>CM029271.1:11250212-11418009 GCA_016920895.1 Vaccinium myrtillus
GGTTTCCAAGTATTTGTTTGGTGGTGCTCATTCCCAAAATATTTGTTCATCAAGTACAATTCTTGCATGAAAGAGAATGGAAGGTTGTTGTTCATGTGATCATATCATAAAATGTGTATGTCGACGGGGATGTATTTGATCATTTTGTTTTTTCATTGCAGAATATACAGCACTTTGTATATTTTTTTGAAGAGTAAAATTTTCCATCCCCTTCACATGGAAAACCCCCAGTTTCTTCAATCATCATTTGTGGGTTCCACCGTGATCATGATTAATCTATTCAATTTGAATTGTTCATCTTGTTCCAAAAAAATCATCTTGAGAATATATATCCATATAAAAAGTTGAATTTCGATTCATAAAATGGCGGTCTGATTATTTGCTGAAATGCGATTCCCAGCTTCTAGGATTCTGTCACGTATAACTTTCAAGTTAAAAGTGTTCATAACCAACTATTTTAGAAACAAAATTTAATTTTTCAAGTATCCGTTATGACCATCTATTTTAGAAACTAAAATTTAATTTTTTAGATATCCGATTAAGTTTATTTTTGCAATATATACTATTAAGCGGTTCAAGATATTGAAAAAAATCTCACGGTGGGGCCTACAATGGTTGGTGAAAACTACCGGGTTTCCACCTAAGTTGGAAAGAATTTAATCTCATATTCTTGACCAAGTGGTCCCATTGGTTTATATTCTGCATCGAACCAGAAAACTAGCTTTGTTCAACATATTAATTCACTATGGAATCGCATTTGAATAATTACAACTGTGTGTCCACTGTGCAGGTATACAGAGAGGAAAATTAATGTGCAATTAATATGGGCAAGACTAACAAACATGGAAATGAAATAATGCTCAACTTGAGATTGTGTGTATATAAACCGTGCGAATAATCTTTCGATTTTGCAAATAGAAGCAGTAGTGAAAAATTAAGATGGCTTACAATCGATTCATGATTCTCATTGTCTCAATGATCGGTGGTGGTGGTCCTTTTTTCTCAATCCGTTCCTCAAGGATTTTTGCTTCCAAGGCTGGCGGCGTGGATGCTTTTCAATGCGTTCTTCAAGGATTTATGCAACTGAGGGTCAGGAAGTGGTTGCCAATGGTGGTAAACATATCACCATGTGACGATGGAAAACAACTTCTTGTACAATGTGATTTGGGCCTCACCATTTGTGAATTGAAAAAACTGGTTTTTTGGTTTTTTTGGTTTTTTTGTTTTGTCCTTATTCAAATTTTTTTGCATTTGTTAGTTTTATCGATTTGTTGTGGTTTCTTGGCTCCTCTCTACGAGAGAAATCTAAAAAGTATAAAATTATTAGTCAAACTTAAAGTTTTGTGAATAAAGACGAAAAATAAACCAAAATGGTTTTTTTAGCCAAAGAAAGCCTTGGTATGTTTAAAATCAGATTGAAATAAAATATCGCTTTTGTTATCTGATTTCGCTTAGGTTTTCCATTCTTGAGATGGGCTTTACTTGTTCTATTTTTTTACGTATCTTTCCATTGAGCCGTTTGAAACTTGAAGCATAACTTGAAAACACAAACAAAAAAACACGAGCAATTGAGTAGAACAAAATCTGTCAAAAATCAGGTCAACCAAAGTTATGTAGTCAATTACCATAAGAGCGTGCAATTTGCATTTCTTTTCATACCGGGTTAGCATGTTCCAAGTTCCTGTAAGTTGATTTTAGACGACATACACCTTTTACATTATAACTGTGGGTGAGTTTGGATAAACTTTTTAGAGATTTTTTCCCAGTCTTTTTTAGTTTTTTTTTCCCCCTCATTTTTTATGGGATTGGAGTATAACTTTTACATTTTCTTCTCTACGAAAGGAATAAGAAAAAATATAAAAACAGAAGCCAAAAAAAAAAAAAAAAAGTTCATATGACAAACAAAAATTACCAAGAAAGACGGTCCTTTTTTTTTTTTTTTTCCTTTCGCTAAGCAAAAAGATTTATTAATCTTTGAAGAAAGAACAAACATTAAAAAAAAGAAGTATTTGCTGATTTGGAACATGAGGACCTGGCATGGTAAGGGCTAGGGGTGCACACGGTCCGGATTGGATCGGTTCTCTTGAAATCCAGTAACCGGACCATTTCGACCGGTTCTAGAAAATTAAGAACCAAAACCTAACCAATGCACATATAGAACCTGTCCAGATCCAAACCGCAAGACTGGACCGGTTTTCGTTCGGTTCCGGTTCTATCCGATTAATGAACACTTTATCATAACACATGAGAGAGAGAGAGATAGAGAGAGAGAGAGAGAGAGAGAGAGAGAGAGAGAGAGCGAGCAACTAAGAATGCCACCCGTTAAATAGTTTTAAGGTTGGAAGAGATTAAGAGATATTGTAAAGAAATAGGAAAGGAAGAAAAAATAAGGAAGCAGATTGAGATTAGAGAATAAGAGAATTGAGTTTTTCTTTGATTAACAATTGTGAAATTAAGGTGGAACAAAAGAAAATTGAAATTGGTAATTTGTTATTACTAGATTATATAGTAATATATTAAAAACTTTTTAACAAAATAAATTTTTATTCTAAATAGACATAAAAGAATATCTTACTAGAAAAAAAAATACCAAATCAAGATAAATAATTTTGTACATGTATAAATATATTAGTAATATATCTAATATTAATGCTATACGGTCCGGTTCGGGTTCTAACCTTGGTTCTTAAATTGAGAACCAGTAACCGAACCATAATTACCGGTTCTTAGTTTTTTTTAACCATAACCAGACCAATGAACCATATAACCTAACCAAATAGACCGGCTCGGTCCGGATCGGATCGGTTTGGCAGTTATATCGGTTTTCTTGTGCACCCCTAGTAAGGGCATGATTGACTCTGATGAATCACTTTCAATGAAAACATAAATTCCTTTAATACTTGCCCATTCCGTTAATACTCTCATTCCTCCCATCACTCGCCCATATGATTACCACAAGCAATGAGTAGTCTCTTTGCCTTAGCTGCAAAAGAAGTAGAACACATTGAGAAGCAACCACTCCCTTGGCCGGGAATGCAAAAGCCCTTAAGAAATTGACTGCTCATGACTCATCATCGACAAAACAAGACCGTTGGAGTTACTGTAACCATTTTTCTTGGGATTTGAGATATCTAGGGTTTGGTCTTGTCTTGGGATTTGAGATATCTAGGGTTTGGAGTCGTCTCTTTCGTGTATGTGAGACTTTGATGCTCTATTAGGGTTTCTAATAGAGATTTGTTCCTAGATATCTATTGGATGCTTCAAGTAGAGTTACGAGTATAGCCGGCTCTCTGTAATTTCTCCCCATTGATAGTGAATCATCTTTCTCTTTCCCCGTGGACTTACCTCTAGAGCTTCGTGCTTGGGGGGGAACCACGTAAATCCTTGTCTCTTGTTTTCTTGTTGGTTTGGTTATATTCTTTACCTCGAGTTTTGGCACAACACTCTCCTAATTTCAGGTTACATACACATTCCAATTGCAATAATTTGGATTATAATTTTGAACCGTTGTCAAATTCGTTTCCTGAAAATAAACATACGATCTCATTTCGAGAACGGACAGGAAATGTAGTAGTTTAATTTCCTTCTATACAAATACCTTTGATTACCGCATCTGATGAAGAATATTGGCGTAATTAGTCGCTGGAAATAATCGAATTAACTACTGCTTTAATTCCAATATTCTCTATCCATTCCAAACAAACTTGAGATGAATCACAATTAATTAAGATATTTGAATTGAAGAAAAAGATCCAGTTGAAAAATTATGTATAAAAGTAGTCTAATTTTGCATCATATTTTGTCACGACTTTTGAAAGTAGATACCAAGTATGGGGTAGAGATACTATTAGCTTGGTTTTTCTAAATGAAAAAAGTTGCGATAACTACCTGTATATGATGACAAGACAACCATACACAAATATTGTCAATTCGAATATTTGCACCGAGTAATTGTAATAATCTTATTTGGCAACATCAATGTAATCTTGACATAATAACAATGTAGAAAATAGTTGGAGATACGCTGACTTCAATTTATCATCCTCCAAAAATCTATATAAACGCAACTAACCTTTTTGTTCCTACATCTAAAAGCTGAAGAAGCAAAGTTTATTTTTTCGTTCTCCGTGGTCCCTTTGTGGTTTCATGGTTTTGTTGGATGGTCCTCATATTCACCTTTTTTCAAGAACAATTATAGCATTATGAGTGAATGGTCGTTGTTCATGTTATATCAAGTGAGTGGATATTCCCAATTCTGACCTAACCTATCCCCACTGCTATACATCCAAGAATATTTGTTTGATTCAACTAATTAGAAGAAAATTGAAGGTCATTTAAGTACTTACAGATTCTAAGAATGCGTTAAGCGACACTGCATTCCTCATGCAACAAAGTTCATGTCAGAAATACAAGGGGAAACTAGATTTCTATGTCCTACCAAGTGAGAAGTTCCTCCGGGGTGCCAAATCAATTGCTTGATCTTTTGAAGAAGTCTGTGTTGTGTCATGTATTAAATGCTTATGAATAAAGCCCATCAATCCAGCCAAGCTATTTTGTGCGATGTGCATTTGGTTCCTCAAATCTACATTTCAAAAGGTTTAAGGTTTTGACAGGTTCTCATGATAGGATTTTCATACGAATTCATGTTTCTCATCTTTGTCTGAAAAAGATACACTTGAGAATGCATTTCACTCGTTGCCTCTTTTGATTAGAATTCAATTTGATTGAGATTTTCTTTTTGTATTGCTTCATGCTCGATTCCTCCAATGGGTTGGTTTGCTGTAGCTATACGAGTGTAAAACCCATCAACGACATCAACAATTTAATTGTAACCCGGCAACTCAAAAGTGGCTATCGACACCTAACCAAGGGAAATTTAAGGACTCAAATCAAGAGTTGAAGGTCATGTCCCAGACAACAATGATTAATATCTTATTGGCGTACCACAACGAGGACAATTATAATGGCTTTGTGGGCAAGCAGAAAGCAAAATGCAAATCTAATAAATGCAATTTGTTATATTGTTCCTATCTAACTTTGCTTATTATCCTTATTTCGTGAACCAAGACTCTCTAGATATGCAGAAGGAAAAATGGGTTACATTAACCCCATCAGTCTTGTTACAGTAACCATATTTCCAATGGGTTGTTCCAGTAAAATCTTGAGCGTTCCTCTCCCTCTCAGTACTCCATTTCTTAAGGGCTTTTGCATTCCAGGCCAAGGGAGTGGTTGCTTCGCAATGTGTTCTACTTCTTCTGCAGCTGAGGCGGCAGAGAAAGTGGTTGTTGCTCAGGGTAGTCGTATCAGCTAGTGATGGACGAAATGAGTTGTGCTTATAAGCTATTGTAATCAGTTTTACCAGTTTGAAATAAATTATGAGATTGCTCTCCTCTGCTGTTGACTTTTCACTATATTTTTTACGCGAAGAGTTTTTATCTCTGTTTTGATTTTTGGAGTCATAGTAAAACACTGAGGTGTTGGAGGAGACTATACCATAAGGGCCTAAACACTTACGCATTACAATTCTGACTGGCTCGAAAATGTGGTCACAAAGAATTTTTTCAAGCCAGAAAAATGGTTGTTGCTCATGTTATGACATCCACCAAGTCAGTATATTGTATCTTGACCTAAAACTTGGCCAAAACTTTGTTGGAATATTTTTGGTACATTACTGTCAATACTGTCAATCTTGTGCTTACCCAAAACCCCATCCCATGTTACATTACACATTAGGATGGTACAACCTAGGACTTCCATTAAAACATTAATAGCACAATAATGGCATTTTGTTTTTGTATATAGAGAGAAATTAATTATCTAATTTAGTGCAAAAGCCTATATATTACCGCTTTATTTTGTACGTCATTTTTAAGGTTGCCGTTTAATCAAATGATCTTGAGCTTCATAGTTAGCATATGCAACTTGCAAGTGTTATAAAAGTTTTGAACTACTTAATAAAGGATCTTTATATGATGCAGTCAAATGTTTATTCTATATGTTCACGATATCAAATTATTATGATTTTTACTTGTGCGACAAATTTGACAAGCCAAATAAAATTAACGGATATAGTTTAGGGTTCCGGGATCGACCCATATAGGGCTTAGAATAGGGCCCATCGATACCATATGCATCATAGAAGAAAACTATGCGTTTAAGGACACATGAATTCGCAATAACTTTAATGACTTTTTACCAATGATCATTGTTAAATTTTTTAATTTCCTTGTATAAATGTCCGGCTTGTACATTTATTCATGAAAAAAATCAATCTGCCCATATAGGAAATGAACCAAGATTAAATTCATAAAAATGATCTTTTTTCACAAATGTAAACATTTTCTGACCAAACGGGAAAATACAATTGTTTGGATGACCGGAATCTTAAGTAGGAATAGGAATATGATTACTGGGAATCATATTCCCGGGAATTTTCTTGGATAGGAATAGGAATATGATTACTGGGAATCGAATTCCTAGGAATTTGATATGGAGGAATGGCAGTTCGGTGTTTGGATTAATTCAGTAATTTTACGCGGGAAATAATTATTTTGGAAATTTATTAAAGTCAACAATTCATTTTCTTAATGAATGAGCCAGGGATCTGAGATTCCTATGAGGTAAGGGAGGGATCAGATTCCCACTCAATCTGTGGAGAACTAAAAAAGACATTAAAAAGAAATGTCAGGTGCTACTCTCTCTACGATGGATAGCTACTCTTCAATCTTCCTCCCTTGTCCATCAACATTTTAGAAGTCAATCTTGTGCAACAATCTGCAAGGCTGAAGTTGGTCTCCTTGTCTTCTCCAGCCGTGGCTGCATCTATGAGTTCAGTAATCAACAACAATCTGGCTTTTTTTTTCCAGATTTTGATCCAGATTTCTTTGCTACTCCGAGTCTTCTTTCTTCCTGTTGCAAAGCTCTACGGGTGCGTTGATGCATGATAGGTGTTCGACGATTTGACTGTCTGATTTTCTCTGCTGGGAACTTGCTTTTTCCTTCCTTCCTTCGTTTCCGCGTCCTCCTCGCTGCTGCTCTCCTTTCAATTTTTGCTCCGTCCCGTCAATCTGCTCCATCCCACCCGTTTTCGCTTTGATTTTGTTTCTCAGCTTCTTTCAAGCGCTTAGGATGAGATGGCTGGTTTAGTTACGATTTTTGTTGACAATCTCCCAAAGCCTATGGATGTTGGTTGGCTTCGTCAATTATTCAGTCCTTTTGGGAATGTGTTGGATGTGTATATGCCGAGCAAGAGAAGTGCTTCCTTCAATACAAAATTTGGGTTTGTGAGATTCAAGAGGAGAGAGGAGGCATTGTATGCAATTGAGGATCTCAATGGCTCTTTGATTAGAAACTTTAGAATTGTTGTGCAATTTGCCAAATACACCAAAGATAGTCCTTCAGGCTCTCGAAAAAATATTGATGGGTTTATGAAGGATAAGTTGGTTTCCTCCCAGCAGTTTTGGCATCCTAAGTCTGTTGAAATTATTGGCAAAGATAGAGATTCTAAGTGCCTATCCTACGCAGATGCTCTTAGAGGTGGTTCACATGCTGCTACTATTAGGGAGTTTCAGATGGCTTCAAAACTAAGCTTGTGGAAGCAACGAAAACGGATGTGACTACAAAATAGTGCGGTTGGTCATTTAATCAATTACTGCTACGTGAATCCGCTTCAAGATCTATTCATAAGCAACCGTATTTGGGATGCTCACGTTCGTCCCCTGGGTGGCTTAAACGTGTTAATCTCTTTCGACTCCGCTGATTTATTGAAGAATTTCCTGTTGGACAAAGACAATTTGCTTCCTAATTGGTTCTCTTAAGTGAATGCGTGGGTCAATCAATCTATCAAACCTTCTAGGTGCGTTTGGATCTCTTGTTACGGTGTTCCTCTTAATGCTTGGTGTTCTTCTACTTTTATAGACATTGGAAAATTGTGGGTTGATGTGATTAGACTTGATGAATTGACGGAGAAATTGATAGCTTTTGATAAAGGGCGTATGTTTATTTTAACGGATCATCTTGACTGCATTAACGAGGTTGTGCATGTTAAGGATAATGGTGTTTCCTACCTGGTTAAAGTCATAGAAGATCCTTTGGCTGAAACATCTTGGGAGAATTGCGTTTTTACTTCAATTAAGATAAAAAAAAAGAGGCATGTTTCTGTTGGGAATGAAGATTTAATTGAGATTGATCCAGGGGACGGTTTTTCTTTTGATTTGGTTGGCCACAAAGTGCAGGACAAACGTAGTTGTAGGGAATCAAGGATTGATTCGTTGAATGGTGTGATAGACAACAAGCATGCAATTGGGAAGGAAGTCACAAGGGTCGATGATTCGATTGAGGTAGATGTTTGCGAAGAAGATGGTGCAAAGGAGATTGAGGCTCCTTCCACCCATAATGTCATCCCCCAGGCCGATAATCCTATGGAAATTCCAACTCCAAATAATAAAGATCAAGATTCAAGTTGGAGTGAACTTCCTTTTCACAAGGAATGGTTTTGCCCTCTAAAGAAAATGGTGGTTGAGAAAAGCAAAAAGAGATCGAAAAACATTGCTGATTTAATAGGTCATCCAAAAGCCAGAAAAGGTAGAAAATGTTGGGGATTTCATCACCCCAATCCCACTGCAACGGAAGCGCAAACAAAAAGATGATAAACAATCAAGCACAACACAAGAACACACAATATTTTCGTGGTTCCCCAAATCGGGTACGTTCACGGGAGAGACAGATATCCACTATATTTTGAAAAATAGAGATACAATGTGACGTGAAAAAACCCACCCCCACACTCACCCCCACACTCTATTTTTCCTCACATTTTCTCCTCTCAAACCCACAACCGGAGCGCACAGCAAACCCCCACGGGCTGCCCTCCCTTGTGCCCTTCTCCGTTTGCTCTCAAACTGTCACTGTTTTCACACACACCAGTGTACCCGGCAACCCCCAAAGGGGCTGCCATCTCTTAGCCAAACGGCACACAGTCCCTTTTTTTTCTCCTCCACTAAACAAATTTATAGGCAGTGCCCACACAGAGTTGAAATACCCGAATGGCCTTGGAACCCAACAGCCATAAATGCACAAATTAATTTCTCTTGTGCCTCATCACTTCCCGAAAGCAACAAACCCATTTGCCCAATGCACCATTATAGCATTGCATTGGCCGAGCAACAACCACCAAGCAGTAAAAACGTTTTTTTTTCACACGTCCATTTCTCTGCCTCTTCATTTTTCTCTTTTAATTTTCTTTTTCATTTGAAGTAACACATGGGCAAAAAAACCCAACAGAAAAAAGAGGAACAAATGTGTGTTGGTCAGGTCGGCCATAGCTGCAGCAGCTCTATCCATCACTTCAGAAGGTATTAAAAACAGAAATAGGATAATTCTCAATGAAGATGAAGCCGCAAGGACAATCTCAAAGACCATTAGTGAAGACTTCATGGGCAATGATGAGGAGGTGTTGAGCAAATTCATGGCTTTGGAGTAATCTATGGAGGTGTTGCTTGGGCAGTTGGGGTTTGTCATGCTCGTTGGTCTCGGGTTTTGGGGTAGCTTGGGGTGCTCTTTTGTTTGGGGTTTTGAGTTTCCTGAGAGTGGTTGTGTTGTTTTTTTGTTGGGCTTTTGTCCCCTTTGGTGTTGGGTTTCGGGCTTTTAGGTGGGCTTTGTCCTAGTGGTTGTTTTCGTTTGGCTCCGTGCCAATCATTGGGGGTTTGTTGTGGTTTTGTTGTGTCTAGTGGCCGTTGTGGTTTGGGCGCAATTTTTCCTTCTTCCCTTTTAATCTTTGTACTCGGTTCAGAGATTAATAAAAAATTTCATTTTTCAAAAAAAATAAAAGATTCCCACTCAATCTGGGAATGTGATTCCTAGTTGAATATGTCATAATTAAAGAATCACATTCTTATTCTTGTGTCTG
Source organism: Vaccinium myrtillus (assembly GCA_016920895.1). Taxonomy (NCBI): domain Eukaryota; kingdom Viridiplantae; phylum Streptophyta; class Magnoliopsida; order Ericales; family Ericaceae; genus Vaccinium; species Vaccinium myrtillus. The sequence continues at coordinate 11,260,120 of CM029271.1, forward strand.
CCAAATGTTGGAATCAGAAAAGCCTGACATCACATTATGGGTAGAAGGCATCACATTCCCATTCTCTCTTAAGATTACTGCCATCCAGACACACCCTTAGGTTATTTTATTTCTTTCCTAATTGTTCATTTTTTATTTCATTTTCTTTCCATCATTGTCCCCTACCTGATCCAAAACTAGAGATGAAGAATTTGGTAGGATTTTTTGTAAATTCATTATAGGAGTAATAATTATACAAAATCAGATACTCCCTTCGTCCCATTTTAAATGTCCCCTACGTAAAGTCATGCAATTTTGACTTTAAAAGAAAATGTATTTCTAAATATTTTTTTTCAAAATTTTTTACACCATTCAAAAGTACTCGTTGAGATCTTTGGAACGGTGCAAAAAAAAATTTTAAAAAGTATTTTATTTTTTAAAGTCAAACTAGCCTAGTCTCCCGTAGGGGACATTTTAAATTGGGACGGAGGAAGTACTTGTAATTAGTTTTACTATGGAAATGAACAATAGATATCTGACAAAAAATAACCAGAAAAAGCAAACATTAAAGTAGTAGTATATCAAAGGGTGCAGTGTCACTTTGACTAATGAAACTGCTAATGTTTATTAAACTGATGTTTCTAGATAATTTTGCTAGCAGAATAGTTTTCATATAATGGTGTAATGTATTTATTTTAGACAAATGTCAAGGCTAGCTTGCACTCAGCTCGACTAATTTCGGGGCCCTGGAGATAATGAACGGCATAACTCCCAGTGGCCCAAAGAGACAATAGTATATATGAAAAAAACACAGAATAAAATTTATTCATTGATTCTACTAATTAATGTCAGAAGTTTTGTTCGCTATATAGAAAATACGAAACATAATTTGATCGAATATTTGCAGCGACTAATTGCAGTTATCTTATTTGGCATCATCACATAATTTGCGATACCGTGACTTCAATCTCCCAAGACCTATATAAACCCAACCAATCTTCTGTCTGTGCATCCAAACTCCGTAGAGGCAAAATTTATTTTGTTCTTCTCGTTTCATTTTTCATGCTGGTTTGATGGGTTCTATAATTTGGTCGTCCCTTCTTCTCAATGTGTTTTTATCAAGAATTTCCAGATGATCATAGAGTGGTGGTTGTTCATGTTATATCACCGAGTGAGTGACGACCCTACTCATTATCGCGTTCTGTATATAATCATAAAAACCAACAACATTAAAAGTATTAGTAACCATAAAGCCCTGCTAAATACTTTCTTTTCTTATCCGAGTTAATGACATCATATGAGTTCTAGTTGTGGTTCTCAGAAGATGTAACTCAATGTCTTTTAAATCTTGAATTGGTTAATGAAAAGAAATTGTATGAGTAGTACTATTTCATTATTGTGTCTTTCCTCTCAGTAAATTTTTCTCCTTCAGGAGACTTTTGAAAGATCACAATTTGTGTGATTTCTAGTTGCTAGAATATTTGAAATGCTAGAAATTAAAATTGAAATCCAGTAGCCACAACCAGAAAAAGTTACATAGAAAATCTTCATAGTAATGACAAAAATTACATGAGGATGCGTATATTTTATGTACGATAATTGTTTCCATGATAACTACTAATTAATATGACACCAAATAATTAGCGCATGATATTATGATAATTAATTACATGACAACTATGAATTAGTGGAAATTAACACACAAGATACATGTGAACCCATTGAGGAATAATAATTGATATGCACAAAATTTAACATTGCCACAAGTTGCATGTGTTCTCATTTAATATCACAACACATGTAAATCATTGTTTACATGGGAACTAATTGATTATTGTCGCAAGTTACATGTAAACTCATTTACTATGAGAAAATATTTAAAACATGGTTTTGTAGTAATATTCCAAATATGGCGGAGGTTACCATAAGATGACCACTAACGCATGATTATCATCCCAAATGGGTAATCGAAAGTTTTACGACAAACTATCCAGTGTAATGTGCACAATACATGCACCGCATGCATTAGTTACGGCTTCTCAGTTAGACAAAATAAAAATAACTAGGCAACATAATAATCTTGACATTATTTTCACGGTATCATGGTTTCACTTTGTCGATCTCCTAACAGGCCACCTATAGAAACCACTCACCCAATTTTTTGTGTTCTTCATAAAGGAGAGACAACTACCATTTACAATGCGTTCAGGAAAAGTCCTTGATCCTTTCTCACCTTCTACATCAAATAATACCCCCTAATAGAGAGGGAGGGGGGAAGGGTAGGGGGTAATTTGAAATCTTACTTGCTCCAGGATGCGTACACATGGAGCACTTGAAAGAGAAAGGTTGGACAATTAGCAAAGGGAAGGGAAGCAGATCAATCAAGGGACATGGAGTCAAAAAACAAACAACTGGAGAAGATAATTACCGAAGCCAACACGAAAGAGAAAAGATAAAAGCATTAACAGTTGTACCAACAATTGAACAAACTCTCTCACATGGAAGTCTATGACAACAGCCCAAAGCATGTCTTCACATTACATTGTTCCTCACGGAGCTCATCTTTTCTACTTCATTTTTTCCATACTGTTTGATTTCCCAAGCTTACATTAGAATAACACCAGTTGCCATAACTATTATAAGGAAATGACTTCCCACAGTGCCGCAAGGCACTTCAAAACAGCCTTGGTGACCAATTTTTCTTGCTACCAAAGCAAATTTGACAGCCAAGCAGCTTCTATTCTTTCTGGCCAAGTTGCATGGTCCCTAATTAGTTTTTTGCCTATAAAAACCTTACTCCTCTTCCCTTCCATTTTAAAAAAGGAACAAGTTCTCTCCTCTATTTTCAATCACATGAACTCTCCCTCTCCATTTCAACCACTTCAAAACACCGTGTATAACTATACTTGTGAAAATCAATCCCAAACCTTCTTCAAAAGCTTCAAAACCCTTCACCAATCTTGGTTTCGGCGTTCAAAATTCAAAGTTTTTCAAGTCAAGCAAAGGAGCAACGTTTTCAAGCCTAATCAAGGTCAGTAATTGTTCAAACTATTTTTTTCAATATTATAAGGGGAGCCTTTGGTCTCAATCCAGTCTCCTATACTGGCTTTGGGCTCAGTCGGCCATAAGGATCAACAAAAGTTGAAGTCTCCCAGGTATAGCCACACGACACTTCCCTATGCCGTACGGTACTGTTCCTCCATGGAGATACATTCAGATTCCCTGTTTCTTTTGGTACATTTATACCACAAAGGTACAAAGTGTCATTTAGTTCATTTCAATACATTATTCCTGCTTCTATTCAAAAATTTATTCTTTTTGCAAATTGCCTATAAACAATAGTGCTGCACAACACTGATCAAACCTAAAGTTCAAATATCTATTTTTCTTGGGGAATAGGTGATACAAAGTCTCTTTTCGCAATATTACCCGTTTATCATTTATTAATTGTTTATGTTTATTTCTATTATTTGTTGGGTACATGGATAAAGTTTAGCAGTAAAATGTTTCGGAAAATCCCACAAGCATTTAGTAAAGACCCATTTTATATTGGGCAAGTTGGTGCCTTAAAAACCTTCCCCACTTGTAACCTGGCTCCCGAACCCAGAATTCTCTGTTTTCGAATAGATCAAATCCTTTTCCAAAGTAGAGGCACGAGAGTAATTCTTTTCCAAATTCTTTTAAACAGTTTCTTGGGTAACAAATCCTTTTACAAAATAAGAACATGGGTGGCGACCCTGAAAAATCTTTTCGAAATTTTTTGGTGGCCCCGTCCACAAAAATGTATTGTTCTTTAAGTCTATAAATTGTGACCTAATATTGTGTATATGCTCCAAATAGTAGCAGCAGAGGAAAGATGGAGAAAGTGGGCTACAATCGATTTGTGCATCGTCTTTTCCGTATGTTCGGTGGTCCTCTTTCACGTGTAAAATTCATCAAAGAATTTTGCATCCCTGGGCGAGAGAATGGTTGTTGTTCGTCCTATATTGCCAAGTGATGGGTTGTTTCCATTGTACTAAATTATCGTAATTTATTGTTTAAAAAGAGAGAGTGCTTCATTCTCTAATGTTGGATTTTCTTTTTCCTTGTCATTTGGCCTTGGTTAATGACATCATATGAGTTCTAGTTGTGGTTCTCAGAAGATGTAACTCAATGTCTTTTAAATCTTGAATTGGTTAAGGAAAAGAAATTGTATGAGTAGTACTATTTCATTATTGTGTCTTTCCTCTCAGTAGATTTTTCTCCTTCAGGAGACTTTTGAAAGATCACAATTTGTGTGATTTCTAGTTGCTAGAATATTTGAAATGCTAGAAATTAAAATTGAAATCCAGTAGCCACAACCAGAAAAAGTTACATAGAAAATCTTCATAGTAATGACAAAAATTACATGAGGATGCGTATATTTTATGTACGATAATTGTTTCCATGATAACTACTAATTAATATGACACCAAATAATTAGCGCATGATATTATGATAATTAATTACATGACAACTATGAATTAGTGGAAATTAACACACAAGATACATGTGAACCCATTGAGGAATAATAATTGATATGCACAAAATTTAACATTGCCACAAGTTGCATGTGTTCTCATTTAATATCACAACACATGTAAATCATTGTTTACATAGGAACTAATTGATTATTGTCGCAAGTTACATGTAAACTCATTTACTATGAGAAAATATTTAAAACATGGTTTTGTAGTAATATTACAAATATGGCGGAGATTACCATAAGATGACCACTAACGCATGATTATCATCCCAAATGGGTAATCGAAAGTTTTACGACAAACTATCCAGTGTAATGTGCACAATACATGCACCGCATGCATTAGTTACGGCTTCTCAGTTAGACAAAATAAAAATAACTAGGCAACATAATAATCTTAACATTATTTTCACGGTATCATGGTTTCACTTTGTCGATCTCCTAACAGGCCACCTATAGCAACCACTCACCCAATTTTTTGTGTTCTTCATAAAGGAGAGACAACTACCTTTTACAATGCGTTCAGGAAAAGTCCTTGATCCTTTCTCACCTTCTACATCAAATAATACCCCCTAATAGAGAGGGAGGGGGGGAGGGTAGGGGGTAATTTGAAATCTTACTTGCTCCAGGATGCGTACACATGGAGCACTTGAAAGAGAAAGGTTGGACAATTAGCAAAGGGAAGGGAAGCAGATCAATCAAGGGACATGGAGTCAAAAAACAAACAACTGGAGAAGATAATTACCGAAGCCAACACGAAAGAGAAAAGATAAAAGCATTAACAGTTGTACCAACAATTGAACAAACTCTCTCACATGGAAGTCTATGACAACAGCCCAAAGCATGTCTTCACATTACATTGTTCCTCACGGAGCTCATCTTTTCTACTTCATTTTTTCCATACTGTTTGATTTCCCAAGCTTACATTAGAATAACACCAGTTGCCATAACTATTATAAGGAAATGACTTCCCACAGTGCCGCACGACACTTCAAAACAGCCTTGGTGACCAATTTTTCTTGCTACCAAAGCAAATTTGACAGCCAAGCAGCTTCTATTCTTTCTGGCCAAGTTGCATGGTCCCTAATTAGTTTTTTGCCTATAAAAACCTTACTCCTCTTCCCTTCCATTTTAAAAAAGGAACAAGTTCTCTCCTCTATTTTCAATCACATGAACTCTCCCTCTCCATTTCAACCACTTCAAAACACCGTGTATAACTATACTCTGTGAAAATCAATCCCAAACCTTCTTCAAAAGCTTCAAAACCCTTCACCAATCTTGGTTTCGGCGTTCAAAATTCAAAGTTTTTCAAGTCAAGCAAAGGAGCATCGTTTTCAAGCCTAATCAAGGTCAGTAATTGTTCAAACTATTTTTTTCAATATTATAAGGGGAGCCTTTGGTCTCAATCCAGTCTCCTATACTGGCTTTGGGCTCAGTCGGCCATAAGGATCAACAAAAGTTGAAGTCTCCCAGGTATAGCCACACGACACTTCCCTATGCCGTACGGTACTGTTCCTCCATGGAGATACATTCAGATTCCCTGTTTCTTTTGGTACATTTATACCACAAAGGTACAAAGTGTCATTTAGTTCATTTCAATACATTATTCCTGCTTCTATTCAAAAATTTATTCTTTTTGCAAATTGCCTATAAACAATAGTGCTGCACAACACTGATCAAACCTAAAGTTCAAATATCTATTTTTCTTGGGGAATAGGTGATACAAAGTCTCTTTTCGCAATATTACCCGTTTATCATTTATTAATTGTTTATGTTTATTTCTATTATTTGTTGGGTACATGGATAAAGTTTAGCAGTAAAATGTTTCGGAAAATCCCACAAGCATTTAGTAAAGACCCATTTTATATTGGGCAAGTAGGTGCCTTAAAAACCTTCCCCACTTGTAACCTGGCTCCCGAACCCAGAATTCTCTGTTTTCGAATAGATCAAATCCTTTTCCAAAGTAGAGGCACGAGAGTAATTCTTTTCCAAATTCTTTTAAACAGTTTCTTGGGTAACAAATCCTTTTACAAAATAAGAACATGGGTGGCGACCCTGAAAAATCTTTTCGAAATTTTTTGGTGGCCCCGTCCACAAAAATGTATTGTTCTTTAAGTCTATAAATTGTGACCTAATATTGTGTATATGCTCCAAATAGTAGCAGCAGAGGAAAGATGGAGAAAGTGGGCTACAATCGATTTGTGCATCGTCTTTTCCGTATGTTCGGTGGTCCTCTTTCACGTGTAAAATTCATCAAAGAATTTTGCATCCCTGGGCGAGAGAATGGTTGTTGTTCGTCCTATATTGCCAAGTGATGGGTTGTTTCCATTGTACTAAATTATCGTAATTTATTGTTTAAAAAGAGAGAGTGCTTCATTCTCTAATGTTGGATTTTCTTTTTTCCTTGTCATTTGGCCTTGGTTAATGACATCATATGAGTTCTAGTTGTGGTTCTCAGAAGATGTAACTCAATGTCTTTTAAATCTTGAATTGGTTAAGGAAAAGAAATTGTATGAGTAGTACTATTTCATTATTGTGTCTTTCCTCTCAGTAGATTTTTCTCCTTCAGGAGACTTTTGAAAGATCACAATTTGTGTGATTTCTAGTTGCTAGAATATTTGAAATGCTAGAAATTAAAATTGAAATCCAGTAGCCACAACCAGAAAAAGTTACATAGAAAATCTTCATAGTAATGACAAAAATTACATGAGGATGCGTATATTTTATGTACGATAATTGTTTCCATGATAACTACTAATTAATATGACACCAAATAATTAGCGCATGATATTATGATAATTAATTACATGACAACTATGAATTAGTGGAAATTAACACACAAGATACATGTGAACCCATTGAGGAATAATAATTGATATGCACAAAATTTAACATTGCCACAAGTTGCATGTGTTCTCATTTAATATCACAACACATGTAAATCATTGTTTACATAGGAACTAATTGATTATTGTCGCAAGTTACATGTAAACTCATTTACTATGAGAAAATATTTAAAACATGGTTTTGTAGTAATATTACAAATATGGCGGAGATTACCATAAGATGACCACTAACGCATGATTATCATCCCAAATGGGTAATCGAAAGTTTTACGACAAACTATCCAGTGTAATGTGCACAATACATGCACCGCATGCATTAGTTACGGCTTCTCAGTTAGACAAAATAAAAATAACTAGGCAACATAATAATCTTAACATTATTTTCACGGTATCATGGTTTCACTTTGTCGATCTCCTAACAGGCCACCTATAGAAACCACTCACCCAATTTTTTGTGTTCTTCATAAAGGAGAGACAACTACCATTTACAATGCGTTCAGGAAAAGTCCTTGATCCTTTCTCACCTTCTACATCAAATAATACCCCCTAATAGAGAGGGAGGGGGGAAGGGTAGGGGGTAATTTGAAATCTTACTTGCTCCAGGATGCGTACACATGGAGCACTTGAAAGAGAAAGGTTGGACAATTAGCAAAGGGAAGGGAAGCAGATCAATCAAGGGACATGGAGTCAAAAAACAAACAACTGGAGAAGATAATTACCGAAGCCAACACGAAAGAGAAAAGATAAAAGCATTAACAGTTGTACCAACAATTGAACAAACTCTCTCACATGGAAGTCTATGACAACAGCCCAAAGCATGTCTTCACATTACATTGTTCCTCACGGAGCTCATCTTTTCTACTTCATTTTTTCCATACTGTTTGATTTCCCAAGCTTACATTAGAATAACACCAGTTGCCATAACTATTATAAGGAAATGACTTCCCACAGTGCCGCACGACACTTCAAAACAGCCTTGGTGACCAATTTTTCTTGCTACCAAAGCAAATTTGACAGCCAAGCAGCTTCTATTCTTTCTGGCCAAGTTGCATGGTCCCTAATTAGTTTTTTGCCTATAAAAACCTTACTCCTCTTCCCTTCCATTTTAAAAAAGGAACAAGTTCTCTCCTCTATTTTCAATCACATGAACTCTCCCTCTCCATTTCAACCACTTCAAAACACCGTGTATAACTATACTCTGTGAAAATCAATCCCAAACCTTCTTCAAAAGCTTCAAAACCCTTCACCAATCTTGGTTTCGGCGTTCAAAATTCAAAGTTTTTCAAGTCAAGCAAAGGAGCAACGTTTTCAAGCCTAATCAAGGTCAGTAATTGTTCAAACTATTTTTTTCAATATTATAAGGGGAGCCTTTGGTCTCAATCCAGTCTCCTATACTGGCTTTGGGCTCAGTCGGCCATAAGGATCAACAAAAGTTGAAGTCTCCCAGGTATAGCCACACGACACTTCCCTATGCCGTACGGTACTGTTCCTCCATGGAGATACATTCAGATTCCCTGTTTCTTTTGGTACATTTATACCACAAAGGTACAAAGTGTCATTTAGTTCATTTCAATACATTATTCCTGCTTTTATTCAAAAATTTATTCTTTTTGCAAATTGCCTATAAACAATAGTGCTGCACAACACTGATCAAACCTAAAGTTCAAATATCTATTTTTCTTGGGGAATAGGTGATACAAAGTCTCTTTTCGCAATATTACCCGTTTATCATTTATTAATTGTTTATGTTTATTTCTATTATTTGTTGGGTACATGGATAAAGTTTAGCAGTAAAATGTTTCGGAAAATCCCACAAGCATTTAGTAAAGACCCATTTTATATTGGGCAAGTAGGTGCCTTAAAAACCTTCCCCACTTGTAACCTGGCTCCCGAACCCAGAATTCTCTGTTTTCGAATAGATCAAATCCTTTTCCAAAGTAGAGGCACGAGAGTAATTCTTTTCCAAATTCTTTTAAACAGTTTCTTGGGTAACAAATCCTTTTACAAAATAAGAACATGGGTGGCGACCCTGAAAAATCTTTTCGAAATTTTTTGGTGGCCCCGTCCACAAAAATGTATTGTTCTTTAAGTCTATAAATTGTGACCTAATATTGTGTATATGCTCCAAATAGTAGCAGCAGAGGAAAGATGGAGAAAGTGGGCTACAATCGATTTGTGCATCGTCTTTTCCGTATGTTCGGTGGTCCTCTTTCACGTGTAAAATTCATCAAAGAATTTTGCATCCCTGGGCGAGAGAATGGTTGTTGTTCGTCCTATATTGCCAAGTGATGGGTTGTTTCCATTGTACTAAATTATCGTAATTTATTGTTTAAAAAGAGAGAGTGCTTCATTCTCTAATGTTGGATTTTCTTTTTTCCTTGTCATTTGGCCTTGGTTAATGACATCATATGAGTTCTAGTTGTGGTTCTCAGAAGATGTAACTCAATGTCTTTTAAATCTTGAATTGGTTAATGGAAAAGAAATTGTATGAGTAGTACTATTTCATTATTGTGTGTTTCCTCTCAGTAAATTTTTCTCCTTCAGGAGACTTTTGAAAGATCACAATTTGTGTGATTTCTAGTTGCTAGAATATTTGAAATGCTAGAAATTAAAATTGAAATCCAGTAGCCACAACCAGAAAAAGTTACATAGAAAATCTTCATAGTAATGACAAAAATTACATGAGGATGCGTATATTTTATGTACGATAATTGTTTCCATGATAACTACTAATTAATATGACACCAAATAATTAGCGCATGATATTATGATAATTAATTACATGACAACTATGAATTAGTGGAAATTAACACACAAGATACATGTGAACCCATTGAGGAATAATAATTGATATGCACAAAATTTAACATTGCCACAAGTTGCATGTGTTCTCATTTAATATCACAACACATGTAAATCATTGTTTACATAGGAACTAATTGATTATTGTCGCAAGTTACATGTAAACTCATTTACTATGAGAAAATATTTAAAACATGGTTTTGTAGTAATATTACAAATATGGCGGAGATTACCATAAGATGACCACTAACGCATGATTATCATCCCAAATGGGTAATCGAAAGTTTTACGACAAACTATCCAGTGTAATGTGCACAATACATGCACCGCATGCATTAGTTACGGCTTCTCAGTTAGACAAAATAAAAATAACTAGGCAACATAATAATCTTAACATTATTTTCACGGTATCATGGTTTCACTTTGTCGATCTCCTAACAGGCCACCTATAGCAACCACTCACCCAATTTTTTGTGTTCTTCATAAAGGAGAGACAACTACCTTTTACAATGCGTTCAGGAAAAGTCCTTGATCCTTTCTCACCTTCTACATCAAATAATACCCCCTAATAGAGAGGGAGGGGGGAAGGGTAGGGGGTAATTTGAAATCTTACTTGCTCCAGGATGCGTACACATGGAGCACTTGAAAGAGAAAGGTTGGACAATTAGCAAAGGGAAGGGAAGCAGATCAATCAAGGGACATGGAGTCAAGAAACAAACAATTGGAGAAGATAATTACCGAAGCCAAAACAAAAGAGAAAAGATAGAAGCATTAACACTTGTACCAACAATTGAACAAACTCTCTCACATGGAAGTCTATGACAACAGCCCAAAGCATGTCTTCAAATTACATTGTTCCTCACGAAACTCATATTTTCTACTTCGCTTTTTCCATACTGTTTGATTTCCCAAGCTGACATTAGAATAACACCAGTTGCCATAACTATTATAAGGAAATGACTTCCCACAGTGCCGCAAGGCACTTCAAAACAGCCTTGGTGACCAATTTTTCTTGCTACCAAAGCAAATTTTACAGCCAAGCAGCTTCTTTTCTTTCTGGCCAAGTTGCATGGTCCCTAATTAGTTTTTTGCCTATAAAAACCTTACTCCTCTTCCCTTCCATTTTAAAAAAGGAACAAGTTCTCTCCTCTATTTTCAATCGCATGAACTCTCCCTCTCCATTTCAACCACTTCAAAACAATAGGTATAACTATACTACTGTGAAAAAGTTAATCCCAAACCTTCTTCAAAGTAATGACAAAACCCTTACACCAATCTTGGTTTACGTACGATAAAATTTCAAAGTTTTTCAACTCAATTAAATGAGCACCAACTAATCAGAGCGTGATATTATTCAAACTATTTTTTACAATATTATAAGAATTAGTTGGTTAACACACAAGATACATTTGAACCCATTGAGGAATAATAAGTCTGATATGCCACAAAACTTAACATTGCCACAAGTTGCATGTGTTCTCATTTAATATCATTCAACACATGTAAATCATTGTTTATACACAAAGTAAAAGATTCATTTAGTTCATTTCAATACATTACTATGAGAAAATATTTAAAACATTTTTGTTTTTGCAAATTGCCTATAAACAATAAGATGACCACTAACGCATGATTATCATCCCAAATGGGTAATCAAAGTTTTACGACAAACTATCAAACCTAAAGTAATGTGCACAATACATGCAAAGTCTCTTTTTAATATTACCCGTTTATCATTTATTAAAAATAACTGTTTATGTTTATTTCTATTATTTTTGGGTACATGGATAAAGTTTGTCGAAATGTCTCCTAAAATCCCACAAGCATTTAGTAAATTCACCCATTTTTATTGTGTTCTTCCTAAAAAGACCTTCCCCACTTTACAATGCTTCCCGAAAAAGTCCTTGATCCTTTCTCACCTTCTAGATCAAATCCTTTTCCAAAGAGAGGGAGGGGGAAGGGTAATTAATTTTCCAAATTCTTTTACTTGCTCTTGGATGCAAATCCTTTTACAAAATAAGAACAGAGAAAGGTTGGACAATTTGCAAAAAGGGAAATTTTTTCAATCAAAAAATGTATTGTTCTTTAAGTCTAAAATTGTGACCTAGATAATTGTGTATATGCTCCAAATAGTAAGAGAGAAAAGATGGAGAAAGTGGGCTACCAACAATTTGAACAAACTCTCTCACATGGAAGTCCTCTTTCAATAGCCCAAAATGTCTTCAAATTAATTTTGCATCCTCACGGAGAGATCTTTTTACTTCATTTTTTGCCAAGTGATGGGTTGTTTCCATTGTACTAAATTATCGTAATTTATTGTTTAAAAAGAGAGAGTGCTTCATTCTCTAATGTTGGATTTTCTTTTTTCCTTGTCATTTGGCCTTGGTTAATGACATCATATGAGTTCTAGTTGTGGTTCTCAGAAGATGTAACTCAATGTCTTTTAAATCTTGAATTGGTTAAGGAAAAGAAATTGTATGAGTAGTACTATTTCATTATTGTGTCTTTCCTCTCAGTAAATTTTTCTCCTTCAGGAGACTTTTGAAAGATCACAATTTGTGTGATTTCTAGTTGATAGAATATTTGAAATGCTAGAAATTAAAATTGAAATCCAGTAGCCACAACCAGAAAAAGTTACATAGAAAATCTTCATAGTAATGACAAAAATTACATGAGGATGCGTATATTTTATGTACGATAATTGTTTCCATGATAACTACTAATTAATATGACACCAAATAATTAGCGCATGATATTATGATAATTAATTACATGACAACTATGAATTAGTGGAAATTAACACACAAGATACATGTGAACCCATTGAGGAATAATAATTGATATGCACAAAATTTAACATTGCCACAAGTTGCTTGTGTTCTCATTTAATATCACAACACATGTAAATCATTGTTTACATAGGAACTAATTGATTATTGTCGCAAGTTACATGTAAACTCATTTACTATGAGAAAATATTTAAAACATGGTTTTGTAGATTGTTTGAGATTACCATAAGATGACCACTAACGCATGATTTCATCCCAAATGGTCCGAACCCGAGAAACCGATAAAAACATGACAATCGTTCACCCATTTGAAAAAGATTTCACGATCTTGACAAAATAAAAATAACTAGGCAACATTAATCTTAACATTATTTTCACGGTAAGGGTTTCACTTTGTCGATCTCCTCTCGCCACCTATAGCAACCACTCTACTCAATTTTTGTTGGATTTTAGAAATATTTAAAATTCAGTTTATTCACAAAAATAGGGAATCGGAGGGATTGGGAATCACATAAACAGGTAATTTGAAAATATAAAATGCTCCAATCTAAAGTGGATGCTTGTGAAAGATGATTTACATGAGTGATGATGATGATAACAAGTGAAATTATTACAAATATTTACAAGAAATGAGAAATTACGAAATTGTACAAAATAAAAATTACGAACATGAAGCCAATTGAACAAACTCTCTCACAACCGGATCCCGAATGAGGATTGAAAGCATGTCTTCAAATTATGGATTGAGCGCTCATCTTTTCTACTTCATTTTTTCCATACTTGATTTCCCAATTACATTAGAGATTGAGCGCTCAAACTATTGTAAGGAAATGACTTTTTGTGAAATTAACCCTTTTGACCAATTTTCTCATTCTTTGCAAGATCAAACATTGATCGGACATTTTCCAAAGAGAATCAAATAAAAGCATATGGATTGATCCCATTTTTGAATGAGGAAGAAGAAGAATCCCCATTTTAATAAAGGAATGCTTCAAATGGAAGAGTGAGAGAGGAATCACAGATCCTAAACACAGATAACAACTCACACACACCGTAAATATGCTAAACCAAGATCCATCATTGAAACAAAACCCTTCACCAATCTTGGTTTCAAAATCGCTCAAAATTCAAAGTTTTTCAAGTCAAGCAAAGGACCTTGAGCGCTTTTCAAGCCAATCAAGGTCGACTTGTTCAAACTATTTTTTCAACTTGAAAATGGATTTTTGATGATTCTCCTATACCTTAATCATTTTAAACAAGAGCAATTGAAGATGATAGCCACACGACACTTCCCTATGCCGTTGCATTCAAAAATGAAATTTTTCAAAGATTTTGACTTTTGATCATTTATAACAAAGGTTAACTAATGTCATTTATCCATTTCAAACTTTATTCCTGTATTCAAAAAGTTGTTTTTTTTGAAATTGCCTTACATGAACACAAGTAACCATTAAACAATGATCAAAACCTAAAGTTCAGATGGCATTTTTCAAATAGGTGATACAAAGTCTCTTTTCGCAATATTACCTTGAGCGCTTATCATTTAGGCCCGAGGTTTATTTCTCACCCTGTTGGGTACATGGATATTTGAAAAATGTTTTTGAACAACTCTTAGACCCACAAGCATTTAATGCAAGACTTTTATAAAGAACTTGCTTGAACTCAAAACCTTCCCCACTTGGATCAAAACCTGAATACATCACATGTTTCACTACCTTTTGGAAATACTTTTCCAAAGTTTGAACTTGATTAATTCTTTTCCAATGGACTTTTGTGGATGTTTTGGTTAAATTCTTTTACAAATTGGATAGAACATGTGATTGGTTGATGATCAAGGACCGAATTTTGAACTTGAAGAGTGGTTTTTGCAAGTGGTTTTGATGGTGAACAAGTGGTTTTGTAGAGAGAGAGAGAAAGATGGTCAATTTTACAATCGGAGGAATTCCTCTTTCAGAAAATTCATCAAAGAATTTTGCATCCTGTGAGAAATGGTTGTTGTTCGTCCCAAAACCAAGTAATGGGTTGTTTTTGTATAAATTAGTGGGAGGAAGATTGTTTAAAGAGAGAGAGAGAGTGGGTTTGTATTTGAAAGTCATTTTAGGAGTAGTTTTCTAGTTGTGTTCTCGGAAGTGTTTAGAAATCTTGAATTGGTAGAAAGAAATTGTATGAGGATCATTATTGATCACCCCCTTGAGAGACTTTTGAAAATCTCATGATGAGATTTCTAGTTGCTAGAATATTTGAAATGCTAGAAATTAAAATTGAAATTGAGCGCTCAAAAAGTTACATAGAAAATCTTCATAGTAATGACAAAAATTACATGAGGATGCGCTATATTTTATGTATTGATAATTGTTTCCATGGTTTACTTATTAATATGACACCAAATAATTAGCGCATGATATTTGATAATTGTTTGACAACTATGAATTAGTGAAATTATAAACAAGATCATTCTCCCATTGAGGAATAATCATTGATTGGTCCAAAATTTAACATTGCCACAAGTTGCATCTGTTCTCATTTAATATCACAACATGTAAATCATTGTTTACATGGGAACTAATTGATTATTGTCGCAAGTTACATGTAAACTCATTTACTATGAGAAAATATTTAAAACATGGTTTTGTAGTAATATTACAAATATGGCGGAGATTACCATAAGATGACCACTAACGCATGATTATCATCCCAAATGGGTAATCGAAAGTTTTACGACAAACTATCCAGTGTAATGTGGACAATACATGCACCGCATGCATTAGTTATGGCTTCTCAGTTAGACACAATAAAAATAACTTGGCAACATAATAATCTTGACATTATTTTCACGGTATCATGGTTTCACTTTGTCGATCTCCTAACAGGCCACCTATAGAAACCACTCACCCAATTTTCTGTGTTCTTCCTAAAGGAGAGACAACTACCATTTACAATTCGTTCAGGAATAGTCCTTGATCCTTTCTCACCTTCTACATCAAATAATACCCCCTAATAGAGAGGGAGGGGGCAGGGTGAGGGGGTAATTTGAAATCTTACTTGCTCCAGGATGCGTACACATGGAGCACTTGAAAGAGAAAGGTTGGACAATTAGCAAAGGGAAGGGAAGCAGATCAATCAAGGGACATGGAGTCAAGAAACAAACAATTGGAGAAGATAATTACCGAAGCCAAAACAAAAGAGAAAAGATAGAAGCATTAACACTTGTACCAACAATTGAACAAACTCTCTCACATGGAAGTCTATGACAACAGCCCAAAGCATGTCTTCACATTACATTGTTCCTCACGAAACTCATATTTTCTACTTCGCTTTTTCCATACTGTTTGATTTCCCAAGCTGACATTAGAATAACACCAGTTGCCATAACTATTATAAGGAAATGACTTCCCACAGTGCCGCAAGGCACTTCAAAACAGCCTTGGTGACCAATTTTTCTTGCTACCAAAGCAAATTTTACAGCCAAGCAGCTTCTTTTCTTTCTGGCCAAGTTGCATGGTCCCTAATTAGTTTTTTGCCTATAAAAACCTTACTC
This sequence comes from Vaccinium myrtillus, assembly GCA_016920895.1. NCBI lineage: Eukaryota > Viridiplantae > Streptophyta > Magnoliopsida > Ericales > Ericaceae > Vaccinium > Vaccinium myrtillus. Next base: position 11,276,575 of record CM029271.1, read on the forward strand.
CTCTTCCCTTCCATTTTAAAAAAGGAACAAGTTCTCTCCTCTATTTTCAATCGCATGAACTCTCCCTCTCCATTTCAACCACTTCAAAACACCGTGTATAACTATACTCTGTGAAAACCAATCCCAAACCTTCTTCAAAAGCTTCAAAACCCTTCACCAATCTTGGTTTCTGCGTTCAAAATTCAAAGTTTTTCAAGTCAAGCAAAGGAGCATCGTTTTTAAGCCTAATCAAGGTCAGTAATTGTTCAAACTATTTTTTTCAATATTATAAGGGGAGCCACTGGGCTCAAGCCAATCTCCTATACTGGCTTTGGGCTCAGTCGGCCATAAGGACCAACAAAAGTTGAAGTCTCCCAGGTATAGCCACACGACACTTCCCTATGCCGTACGGTATTGTTCCTCCTTGGAGATACATTCAGATTCCCTGTTTCTTTTGGTACATTTATACCACAAAGGTACAAAGTGTCATTTAGTTCATTTCAATACATTATTCAAGGTTTTATTCAAAAGTTTGTTCTTTTTGCAAATTGCCTATAAACAATAGTGCTGTACAACATTGATCAAACCTAAAGTTCAAATATCTATTTTTCTTGGGGAATAGGTGATACAAAGTCTCTTTTCTCAATATTACCCGTTTATCATTTATTAATTGTTTATGTTTATTTCTATTATTTGTTGCGTACATGGATAAAGTTTAGCAGTAAAATGTTTCGGAAAATCCCACAAGCATTTAGTAAAGACCGATTTTATATTGGGCGAGTAGGTGCCTTAAAAACCTTCCCCACTTGTAACCTGGCTCCCGAACCCAGAATTCTCTGTTTTCGAATAGATCAAATCCTTTTCCAAAGTAGAGGCACGAGAGTAATTCTTTTCCAAATTCTTTTAAACAGTTTCTTGGGTAACAAATCCTTTTACAAAACAAGATCACGGGTGGCGACTATAAAAAATCTTTTCGAAATTTTTTGGTGGCCCCGTCCACAAAAATGTATTGTTCTCTAAGTCTATAAATTGTGACCTAATATTCTGTATATGCTCCAAATAGTAGCAGCAGAGGAATGATGGAGAAAGTGGGCTACAATCGATTTGTGCACCGTCTTTTCCGTATGTTCGGTGGTTCTCTTTCACGCGTCAAATTCATCAAAGAATTTTGCATCCCAGGGCGAGAGAATGGTTGTTGTTCGTGCTATATTGCCAAGTGATGGGTTGTTTCCATTGTACTAAATTATCGTAATTTATTGTTTAAAAAAAGAGAGTTCTTCATTCTCTAATGTTGGGTTTTCTTTTTTCCTTGTCATTTGGCCTTGGTTAATGACATCATATGAGTTCTAGTTGTGGTTCTCAGAAGATGTAACTCAATGTCTTTTAAATCTTGAATTGGTAAATGAAAAGAAAGTGTATGAGTAGTACTATTTCATTATTGTGTGTTTCCTCTCAGTAAATTTTTCTCCTTCAGGAGACTTTTGAAAGATCACAATTTGTGTGATTTCTAGTTGCTAGAATATTTGAAATGCTAGAAATTAAAATCGAAATCCAGTAGCGACAACCAGAAAAAGTTACATAGAAAATCTTCATAGTAATGACAAAAATTACATGAGGATGCGTATATTTTATGTACGATAATTGTTTCCATGATTACTACTAATTAATATGACACCAAATAATTAGCGCATGATATTATGATAATTAATTACATGACAACTATGAATTACTGGAAATTAACACACAAGATACATGTGAACCCATTGAGGTATGATAATTGATATGCACAAAAGTTAACATTGCCACAAGTTGCTTGTGTTCTCATTTAATATCACAACACATGTAAATCATTGTTTACATGGGAACTAATTTATTATTGTCGCAAGTTACATGTAAACTCATTTACTATGAGAAAATATTTAAAACATGCATGGTTTTGTAGTAATATTACAAATATGGCGGAGATTACCATAAGATGACCACTAACGCATGATTATCATCCCAAATGGGTAATCGAAAGTTTTACGACAAACTATCCAGTGTAATGTGGACAATACATGCACCATGCATTAGTTATGGCTTCTCAGTTAGACACAATAAAAATAACTTGGCAACATAATAATCTTGACATTATTTTCACGGTATCATGGTTTCACTTTGTCGATCTCCTAACAGGCCACCTATAGAAACCACTCACCCAATTTTCTGTGTTCTTCCTAAAGGAGAGACAACTACCATTTACAATTCGTTCAGGAATAGTCCTTGATCCTTTCTCACCTTCTACATCAAATAATACCCCCTAATAGAGAGGGAGGGGGGAGGGTGAGGGGGTAATTTGAAATCTTACTTGCTCCAGGATGCGTACACATGGAGGACTTGAAAGAGAAAGGTTGGACAATTAGAAAAGGGAAGGGAAGCAGATCAATCAAGGGACATGGAGTCAAGAAACAAACAATTGTAGAAGATAATTACCGAAGCCAAAACAAAAGAGAAAAGATAGAAGCATTAACACTTGTACCAACAATTGAACAAATTCTCTCACATGGAAGTCTATGACAACAGCCCAAAGCATGTCTTCAAATTACATTGTTCCTCACGGAACTCATCTTTTCTACTTCGCTTTTTCCATACTATTTGATTTCCCAAGCTGACATTAGAATAACACCAGTTGCCATAACTATTATAAGGAAATGACTTCCCACAGTGCCGCAAGGCACTTCAAAACAGCCTTGGTGACCAATTTTTCTTGCTACCAAAGCAAATTTGACAGCCAAGCAGCTTCTTTTCTTTCTGGCCAAGTTGCATGGTCCCTAATTAGTTTTTTGCCTATAAAAACCTTACTCCTCTTCCTTTCCAATTAAAAAAAGGAACAAATTCATCCTACAAGAGCTGAATTTCCAGAAAATGATCCTTACATTAATAGTTTTATTAGTATTGATAATCGATACAACATTATGCTAAGAACTTGGGTTTTCCACAGCACCAGTGGATTAAACTTTCTCTAGTATCAAGTGAATTACTCTCAGCAAGTCAAACTAATATGTTACAAATTCAACTAATTGACATGAGTATATGATAAGTCCAGTACCTCCAAGCCCATCGACACTTCTCTCGTTCTAGTATCAAGTGAATTACTCTCCGCAAGTCAAACTAATTCGGTCTCTACTTTTCTCTACTACCCATTATGTGATTTCAAAAGTCATACATTATAAAAGGAAGAATTGAATCGAAATAGTTTTCGCCAATCGGAAAGTGTATATGGCACAATCTCCCTAACTAGAGCTCCATAGAAAGAAACAACTTAATGGATTCCTCACCAGTCGGTAGACCATTCTCATCAAATGAAACCTTAATTCGACTAGCTCCATCTATAGCAATGGTTTTTTAGCTTCGTTGGGTCTCTTTTACGTATCGGTTTGTCAGACCTTGTACGGGCTTCATGAATTGTTGGAGAATTTGGCATTAGGTATGATCCTACTTCAGGATTATTTGATAACAAGAAAAAAAAAAAGAAGAAATAAACTCATGATATTATTTCTCACCCAAGCTGCCAACGACCATATGTGGACTGCTAAATGGATCAGTTTGTTCAGTAGGTGATGTGGGGAGCTGCAAAGCTTGGGTTGCTTCGTGGGGGCTGCTACCTTCTTCTTGAGTAGTAGAACCACTATTTTTCTTTCCAGCGGCCGTACTTTTCAACTGAAAAAAAGTGCATCTATGAACTTCATATTGATAATAGCTTACCACTAATTCTTCCTGTATACATACTTATTTACAACAGAGTACTTTATAGAGAACACCAAATGCACCTGTGTTGCAGTGCAGAAAACAGCCACCCAGAAAGTAAGGATTTACTTCCATGTCAAGTGGTAATTAATGGTTCTTGGACATGGAAACTTTCTATTGTTTCCAATTCTGGACTTGAGGAAAAGAACAAGGAAAAAACACATTGGGGTAAGAGAGAACAACCAACAGAGAGCACCTATTACCTTTTTCACTTTAGACCTTGAGAAATCATCATTGTCATCATCATCACTTAGCCCTTCTTCACTATTGAATGGCTTATAGTCTTCATCACCATCTCCACGCCCAATCTTGTTTTTTCTCTCATTAGTACCTTTACCATTAGTTTTTTGATTTGACCCAAACAAGAACTTTGAAGGGTTCTCGATTCCAGCAGCACGCATTCCTACTAATGGGAAAAATTATTTTGCCTTCACCGTGAAGTTGAGTAAGGGAGAAAGAACTGAGAGTGATGTTGAAGAAGAACTTGTAGACTTTGATGAATTGAAAGAGGAATATAATAAGTTGTATGATGAAAGTGATAAAATTACCAAGAAAAACATCAAACTAAGTAGTAAGTATGAAGCAACAAGTGCTGACTTGGCTAAGGCATTAGCTACAGTTAAGGAGTTGTCAGAATCTTTGGAGTGCTTAACACATGAGAGAGATGACTTGCAGAAGGAAGTGGACCAACTCCAGACACAAAACAAGTGTCTCGAAGAACTCAATGCATTAAATGAAGGTAAAGTAAATGACTTGTCTGCTAAACTAAAAGATACTAATGGAATTTTTAAGCGTTTCAAAGGGTATCCAAAGCATCAACAAGTCGAGATAACCACTAAACTTGGGAAAACTAATATCAAGCCCCGAACATTCTATAAAGTGCCAGGATATATTGAAAAGACTTTTTCTGGAAAATTTATTCCTACTTGTCACTACTATGGTGGAAAAGGTCATTTACGTCCTAACGGTTTTCAACTATATGGGTATCATGGGCATCATAATACACATCGTATAAAGGTTGAAGCTCACATGAATGCTAATCTTAAGAAAAATATGCACGGATATATTGATAAAGATAAGTTTATTCCGAAAAATCATGGAAAACCTGTCAGTACTAAGACGAGGCAAGTTTGGATTAGGAGTTCCGATTTATATTGCCTGGTTGTTCACACTGCTCTTAAGGCACGGAACACACATGTGGTACTTGAAATTATGCGGAAGCGTTCAATTTACTCCTAGAGGGGGGGTGAATAGGAGTTTTGATAAAGATTACCAGTTTTTAAATGGAATAACCGATTAAAAAATTATTAAATAATAAACTGGTTCTTTGTCTTGATTAATTCAAATTAACCAAACCACAAGTAGTGCTGTGAAAATTAAAAGGAGACAAGATACGCACGATTTACGTGGAAAAACTTAGGGTCCTAAATAACCCTAAGCCAAAACCACGGCCTAAACCTACTGCTTTATTATATTAATCAAAAAGAAGTACAGATTGCGAAATAGTAAAACCTTACCCCAAGCATTTACCTATTCTCGCCAATCTCCGATGCTCCCAGAGCTTCTTCAAGATTCAATAGATGAACCACAGACTTCACGCCCGATCTCCGGATTCAACCGGCTCCGAATCAATCTCCAAAAAGATTCGGCCACAGCAGTTCACAGCACCACAAAACATGAACAACAAATAAACGAATGATATGATATGAAGTGTATGTCGAGAGAAATAATGCACAATAAAAAGAGAGAATGGGAGTCTCGGTTTTTCTCTTGTTTTAATAAACAAAGCTAGCAAATCATCTCCTTTTGTCAATCACGTGGACTTTATGCAGTAAGTAATATGAAGGGATTTTTCTCTCTTTTGGTAAACATCTGTTCCTTCTCTCGTAAAAAAATATGTGCATGAATTACAAGAGCTAGAGCTCCCATATATATATATATATAGAGTAAAATCTTTCCATTATTCTCTCCAAAAGAAAATCTTTTATGAAAGGAAATTCTGTAGCAATAAAGTCATATAGGTTAAATATCTAAATTGACTTCCTTTAAAGATAATCCTAAGTAAGACGAAACATTAGGAAACTTCCTTATGATTGATTCCTTTTCCAAGCCAATTGACGAAAATCTCTCTTTTCCAAAACAACATATATCTTCTTTATTTCTTACCCACCAAAACAATCCTTTAATGATGCATTATATGGACAAGAAAATTTCGTTGATTGAAAAGAGAATTATTTGTTTGATATCAATATGTATATATATAGGTACGGAAAAAGAATTTTCGGAGAGTTTTATAGGAAAGGCAAACGTGCAGAAATATAATCTTTTATATAAAAAAGATGCATGATATGTTGTGCAATGCATTTTACCTCGCAGCGGTCCATTTGGCGCAGATAATGAGAGGAGCATCGAGCGAGCAACTACACCCTAAAAAATCTACCCATTACAATTCAAAATAAATTTACGAATGATGGTTTTTGTACAATCCCGGAAAGTGCCAAAATATCTAACAGTACTTGGATAGCTGTTGCTCTCGACATATGTCTGGTGATAAATCCTTGTTTACTAGTCTTGAAAAATACGATGGTGGATTTGTTACTTTTGGTGATGGGAGTAAATCTAAAGTAGTAGGAAAAGGAAGTGTTCAAGCTTCTAGTATTTGCACTTTAGAAAATGTGTTATTTGTTGACTGTCTTAAGGAAAATTTAATATGTATCAGTCAAATGTGCGACACGCTCCATGAAGTTAAATTCTCAAAAAATGATTGCTTTATTTATGATATTAATGGATCTATTGTTATGCATGGCACTAGAACTTCTGATAATTGTTATGGAGTTGTCCCTTCCATTAATTTAACTTGTCATGCCCCTAAACTTGATGAGATTGATCTTTGGCACCAACGTTTGGGTCATATTAATTATAAAGATCTTTCCACTTTGACAAAAAAGGAACTTATTCGTGGAGTTCCAAAACTGAGTCGTCCCTCAAATCATGTGTGCGGTCCGTGTCAACTTGGTAAGCAGACTAGAGCTACTCACAAAAAGTCTAATATTTTAGCCACCAATAGACCATTAAAGCTTCTCCATATGGAGTTGATGGGTCCATCAAGAGTTGAAAGCATTGGCGGGAAGAAATATATTATTGTTATAGTTGATGATTTTTCACGCTTTACTTGGGTTAGATTTCTTGGGGAAAAATCTGATACATTGTCTCAATTTAAATCCTTTGTTAAGAGTGTGCAAAATGAGAAGGATATGCAAATTGGTTGTATAGTCCGTATTCGGTCTGATCATGGGAGAGAGTTTGAGAACATTGAGTATGCTATTTTTTGTGATGATCTAGGAATAGGGTTATTCAAGAAATGGCGCGTATCTTGCTTCACTCTCGCAAGATTGCTCGCAGGTTTTGGGCTGAGGCCGTTAACACTGCTTGTTACATCATTAATCGCGTCTATCTTCGTCCAGCCACTAAAAATACTCCTTATGAATTATGAAAAGGAAAAAAGCCTAATGTTAAGTATTTTAGAACCTTCTGGAGTAAATGTTACATATTGAAGGACAAAGAAAGTTTAGGTAAATTTGATTCCCGCAGTGACGAAGGTATATTCTTGGCATACTCCCCAAATAGTCGTGCTTTGCGTGTCTATAATTTGCCCACTTCTACTATCATGGAATCTATTAATGTTGTGGTTGATGACATGACTTGTTCTGATATAAACATTATTGATGAAGATTATGTGTTCGAGCCTTTAAATACTCCTAAGCAGGCAGTAGATATTGAGACTCGAGAGGATGATCAACAGGACAGTGACAAGGAAGAAGGTGAAGCTGGAATAAAATCTGAGGAGGATGTTGAACCGGCAAGAGCAACCCATGGATTAAATCCTTCAGCGAGGGTTAAACTAAATCATCCAGAGGAACAAGTGATTGGTAAGGTGACTGATCCTATGAAAACACGTAGGCAGCTTTGTGAAGAGGTAACTCATTTATGCTACGTGTCATCAATTGAACCTAAGAATGTTAAGGAAGCTTTATTCGATGATTATTGGATAACTGCGATGCATGATGAATTACATCAATTTGAACGCAATGATGTGTGGGGATTAGTGCCTAAACCTCACAACACTAATATAATTGGGACAAAATAGATTTTTAAAAATAAAACTAATGAAGAAGGAGTTATTGTGATAAATAAGGCTAGACTTGTAGAAGGTATATAGATTTTGATGAGACTTTTGCTTCTATGGCCCGTCTAGAATCCATTCATCTTATGCTGGCTGTTGCTTGTCACATGGGGTTCAAACTTTTCCAAATGGACGTAAAAAGTGCTTTTTTAAACGGCATAATAAAGGAAGAAGTTTATGTGTCTCAACCTAAAGGCTTTGAAGACCCACACAAATTAGATCATGTCTATCATCATAAGAAGGCCCTATACGGTCTTAAACAAGCATCTCGTGCATGGTATGAATGCTTAACTTCTTTTCTTGTCAAGCACGGATTTAATAGAGGACAAGTAGATAAGACATTGTTTGCAAAACAAGAAGGTCAACACATCCTTGTTGCTCAAATTTATGTGTGGATGATATTATTTTTGGTTCCACATCTCAGTCTCTGGTTAAATATTTTTCTGACACCATGCAAAGTGAGTTTTAGATGAGTATGATGGGAGAATTATCTTACTTTCTCGGCCTTCAAGTTAAACAGCTTGATAAAGGTTTATTTATTTCTCAATCCAAGTACGCTAAAGGGCTTGTGCATAAGTCCGGTTTGGAAAATGCAAAACATGCTCGCACTCCTATGAGTACTTCTACCAATCTTGCTCCTGGCCCTGAAGGAATAAATGTTGATCAAACATTATATCGTAGTATGATAGGAAATCTTCTCTATCTTACTGCTAGTCAACCTGACATAGCCTTTAGCGTTGGTCTGTGTGCTCGTTACCAAGCGTGTCCAAAAGAGTCACATCTTTCCGTTGTTAAACGTATTATTAAGTATATTAGTGGGACTCTCGATTATGGAATTTGGTTTGTTCATGATACCACTGCCAACTTGGCGGGATATTTTGATGCCGATTGGGCAAGGTGCACAGACGATAGGAAGAGTACATCTGGTGGGTGTTTTTATATCAGTAATAATCTTGTAGCTTGGTTAAGTAAAAAACAGAATTCCATCTCTATCCATAGCCGAAGCAGAGTATATGGCACCTGGAAGTGGGTGCACTCAGTTGTTACGGTTGAAGCAAATGCTTGCTGATTACGGTATTCCTCAAGGCTCAATTACCTTATATTGTGACAACACACACTAGTGGTATCAACATTTCAAAAAATCCTATTCAACACTCTCGCAGTAAGCACATAGATATCCACCATCACTTTATTCGCGATCTTGTTGAAGATGCTATTGTTCTTTTTAGAGTATCTAGACACTAAAAATCAAAAGGCTGATCTGTTCACAAAACAACATGACTACACTCCGTTTGATTACCTCCGAAAATCCATTGGTGTCTCCTCTATCTCTTAAAAAATAAAATAAATAAAAAATCCTATTTCCTTGTCATTTTTTTAAGTCGAAGTTTTTTCTATTCTTTATTCTTTAAAAACATATATATATATACACAAATTATCCAATCAAGGATCCCGGATGGGAGGTTTTTTGGTGTTTTGATGCTTTTAAAAATTATTTTTGGGAAATCCGAGCCGTTCAATGTGTTCAAAAGGTGTTTTCCAAGGTCCACGCGGGAGATCTTAAAAAAAAAATACCGGGAAGGGCTTGATCCAAGCATTTTTTCGCAAAAACTGTACATTTACAGTTTTGCGGAAAAATGCTTGGATCAAGCCCTTCCCGGTATTTTTTTTTGAAGATTTTCCGCGAGGACCTTGGAAAACACCTTTTGAACACATTGGACGGTTCGGATCGTCAAAAAAATATCGGGAAGGTGGAGTCCCGGATCCGGGACTCCCGGATTAGATAGTGACTGTATATATATGTGTGTGTGTGTGTGTGTGTGTCGAATCTCGACGATCCGAACCGCTCAATGTGTTTAAAACGTGTTTTTAAGGGTCACCGCGAGGATTTGTCCAAAAAAAATATCCGGAATGGCTTCATTCGAGCTTTTTTCCATAAACTATATATGTACGGTTATTATGAAAAACTGCTCGGATGAAGCCCTTTCGGGTATTTTTTTTTTGTGATTCCTCGCGTTGGCCATGGAAAACATGTTTTAAACACATTGAGCGGTTCGGATCGTCGAAATTTGGTCCGGAAAATCAGAAAAGGCGTGGTCCTCACGGAGGAGATCCGTGAGGGAGTCCTTAATAGAACATCTATATATATATATATATAATATAAGATTACAAAATTATTTTTATTTCCCTCTCATACATAAGTTTGTTTTTTCTTATTTGTTGCATTCCTTATTATCAAGTTTCTTTTTGAGCACTTTTTGAAGTCTTTGTCTGTGATTGAAGTGGTTGTTAATGGTCTTTTTGGATAGACACATGAGCCGTGTTTGCTTTCATTCTATCTTCCTATCTATGGAATGCTATTATATTGGTTGGAGCATGGTCCTACCTCTGTGTCCTACATTTTTTTCACGACAAAGATAAATTGCTTATGTATCCTTTCCTGTCATTTCTTATGAAAATGGAGAGGTCTTGACTTTTTCCCCAACAGATTAACCATTTAGCATTTATGATATTGTATTGGACGTTTAGTCGACGAAAAAAAATTAAAAAAGAAAGAAAGAAAAGAATGATGTGTGGTGCTATTAAGTCTTTCTATTGTGGCTTTTTTGGGCTTTTCACTTAGTGACCAGGCCTCTTGCCTCAGTAAGCAGTGAGTGTTCTCGTCAAATGGTGGAGAGCTTCGGGATTGTCTTATGTGAGTAGCTGAGGTTCGTAGCCCTTTTGACTCGAGTAAGTAAGTCCGTTGGGGTGTTCTCTACGTCTAGTGCCCTAAAGCCGTCTGGTTTGAGTGTCACTGACCTAAAGCTCGCTACATGGGTCAATTAGAAAGCTTAAAGGACCAAGGCATTGCACGTTCACATTTTATCCACTGGAATATTTGAGGGGGAGTATTAATACGGTGTGAAGGAGTTGATGTCCTTATTGACAAATTATCCAAAAAATGCTTGGTTTGACTTCTTGAGGGGGAGTTTTTAAGACCTCCTATGTGTTCATAAGAAACCAAGAAATTGTTATTTTATTAAGCTTAAGTGTCCTTGTCGTGATTCACACACACACCTTTGTCACTCTGGTTGCTATATCCGGTATACTCGTATCACTGTGATAGATTCATAGCCTGACTGCATACATTAGTTTATTGGTGTGCTTGTTTATCAATGCCCTTAACCATCATTTGATGTTGCGGATATACTTTGAATGTGTGTTTAAACTTTAAAGTATTTAATTTTAATCTTTCCTACACAAAAATTTCTTACTTAGTTGAGTGGAAGGTGAATCCTATCATATCTTTTATAATCCTCGCTACATATATATAGGACAATGGTGGTCTGCTATATTTCTTGCTTCAGGCTTAAAGGTATTCTTGTCTTATTTAATGAATCGTTATTTGGCAACCAAAAGGTCTAGTCTATTCTCTTGCCTTAGTAAAATATTTTTTGTTACCCTTAAAAACTCTCATAATCTAGTTGTTTGTCTCACCCTTTTGGACTATTTTGCCATTGTTATTTCTGTTCTTTTGGTAGCTTCCTAAATGATGTTTAGTTCTCATTAATTGGCTTATAATATGGTTTATCTGGCTACATTACTCTGATTGCTAGGAAGTCATTACCTACTTTTGCTTGTCGCATGGTTATCAATTATCTATGTTGGATAGAGTCCCTTTGTCCTTCTATGACAAAAAGGGGGAGAACAAATTATTCTAATGCTAATGGTTGTCTTGTGAGTTGTTTTTTATGTCTCTTGCAGGTTTTCTCTCACAGGTCGTTAAGTTAGGGGATATGGACTTTATTGCTTGTAATTTGTTTTGTCATCGAAGTGCCAAAAGGGGAGATTGTAAGCTCCATAAGCCGAGCTCCCTTTTGGGTTGGCACGTTCATGACCAAAATACACATTTTCCCATATTCCCTTTTTATCGAGTTGTATTCTTTAATGTTCAACTTATTTTATTTTTTAGAGCGTCTGTATTAGGATGTGGAAAGGAATCTCACACTTTGAATTTTTTAGCTTTCCCTATGAGTGCGGTAGTTGTTAGTCAAGTCTTTTGACGGTGGGAATCGCTCCAAGCAACATGGGCCTTAATTACTTGGGAGATTTTGAAGCAGATTTATTTTGCTCAAGCTACACCGGCGTTTTATGAGGCAGCGGCCACATCAGATTGTTTCTCATTATTGCTCCCTATATATATCACAGCATTAGGTAAAAAATATTTATTTCCGTTGTGTATAACCCTAGCACACTTTGTTCCGTCATCCATCTCTTTCGGCGGCTACGGTTTTGTGCACCTCAAAGATTGAATGGACTTTTGATTCTCAAAATCATCTTCGAGGGGTGTTCTTACATCAACAATACTTTTATTCAGAACAAAGTCCTTTCGTGGAGTTTCGGAAGGCATTCAGTTGGAAGGTTTGAGGATTCAAGATTCGGCAATCATGCAGAGGTGTGATTAACGTGGATTCGACAAGTAGGTTTTAGGCTTCGTGGTGAGGATACACGAACACTGAGTAAGATCTCTTGTATTCACACAATGATTATAGTGCATGATTCCTTCCCGTGATTTTTTCCCGTTTTGGGTTTTTCCACATAAATTTTTGTGTTGTGCGTGATTTATTATTTTTTTAGTTTGTGCGATTGATTGTTTTTCCATTATTCAAGTTAATTTAAGTCCCAAATGAAAACAATGCTGAGGCTTTCAAGATAGTCATTACATTGGTTCGGTCTATACTAGATGAGACAAATTTTATCAACGCTCTAATGTGTGTAAACAAGTTGTAACACGCTGATAAATGAGTTTGCTCTTCGATAAATGTTGATTTTATCATTTGGGAAACTCCCCCTTAAAAAATCTTTTTCATTCCAATTTTTTTTTTATCAATTGCCGTGTATAGCATGGGTTCATGCTATTGAGACAGTAATTGTAAGTGGGTTTCTTCTTTTTCAATGCAAAATTGGACTCAGGTCTAAGCCCAAACTAATTTTTTGATTGTGTTTTAATCTCAGTCTCAAGTCTTGATTTAACCAAAGAAAATCTCATGTCTTAAGATCATTGTTTATTTAAGGATTCTAAATTTCATTTTTAGTAGCCCATGAAAGATCATTGTTTATTTAAGGATTCTAAATTTCATTTTTAGTAGCCCATGAAAGATAATGGCCAAGTCAATCACTACACTCTCTCAAAGGACACTAGCTAGAGATGTACTTCACATAGAATGAAACTTTTATAGTCTTTTCATTTTAAGAACCAAGTAACTCTTAGTTAGAACAAGATACAGAGTATGTACACGTACGTCAACACAATGTACACGGGCTTTATGCTAGTAAGAAAAGTAAGCTACATGGAATTGGATCTTCATCTTAAGCATTATCAGGTACAAATCAATCGTGATGAGTGCAGTGCAAAAGACACCACAACCCTTCATATCAGTTGCATCATGTCTATCAACCACCAGAACCAACCTCAACTGAGATTGCATCCTCCAGATAAAGAGATTCCTCCCGCATTCACCCACCCAGATAAAGAGATTCCTCCAACAAATACACCCCCAGATATCAATCCTTCTAACAATAGTACCCCTAGATTTCAACCTCCCAGAACCACGTTTAGATCCGTGAGTCCAAAATACACCATATCTAGTTAGTATCCATTACACAGATTTTATCAACCAAACATAGATTTCATCCATGCAGATTACAATTACCCAGATTTTTTAGACTCCTCCAGAAGAGACAGAAAGAATCCAAAGGCTCTCTATGTCACACAGAAGCATGAAAGAAAACGGAAGAAGCAAAGCCCACACACATAGAAGAGACATACAAGCACACAGAAAGCCCACACACACACCAACACCCATATAGCATCACCATTTAACTAGATTGCACAATGGAGTCAAGTCTGAAAAAGATGTCATCCATAATGTAATCACAGCCCTCCTTGCTTGTTGTCACTGAGAAAGCTACTTTAGCTTTAATAAGATCCAAATTTCCACCCAATCCACTGCCTTGTTATAAAAAACTCTTGAATTCCTAGAATTCCAGATGGTCCAGACAACTGCAAATGGTATGGAGCCTCATATAATTTTGAATTTTGGTTTCAACTTCCAGCCCAACCACCATTGTAGTACTGATGCAAAAGATGGAGTCACCCATTTGACATTCCACCGAAGTAGAATTGTTACCCAAGTATTCCAAACAGGTTTGCACTGGTGTAGAAGGTGATCCAAAGTTTCAAAGTTTTCTTCATAGAATTTGCAAATAGCACCCTCCTCATTATGGATAATCCTAATTCTAAAAAGGAAATCAACAGTTTTAACCCTACCCCGATATGCTAACCAATGAAAACATTGCACACAATCCAAATTAGATCAAAGACTATGTCATGTTCATAATTTGAGGAGACAGCCAGATTATAAATAGATTTTACAGAAAATTTACTTGAGTTGCCCTGCCAAACAAGTTGATCAAGCGTGTCACTTGTTTCTGACACCCCAGATTCATCAAGCAGACTTCTTAGCTCAACTAGCTTCTCCAACTCCCAATCATATAGACTTATTCTACACTGGAAGCTCTAATGCTGAGTTTCAGCTTTTCTAGACAGAACATCCCTCAACTTTTCATCTTTGTTGGACAAAACTCTAAACAGAACAGGGAAGGAAACGACAAGGGAGGTGGATCCCATCCACACATCTTTCCAAAACATGATGGTGCCACCATCACCCACTTTAATTTTGGCATTTTCCATAAAAGTTTCAAAGAGAGTAGGTTGTGTGGTTTGGATTTGCATAATATCCCTTCAAATGTTGGAAACTTTCCTATTCAACTTCGTTTTTGGTATCAAACCCATCCCCTCCATTTGGTATTTGGATTTGATTACCTTTCTCCATAAAGCATCCTTTTTCAAACCAAATCTCCACCACCATTTCATCTGTAAGGACCCGTAATTTTGCATAATTTTTCCGGAATAACATTGGGTTAATGTGAGGAATTGAATTTTGACTTAACGGGTCAATGAGAGAGTATGGGATTGCATTTGGGTCTTTTGAAAAACACAATTGGAAGTTTAGGGGTGTGAGTATATAAGCAAATGTTAGTCTTTTTTTGGGACAAAATTCACTCCCCTCCTCCCTCATCCACCCGACCTCCCTCTCTATTGTCTCTCTCTCAAAATTTCTCCACCTTCTCTCTAAAAATACACCTCCCTCACTCACCTTCTTCAAGAACCAAGTTCAAAACCTTCTTCTACGCGTCAATTGGAGTCGGGTACACCGTGGTTCTTCGTGGAGAGCAAGATTTTCGGTTTGGGAGCTTCAAAATCTAGGGCTTTGCTTATTCTACCCATTTCAAGCTTCAATCTTGAGGTAGGAGAACAATTCTACTCCCTCTTGTTGTATCTATGTGATATGTTGCATATATCCCACTCTTGTTCATCCAATTGCTCAAAATCATGATTTTTCTTCCTAAGTGGGTTTTGTTCCATTTGATTTTGTAATATATGGTTTGGATTGTTGTTTGATGCAATTGGTTGTTGTTTTGTCCTCCCATGATGTCCATTTGTTGCTCTACATTTCTAATTTTTGGCCTAAAACATCATATTTGCACTTGGGATAAATTTTGACCCCAAAGGGGTGAAAATTGGCAATGTCTATGATACCCAATATCTGCCCGAGCCTCCCGGGCGGGATTGGGGGCCGGTTTATCCCGGGCGGAAAATCCAGCAGCTCCACAAAATTTTGCTTCATCCCGGTTTATCCCTTGATGCCCATTTGGCCTTCGATCATCCGTTTCTTCATGTTTTTGACCCGTACCCTCATTTTGAACACCAAATTCACTTTGAAATCATAAAGCTAACCTTTGGACACGTGATTTAATAAATCCCATGGATTTATGTATCAAACATGCGTCGGTTGATGCTTTTTGGCGAAAATGGTGAAATTTTGGAATAAATGGGACATATGGAAGTTTTTGAAAGACAAATTGTTTTGAGATGATATAATCGGCTAATATGAATACTAGGGTCACCATTTGGTGTCCCTAGCCATGGGTGCACGGAGCCCACGAAATCCGGCAGGGGTGCACAGAGCCCATGAAATCCGGTAGGGGTGCATGGAGCCCACGAAATCCAGCAGAGGGACACTTCCCTATTAAATTGATGAATGTTTTCTCATGAAATGTTGGAAATGACATATTTTGATTTATTTTGGAGTATTTGGCGAAGATTGGTTTTTTGTGTACGATTATCAAAATTTGGCAAATGCTTGGACCATGTTGGACACTTAAAGTTGTTTTGGGATACTTGGATACTTTGGGGAACACTTGGACACACTCTTGGGTTACTTAGGTACTTGGTGGTCGGGTTTCAATCGTTTCTAATTTCTAATCACATACATGGATTATCTCATTCATTATACTCCATCTGTCATGCATGTATCATGATTATACACCTAGCATTAGTAGAATAGTTTTTCTACGGGCTAGTGAGCTTAACCTATAAATTTTCAGGTACTCGGCATGGAGCATGGGATGGGATGCTTGTGAAGTGATGCATACATGGAGCTCACACGCGCATGAAATTATTTTCCCATCTTTGTCTAATATTTTCAAAAGATGGTATTGTAATTTCCATTTGTTAATCCTTTTGACTATTTGGTTAATGTAATAACTTTTGAACTTTGTAGGGGGTGTATTTCCACGTTAGCCTATATCACGTGCAGGCTTTGGCTCGACCCTAAATCTGCAAAACAAAGAAAGGATTAGAGCACCCTTGCCTCTCGTTGGCAAAGGCCCTCCGATGCTTAAGTTAGTATTGGGTTACTAATTAAGCCAAGAACACAATGCGTATAACTGGGTGTTACAGCGTACCTTTTGACATGGTTTCCGCCTTGTATTTATAGGTGTAGATGTTCATCGATTTAGGCATCTCGTGCCCCCTGTTTCCTATTCTCTTTAGGAATCCTTCTCCTAATAGGACGAGCTTCCATATCCTGCTAGATCTCGTCTAACAGATGTCTTTCTTTCCATATAGGATTCTTCTCTATATGGGGCATAGTCCTAATCACATTAGGACTTCCCGTACCAATCCCTTACTTCCCGGGATTGCTCCTCATCTCACAAGGAATCGCCTAGATGATTCTGGAATGCCTCACCGCCTTACTCGTGGCGGTGCCGCGCTTCCACGTAGCTCGGATTAGCTCGTACATAGCTCAACTCATTATGCCGAGCTGAATTACGTATTACCAGAATGCTATTTATGATTTACTTGTAGCCTCTACAGCTCGGCCATAACAAGGGCGTTCCTTGTGACTTATGTCGAGCTGGTATATCCTGGTGTACTGATTTATTCCTATTACCTCGACCTTATTCATGGTCAGTGCAGCTCGGTAAAGTGCTCAGGGATCCCCTTAAGTGATGCCGAGCTATTCACCCCCTCGTGGTGAATATACTAGGCACATGCTTTGCCTAGTAGTAGGGTAATCAGACTTTACCCTCTCCAAACCTGATACTTATGCATTCGGGTTATGGGCGCCCGTTATTAGAACTCGTTGATTCTTCATGGCGAGGATGTACTTATTTGACCTTGACTATTCAAAGGGAAATAGTAAGACTTTTGACTTGTTCCACGTGGATATTTTCTATATTTGGTTTATTAAACTTGAGGGCGTGACATCATCAAGAGTGCTTCATTCATTAATTTATATTCCTTATACCAAGTCCCCCACATCTTTCATCTTGAGCTATACTTCGGACCATGCCACCAAATTTTTCTTGAATTGATTCAATAGTCATACATGTAGTACAGAGGTTGGCACAAAATTTGATGAGTAGTAGTCTAGCACTAAAAGATAGATATCTTCTTTTTATGATGGCAGCCTTGATCTAATTCTTTGCACAATAGGACTCCAAGTTGACTTAAGTTTTGGGTTTGCCCCAAGGGCAAACCCATGTACTTGATAGGTATCTCCTGGGTTCTACATTCCAGCACCTCTGCAAGTAGTAACTGAAGTTAACTCAACTCAATATTGACCATGTTGTGCGGAGCCAAAATAAATTAAATAGTAACTAGGAATTAACTTTTATTCCGGAGAATAGCGGTTAAGTCCGAGTGTTGATCCATGGAGACAAATTGGCTGAGTTGTGTTAATTCCAATTATCTTCTAATTTAATTCGGTAAAAAGAGGTTTGATTGTTTGTGAAATTATTAAACTAGGGAGCGCAATAATTAAAAAGGTGAAACTGTTTGGGAAAAAGGTCTAGGGTTTAGAATCCACCCCAACCGCATAACTGAGCGTTGTATAGAAAGGATAAATATTCGAATCGCAAAGGATTGCCGTTAGGGTTTGCAAACCCTAACGATAATCGTCCATAGAATTTAGTGGTTGTTAAAAGGCATGGACTATCCCTGATCCCACAGCACGAACCGTCTCACAATCGCTGCGATCCGTCTCACCCGCATAATCCATCTCAGAACTCCAACCACATCAACGAAAACAATTATATGAATGGTATTTGAAAACCGGTGTACAAATACTCAACGAATAGGAAGAAATAAAACGATTCTATTGATATCCATAAAATCATGTTCTGAACATTTAATCTAATATGAAATAAAAACCCTAATCTATAAAGAAAAGCTAGGTTACTTCGTGCAGATCTTCATCCTCCCCCTAGAAAGGGAGTTTAGCTGGACATGGAGATGATCGACATGCTTTGATTTGAAGAACATGAGAAAAACATGACCCTAGTTATCTCTCTCAAAGTTGCCTCTCAAAATAATTCGGACCTCTAAACTAATGTTTGGAAGTTCTATTTATAAGCGGCCCAAAATTTTCATCAAAACGTGTGAAAACGCTAATTCCCGTGCCCGTTGGTCCGAACGAAGCATCCTAGGAGCTATTTACATGTGTCGGGGTCATTGGTCCGGACCAAGGTATCGGTCGTCCAAACCAAGGTTGCTGGAATATTGCATTGTGATTTTGGAGGTTGGTCTGGACCCTGGAAGTGATGGTCCGAACCAAGAATGCTGCAATTTGGATTTTCGGCTCCTCTTTCACATCCCTTTGTCCATCAATGCTCCTAACTTGTTCCAAAATGTATATTTTCATGTCCTTGATCCCTCAGGCCCTGAAATACCAATAACCAACTAAACTTAATAAAATAACTACATAACCAAACTAACAAGGCATGAATTGGAAGGATTAATAGGTGCATTTCGACACCTATCGCACCCCCCAACTTACACTTTACTAGTCCCTAGCAAAAGAATAATTAAACTACTAAATAAACGCAAAGATGGTTCTTTTAAACCCCTGGGCGGCCTCAGTAGGACGAGTGGAGTCTTGTGAGGGTTTTCAACAGTGATCACCCACAAATCACAAAGAAAACCCTCCAAATGAATTTCAAAACCTGTCATACACTTGCCAACGTCACAAGCCAAGAATGTGGAGCTATCACAGAGGTAAAACAGGCCAACATAGTTCCAAATGCTATTAAGTCAAAAGAGAGAAATCATGGCACCTAAGTGTAGCGTGCGTGTGTGAATAAGGGCTTTGATCACAAGTGAACAAAGAATGACCATTCTCTCAAGACCAAGCCTCGAATTCAATTCTCACCGTGTCATGCACTCAACAAGTAAAATCTTTCAAAACAAGGTGCATTATGAACTCTCAAGCGTGCGGTTAAGAGGTTGTGTAAACATGCGGCAAGATACTCCGCACACTATGACACAAAAAGAACTCTTTATATAGTGGACACACAATCTCATTTACAAACATCAAGTATTAGAATCATTTCAATCCATCAATCCACACCCCAACACCTCTAGGATCAAATAGGTCTTAATCACAAGGCTAGGGTGAAAGAATCACATGTCCGAGAATAGGCAAGTATAATAAGGCACTCATTTTAGGGTAAATATGCGACGTGCACCCCTTCCTTAACATTATTTCAACACCGCCTTATCACCACCATTCAACTGATCCTCTCGCATCTTATTGGTGTCCCCTCTTTTTCAACATATCTTACTCTTTGCTTCCTTTTTTTGGATTTGTTTTGTTGTTATTTTATTATTATTATTTTTTAAAACTTCTTTCTTGATCAATTTGGGGACACCACAAATCAAGCACAAAATCTACCTTTCTACCAAAATTATACCTCTATACTCTTGCCTTTTTCAAAACACAATATGGAAGGTAGTGTTTAACAAAGAAAAGGCCAAGTGTTAAAGCTCAAAATGGTTCGCAAGGGATAGTATAAGCAAGAGAGACGAACCGGTTCAAATATTCAAGAAAATGCCCATGATCATCTCCTTGGGGTGTAACATCTAGGGAACAAACCAAACCCGAGAGATATACATAACATGTAATTCCAATACTTTGCAAGAGATAATAAGATTGACAACAAATTTAGTTCTTCTCGAAACAAACAAAGAGTTATTTCGACACCTCTCCAAAAGAAAGCTAAGGCATAAATCTCCACTAATCATAGCCTTTGAGAACAAGCAAATCAAAGTTCATAAGTGATCAAAACCCAATAAACGTGATGTGCAACTGTGCCATGCTTAAGTGTCGTGAAGCATCCCTTGAAACAAACTAGCAAACAGAACTATAGTGGCACAAGTCATGCCAATGCAATAGCATCACACCTCAGCACAGTTAACCAGTAAGTAAGCATATCAAACTCAAAATTCCATGCCAAGGGAGCCAACTTTTTAAAAAATTTCAAATTTTCAATTTTTTTTTTCATTTTTCAAGACACTAAATATGCACAAATCCCTCCCCCCCCCCCCCAACTAAAACCTCGTGACAGAGAACTAAGCAGGCAGATCACAGGGCATTACCCCCTAACTCTAACACGACCTCCAAATGTTAGTCCCCATAAAAGAAAGAATAACAACAATCTAAACAAGGACAAGCAAAACACTAATTCTAAAACACCAAAACTAAAAAGAAAATGACTCAAATGTAAGTAAACTCCATCCACTTTCTTCACGCAAGACACGGGTACTACTTTTCTCCCTAATTTCTCACTTGATTTGTGTAGAGGTCATCATAACAATCTCGGGTAAGTCATGACTCAACAAGTTAAATTACTCAAGGTTTTTCCTTAAAGAAATCAAAGACAATCATCTTTTATGACTATCCAAGACATGGCAATAAGATTGTTAGAAACCCAGATACACAAATTTAAGGCTAGAAATTAGGTGGCTATATTGGACCGTTGGTAGCCGTTCGAGCACGGCTAGTACTGGAGTTGTCGCAAACTCCAAGGATTTATAGTCTCATAGACTAGTCGTGATTAACCTCACACTTGATGCTCAAATAATAGATTTAATTCTCCTTTTAAAATTTACAAGACAAGGATCATCCCAAGAGATATCATTCGACTCAACTCCAAGAATGAAAACAATTGATCAAATAAATGAGTCGGAATTGTTCCTCTAGCCACCATAGGATTAAAATCTTCATGCAAAGGAAAAATGTTCTTAAAAGGTGAGGTCCCAACACTCACCCCACAAATTAAGACTGGGCACAACATCTCATCACCCTCCATTCACACCGTGTATATTTACACAAGAACCACCTACCCCAAACTTCGAGTACTCTTCACATGTCCATCGTCTAGTGTTGGTAGCTTCTACCAATTCTACGCATAGAGTCCACGAATCTAGTGGTAAAGGCTGCAAGTCAAGCTCTAATAAAGACTCTATAGAAGTGTCCGTGACACCCAGAAGAGTGGGCACATTCTCAATTTTGGACTCCCAAGAAGAGATATCCATGAGGGGTGTAGATTCAAGTAAAGTGTTAACCTCATTTATGGACTTGCCAATGTCGAAATCCTCAAAACCAAAATGTGTCAAACATGAGGCCAACGGGTCGTCACTCACACTGTAAGATAATACCTCCTCCACATGGTCTTCTATCAAATTGATTGCAAAAATAGTCTTCTTCTACTTGAGGTTGTTTCACTGTGTTGTAAACATTAAGCTTAAGGGTCATGTTCCCAAATGTGACCTCCATCTCTCATATATTAGCATTGGCCGTCGCCAAGAACGGACGACCAAGTATAACAGGCATTTGTTTTCTGAGGGTGTTCACCGGTTCTATGTCAGGACTATAAAATCAGCAAGGAAGTAGAAATCATTGACCTTGACAAGGACATCCTCAACCACACCATGCGGTACCTTTATGGATCGGTCTGCTAATTGCAAGGTAACCGTCCTGGGTTTCAACTCTTGAAGCCGCAACTGCTCGTACACCGAGTAAGAGATCAAATTGACACTAGCCCCTAAATCTAGATGTGCGCGCTCGATGACATGGCTACCAATGACAATGGCAATGGTAGGTGTGCCTGGATCTTGTAACTTATGGACAAGCTAGAAAACAGAGCTCACTCGCTCGGTGAGAAGGACTTTTTTGGACACATTTGTTCGAGATTTTCGCTTGTGAGTGTAGAGGTCCTTTAGGAACTTTGCATAATTTGGGATTTGCTTAATGGCATTGAGCATCGGTGTGTTGATATCCAAGCGTTTGAATATCTCCAGAGTATCCTCCATAGAAGTTGGCTTCTTGGCATAGGGAGACGACCCATTTAAAGCAGCGGGAATGGGGCTTTACGCACATAGGAGGGTGCCTTGGAGCCCATGGTTGTGGCGGTGGGCGGTGGAGTAGTGATTGGAAGGGTTGCCTCCTTTCTATGTGAACTCTCCTCCCCACAATCAGATGGGGAGGAGGGAGCTTGATGCTCCTTATTTTGTGGCTTCTTCAGTCAGGTTTTGACCTCTCTCTTGTTACAGAGGGACATGAGAACATTTTCCTGCTGGAAGTTACCAGTCCCTTGATTACCCTCACAGTAGTTTTGACCTCTCGGGTTGTGAACCGGCTGACTAGGCAACCTACCCTCCTCCCTGCGGTTCATTGTGTTGGCCAATTGGCCCAGTTTTACCTCCGTTCATGCGATGCACTGGGTATGAAAATTCACCTATTGTTGGGTTTCAAAAACTTATCCTCAAAGGAAGGGACCCTCGAGGATTAGGTTGGTGCTTCCTCAGGGGGTGGCTGCTTGTAGTTCGCATAGCAATAGGTCGCAAGATTATACGGTGTGGGCCATGGCCTAGACTATGGGGCAAAGGCATTGTCTTGTGGTAGTTGCCATGACAAGTAAGGATGCTTCCTGTATCCCGAGTGATAAGTGTTGGAAGAAGGATCACCCGGTTTGCGAAAACCCTGGGCATAAGGGTACCCATGAGTTGCGTGAACTTGCTCTTCTGTAAACCCTGGAAACTGGTCTCTCGCCAAACAATCAGTAACATAATGAGCTGGACTAGCGCATAGAGAACAGGCGTCCTGAAAATCAGGAGGCGGAGTAGAAGTCGAGCTCAAACTTAAAAATTGGTCAAGTTTCTCGGCAAGAGAGTCAACCTTAAGAGCGAGGTCGTTAGAGGGGCTAACCTCATATGTACCCCGTGGCTTTGAAGAACTAGTAGTGATGGTTGCCCTATCACTATGCTAGTAAGTGGCATCGAGTTGGGAAGTTGCGCTCATTGTCTCAAAAAGCTTCCATGCTGACTTCTCATCCTTATTCATCAATGAGCCCTCACATGAGGCATCAACCATAATCCGTTAATGGGCATTGAACCCCTCTTAAAAACTTTGCACTAACTGCCACTGTGCAATTGCATGGTGCGGACACTTGCTAATAAGATTACTGTATCTCTCCCCAAGGCTCATAAAGAGTCTCATTGTCAGCTTGTTGGAACGAAGTAATCAGTTTTCTATATTGAGTCGTTTTGCCAAAGGAGAAATATTTCTGAAGGAATTCGTCTTGCAGTTGCCTCCAGCTAGTTATCGAGTTCGCGGGTAAGGTAGTAAGCCAATGTTTGGCATTCTCTTTTAGTGAAAATTGGAACAAAATTAACCTAAGCACTTCATTTGGCAAATTATGAATTTAAGGTGTGGAGCTAATTATGGTTATGAACTCATCAATATGCTGGTAGGGATCATCATTAGGGGACCCACAGAAATTAGGTAACAATAGCAACATGCTAGGCTTAATCTCATAATGAGTGGATGTGAATGTTGGCAACTGGATACCTAATGGTGTGGCATAGGCCAAGGGTAAGAAGTGTGTGTGTAGTGGAACGGAGGTTGGAGGCCTGGATTAGCACCATTTGTAACTTGTCCCATTGAAAATGAATTAGTCTCCATGTTAACCCTACATCTCTTTCTGATATCCAAATTGAGAGGAACAAGCTCGGGTTTCTGAGACCGACGACCAAACATACAGAGACACAAGCAACCAGAAGGGAAATAAGACTTACAGTGAGCAACGATATCGCTTTTATATCACGGCAACGTTATTCACCTCTCAATCCTACTCAATTGAACGCCTCGCTACCTGTTCCTTGAGTATCATTTACAAACAAAAATTAAAAGCCCTAAACCAAGAACTAAAATAAAAACTAATCAAAACTAAGCAACCGTATTATAATGGCTTTGTGGGCAAAGCAAAATGCGAATCTAATAAATGCAATTTGTTACATTGTTCATATATAAACTTTGCTTATTATCCTTCTTCTCCAGGTATCCTAGAAGGAGAAATGGGTTACATCAGTCATGTTTCGTTGATGATGATTGGTCCTCTCTCTCTCTCTCTCTCTCTCTCTCTCTCTCTCTCTCTCTCTCTCTCTCTCCATTTCTCAAGTCATTTGCATTCCCGGCCATGGAAGTGGTTGCTTCTCAATGTGGTCCACTTCTTCTGCAGTTCAGGCTGAGAAAGTGGTTGTTGCTTGGGGTAATTTTATCAGCGAGTGATGGGGGGAATAAGTTGTGCTTATGAGCAGTTGTAATCTGTTCTACTAGATTAAAATAAATTACAAGATTGAATTATTCTCTGTTGTTGCCTTTTCGTTTAAGCGAAGATCGTTTTTATTTCTGTTATGATTTTTCGTGTCATAGTAAGACACCGAAGTGTTAGAGGAGACTATACCATAAAGCCAAAACACTTATTACGTTCCCTGTGTTGCAATGTTTTTTTCTTTTTATTGGAAATATGTATTTTTTTTAAGATTAAAAAAAAGAAAAAAAACTTGTAGGAATTTTAGTACTTTGCAGTCCATCTTGTACGTGCTTACCTAAACCCCATTTAATATGAATAGCACAACAAGGAAAGTATTAATGTCATTTTGATTTTATATAAAGAGAAGTTAATCGTCTCACAACTGCAATTCATAAAGTTTTTTAACCACTTCAGGAGCCAAATAAAAAATCCACCGATATATTTTAGGGTTCCGGGATCAACCCATAGGAGCTTAGAATTAATAGGGCCCACCGATGGCAGATGCAACATAGAAGAAAAATATGCATTTTTTTTTTCACGAATTAGCATTAACATTAATTTACCTGCTATCATTGTTAAATTTGTTAATTTATTTGTATAAATGTCGGGCCCTAAATGTCGGATATTTTCTCACATACATATTCATTCTCTGACCAAACGGGAAAGTACGGTTAGATTGTTTTATTTCTTTCCTAATTATTCATTTTATGTTTCATTTTCCTTCCATCATTGACCTACCTGACACAAAATTAGAATCAATTTTTCGTCTGGAGCCGAAGATTGGTAGGATATTTGTAAATATACTTACATAGCATTATTGGAGTAATAATTATAAAAATTAGATACTTGTAATAAGTTTTACTATAGAAAAGAACAATAGATATAGGACAAAAATTAACGGGAAAAAAACGATGACCTAAAAATAACAAGTCTTTTAAAAGAAAATTTTCAAAACTTTTTTCATAGATTAAAAGTACTCGTTGATTAAATGGTCGAAAAAATATTATAATTTTGTATTATTTTTAGGATCTCGTTTTGTGGACTGGACAAAAATTTTGGGACGGAGGAAGTATGAAAATAGTGCATCAAAGAGTGCAGTACTACAGTGTACTCTGACTAATGAAACTGCTACCTCAAAGCTTCATTTGTTTTTGATCAAGTAAAAGTGTAGTTCACTAGGCAATGTTTCTAAATAATTTTTCTTGTAAAATATATTGTTTTCATATCTAATCTCTAAACTCAATATACAAAGAAACATACGGTATAAATTTTGTTCCTTTCTACCAGTACATATCTTACCAGACATGAATATAGAAATTTGGTCAGCTAGAAATCTTAATTGGCAACATCACAAAATCAAATCATAGAAATAATAAATAAAATAATTTTCAAATACCTTGACTTTAATGTCCGAAGATCTATATAAACGCTACCAATCTTATGTCTCCACATCCAAAATCTGTGGAGGAAAATTTACTTTTGTTGTTTTTGTTTTTTTTTTTTTAATGTTTGTTTGATGGGTTATGTAATTTGGTCGTCCTCTTCTTCTCAATGTGTTTTTATCAAGAGCGGTGGTTGTTCATGTTATATCATCGAGCAAGTGATGTCCCTACTCTACTGTTTTCTGCAAGATTAAAAATATTACTCCCTCGGTCCCTTTTTAAGTGTGTTGCTTCGTAAATCCAACACATCAACTTTTACCTCCATTTTACATTTTTCATATTAACTTTTATCTCTACTTTCCAAAATTATCCTCCAGTTTTATCATTAACTCTTTACCCACTAACTTATCAAAAGGACAAAATGATAATTATGTAGTCCCTCCCCTCTTCCACATTTATAACCTGTCCCCCTACACAAAAAAATCTGGCTCCGTCCCTGATTATTTCTTACTAAAAAAAAGGATTCTCAAAAGGTTAATGCATGCATTAAATCCATAACAACGAAAGTTACGCCAAATATTAATAGCATTATTGCATATCCTGATTTACATGGGAAGGAATTCACTAACGCAAGGCATATATACAGCTGTTATTGGGTTAACTTAAATTGACACAACTCAGATTATCACATGATGACCTTTAAAGTAATAATTGTTCTGTTCTCAGTGTGACTATATAAAAGCCCTGCTCAACACTTTTCTTTTGTTATCCGAGTTGCTCCAGAGGAAATATTAAGGAGGGTTTACACCCAAATCATGGATATTTTCGCCTCGATGACGGGTGTACGTGGTCTGCGGTTTCTCTGGGTGTTTTTCAAAGACTTCTGCATTCCCGGCAAAGGGAGCGGGTGTTTTTCAATGTGTTCATCCGTTGCTGAATCAGAGAAGGGGGTGGTGGTTCGTCGTAATGATCGTATCACTGAGTGATGGGTGAAATCATTGTGCTATGCTATTGTAATCTGCTTAAGTCCGATTGAAATAAACATTTTAAGAAATTTCTTTTGTTGGGTTTTAAGAAATTTCGTTCTTCTCTGATGGTACTTTTGCTTTTCCTATGTTGTCATAGTCAGGGGTGAGTCTGTTTGGGTGATTATGGTGTCAAACTGTCAATACATTGAAAAAAGTTGAAAAGCATTATAAAGATATGACATGGGAGTTATTCTGGATTATTATTTTTTTAAATAGTTTAATTTCCATAAATTAATTCGGCATAGGTTGGCTTGATGTTTTCATTGGATCCGGGATCTTGGAGGGTGGTGCCGCACTACAATCTTGTAGTGCGGCACACGAGCCGTTGATCTCGACAATGAACGGTTTGGATTTCATCTCGGCAATGAACGACTCGGATCATGCAAGTACCAAGAAGAAATCCGAGTCGTTGATTGCGCGATCAACAACTCGGATGCCGCACTACAGGATGCTCTCTTCCGTTTTCATTCGGCAAACTTTATAGAGGCGTCATAGCCTATAGTTCTTGACCACAAGATGACTTGCAAACCATTATCTGCGAAGTTTTTGAGCTTTTTTAGCCTCTCAATTAACTCTATATACAGTGTCTTCTTCCTTTCTTTCTCCCATCCCTCGATGAACACTCTTCGAGTTTCTTAATAATATTTTCTTAAAATAGTTTTAATTTTTTATTTTTTTGAAAAAGTGAGGCGGTGAAGGAGGCGCCCAAATTTTGCATATAGAGAGGACAGGGAAACATTCAAAAAATGTTTGGACAGCTCAGATGAATGTGGTGCCAGACACCACGTATCTCTACCCTATCCGTATGCAAATTCATCGCCTTTATATCACCATAAGAGCAAAACAATTTAGGTAATGATTTGGATATCTGATAGAGTTTTATTTTTGAGAGAGTTGATGGGACAAATCTCGAGTCTTGACCAAAGTAAACCGTTACATTTAACCCTCTGTTAAATTTGCATGAGAGAAAAATTGTCATTGCTCAAATACTTAAAATTCGAGTATCCGAGTATCACCATTCTAACCTAAATAGCCCTCTGTTACATTTTATCAGATATTTGGGAATTTTTTATATTTTTTTTTAACTTAATGAGTATTAGTACACCAGATTCAATCGTGTGGTTACCCCGAGGTTTTAAATTACAGTTTGTTGATATGTAACGGTAACGGTTTCGGTAGTAATAAACGTTACGTAATAGGAATCGGGTGTAGCGGTCGTGAATTTGTAATCGGGTGTAGCGGTCGTGAATTTGTAAAAGTTATTTTTCGATAAAAAATAATTTAAAATGCTTAAATAGGCTGTAACGGTCGTGAACGGTCGGTAAATCGGACATGATCAATATGTAACGGGAACTGTCCAATATACACATGCGATTTTTTTCTCTCACCGGTATACCGTGTTGTAACATTATTGTAGAGGCCAAAAACCATTACATAACGGCCGATACGTTGCATGACCAGTAGTTAAAACCATGGCTTACCCATACTCATCCTTCCGTTGCATTGTGTATATATATTAGCCCAACATAGCATATAGGACGAAACAGCACAACAGTGTGAGGAAATTTCATCAAAAATTTACGGCTAGGATCATTCACTGTATATAATTTTGATGACATCCATCTTTACACGAAAAATCATTTGATATTTTCGAGATGTCCCACCCGGAATTTCGACTTAGGGGTAATTTGTTAACCTAAACATAGGAAAATCACCAATACAAGAATATACTGCGTATGGAAATCCAACTTTTGTCCTAACATTGTTTTTTTTTAACTGTAGTCCTAACATTGTTGATGGTCCTTGCAAAACCAGCTCGATGGAGCTAAGGAATAATATTTTTGAGGGACACTATAGTCACTTTCTATTCATACTCACTACTAGAATAATTGATAAAGATCACGCTAGAAAATTTGAAAGATTACGGTTTTGATGAAACCGTGATAAAGAAATGCAAGGTGAGTTTTTAATGTCACGTTGCTAATAAAACCGTAGTGATTAATCATAATTATCACAGATTTAAAAGAACTGTGATTATAATTGCTTAATTTAATCACATTTTCCTACAAGTGTGATAAAATGTGTTTATTTTTACTACGCTTTGTTACAAGTGTGATAAAATCTGTTTATTTTCACCACGCTTTATTACAAGCGTGATAAAATGTGTTTATTTTTACCACGCTTTGTTACAACCGTGATAGAATGTGTTTATTTTTACCACGCTTTGTTACAACCGTGATAAAAAACTTTTTTATCACATTTTTTCCAACCGTGATAAATGTGTTTCCCATATTTTAACCACACTTCGATTACAAGTGTGATAAAATGTGTTTATTTTCACCACGCTTTGTTACAAACTGTGATAAAATGTGTTTATTTTAATCACGGTTGTTACAACCGTGATAAAAAAAAACTTTTTTATCACAGTTTTTTCAACCTTGATCAAATGTGTTAGCATATTTTAATCATACTTCGATTACAAGTTTGATGGACTAGTAACTACTTTATTGTTTATTTTAGGTTTTTTTAATTTTGTTGCCTTATGCATCACTTTTGGTGACGAAACAAATGTTTGTCGCCTCATGCAATGCCTTTGTCGACCAAAATATGAGCTTAGTCGCCAAAGTAGAATCTGGCAGAGACATAATGGCTACGAATAATGTTAGTCTTGAAAGAGAAAACATGTCACTAACTAATTTTTTGTTAGTGTCTACTAGTAAATTACTAGGTGTCGCCAAAGGTTAATCTACGGCTACCAAATTTACGTCGTCGATTGTATAATTTCTATAAATTAAAATATTATAATGTAATGTAACATAATATATAATATATATTTTATGTAAAATATATTACATATTTGTTGTAATATAAAAATGAAATAAATGAAAAGATAATACATATACATAATTTTTGGGAAATGTGACAGAAAAACTTGGGTAGACTAGTGGTTGAGTGTTAGGATAAGAATTGGGAGGTTGGAGGTTCAATTCTTAGCAAATGCATATTGGGATAAGAATTGGGAGGTTGTGGAGATGATTCCACGAGACACGTCACATTAAATACATATAACACGTTTTTATGTCCAAACCGTGATAGTATAGTTAATCCAATCATGGTTTTTTCTCCAAACCGTGATGATATAATTAATTTAAATAACGGTTTTTTGAGCATACCGTGATTGTATAGTATTTTTAATCACGCTATTTGTCCAAACCGTGATCTTAAAACTAATTTCACTACAGTTTTATCTTCAAACCGTGATAATATTGTTGATTTAACTACGGTTTGCCATGTAAACCGTAATTGTATAATGTTTTTAAACACGCTTTTTTGTTCAAATCGTGATCTTTTACAATCTTTAACCACGGTTTGTCGTCCAAACCGTGGTCTTATCTTGTTTATCATCACGCCTTGTGTGTTTCTATATCAGTTTGGACTTACATTTAATTACAGACATAAACCGTGGTTGAATTTTGAAGACTTTTAATAACGGCTCCATCAACCACGGTTTTAAAACCGTAATTAAATTATAAAGATCACGGTTTTTACCCGTGATCTTTTAAGTTTATTGTAGTAGTGACTTCACCAAAAAAAAAAAAAAACAGTAAAGAGGTAATTTTCCATGACATAATGACTTTTTAAAATTTAGAGGGGCAAATGTAGTATATTTTGGATATTTAATGTCGATTCTTTATATATTACATAAAGTGTGATTCTAGCATGGTTGTTGGGCCTCCCCACTCTTGCACTTCCCTTCGTCCCTGTGCAAACATTTCTCTTCAAAAACTTTATACAATTTCTTTTGAAACAAAATAAGAATAATTATTTGTAACACCAATACTGTTGAATGTGTTAAATCTTGCTTTACAAATTAAGGAACCAAATTTGAATTTACAAGAATTTTAGTATCATCAAATTTTACTGTTGAGTGCTAAACTTGCTTTGCAAAGGAACAAATTAAATTTGAAATTAGAAGAATATTATTATGAAATTTTCTTAAATGGAAACGGCAATTACCACGTGATGAATTGGCCGTACCCAGTTAGCACAATGTAATAACGCCAAAAATATTCAGTATTACTGTGACTTTTATTTCTCGCCATGTTTGAACCTATATAACTTCATGTCCCATTCATTTTTCTATATGGACTTAAAACATGAATATGCAATGAATAGATGATTTAAATTGCCAATTGTTGGCTTTTGTCGGATAGGTGCATTCATCAACGATTTTGGTACAACTAGAGCGGTTGTTGTTCATGTTATATCATCGAGTGAGTTACAAACTTACAAATCACATTTTTTTTGCCTACTGACCCCTCCAATACATAATGCATATTTATGCCTAGCTAATATACTTGCTTGGTACGACAAGTCCTATTTAAGGGGGTTGATTTTATAGTTACAGGTAGGATCCATTGTATACAGCAAGGCTATGTAATAATTTCATCATTTAATTTGACACATTGTGATTAACTTTCTCACCAAGCCAACAACTCTATAAAATCCAGCCAAATTTTTTTACACTTACACTGAAAGCAGAAGACGCAAAGATGGTTTTCGCTAAATTGGTGGATCTTGCTGTCGCGATGATTGGTGGTCATCTTTTTCTGAAGGTTTTCCTGAAAGATTTCTGTATCCCAGGGCGAGAAACGGCCCAGGTTGGCGACATGGGTATCGCCAAGTGATTTGTGAAACAGTTGTCCTAAGCTATGTAATCTCATTTAAATCGAATTGAAATAAAGTGATTGGTTTGCTCTCAAATGTTCATGTTTTTACTCTTGTGATTGGCTTTAGTTTTTCCATAGCTGTGCAGTATGAATTATTTCTTGTTCGTTTGGCTTTAGTTTTTCCATAGCAGGTATTTGGTTTTCTTAAGTGGTAAATCAAATAGTTATTCATTCGAAATTTTGAACAAAACGTCAACTTTATTTCATAAGGTCAAATATTGCGTATCTTTTAGGGGAAAGATAAAATAAATTGTCAAGTTAATAGCCACATATTTTGCGATTCTCTTACTTTAATTTCTTACGTTATATTTATCTGCCCCAAAAAGAAAAAGAGCTAGACGAAGACGGATTTCAATGGTTTCGTTGTGGTACCCTCTTCCTCTCCACAGTTTCCTTGTAAAACTGCATATGAGAAACGAAAATGGTCAAATATTTGGTTTACAAACAACGACCAACAATAGATAGGAAAGAGCTAATAGTAACAAACTTGCTTCAGTCTTGTCAGCATTTACAAAAGAACCCAAGCTCCAAATGCAAAAAAATGAGGGCACTTTGACAAAGGCAGAACTATTGTTCAATCTTGCTTCAATCCAACGATTGTTCCAAGTTCAAGAACCATAGCCGGTTCACTCCATTCATGGACAAAGGCAGATCTATAATTCATGAAAAGTCTTAGCCAACAAACAATGAGGGCACTTTGACTTGTGCATTTTCAAAGAAAGAGGGGTCAAATTGATCAAACTAATCGTAATCTGCCACCCCCACATATAAATTTCACCGAGGCTGCATAAAACAGGTGAGTTGTTTCTGCCAAAAGCTACACAAATACTCAAATATTTCACTTTACGGAAGACACGCATTGCTGTAATAACCTCACAACTTGACGAAAAGTCCCAAATCTCCTTTTCTTTGCTTAGAATGATCCAACCTTAACTTATGACGCTATAAGATGAAAGACACAAAAACAAACAAACAAATGACGAAATTAATGGTTGAGACAATTCATCGAAGACTTGGAATGCTTATGAAAAACATCTATATAACAGTTTAAAAGCCATCGAGAGAGAGGGTGGAGTGTGTAACTACCTGAAAATGAAACCAGATACCGTCCGAAACTCTCTACACAATAGATGGGAACTTCTGAAACTGAACTAAGAACTGAACCACAACTTCAAAAATTTCAATTGCAGAAATTTGTTAGGAGAAAAAATCCAACCCAAAAATTTGGAGCCACGGATGGAAGAGTATTATTTAGAGGTAGAGTTCCGAGGAAATGCAACACAACCTGCATATTAGTTGTCGTCATGGCCAATTGGGATTTGTCATCATGGTGAGGAAAATATCAGGGTGATGGTTGTATCTTGTGATAGCCATTGAATCTTGGAAAATCTCAAACATATGTCTTGGACCTCCAAGGAAAGAAGACGGTAAAATATACCTTTGGCCAATTTGATCAGGGTTAAGCTCATCTGGGCCAATATCAGTTAAGTCTTGGTATAGTCCTGAACGTAGTTTTCCTTGATTAAGCTTGAAGTATGTCAATCGATTTTGCTCTGTCGCGGCCCAAGCATCGACCAAAAACTCCTGAAATAGTTTGCCTGATCTCAAAATTGTTGAATACTCCGTGGGACGCTCAAATAAACGATAGCTGTAGTATTCCATCTGAGTAAGTCGTTTATTTGCCGGTCGATTATTAGGAACATCCCACTGTCTCAAATCAGGTTCCCATCCAAGTTGACCATGTGGGAAGAGTAAAACATAGTGTAGTGGCAAGTACGCCGGGTGGCACTCATTAATTTGCATCAATCCATTATGTCCTCTCAAATATAAGACGATATCTCTCATTCCACTGGCCTTGGATCCATCTCCTGGTATTACTACCGCGATCTCGTCTGTAGTGGGTAAATTGAATAGTCTTCGATCTGTCGATGGTCTGTAGTGAAGATGGGCAGGTAAATTTTCAGGTAATTGAGTTAGAAGTGCATGAGCCTGAATGAATTTTCCTACGAAGGGATTGACTTGCAACAAACAATCTTGAATCGTTTGAAGCACGTCTCTTCTTAACTGAGGATTTCTTCTAGTGCGGGATTGTAAAGCAACATCGGGGTCGTAAATATACAATTGAGCGTACGATGCATCCTGACCCTCTTGGGGCAACAGTGAACCAATTCGATGCCGCAACTCCCCATGCATAATGAATGACGGAGGACCCCTGCCATTGAATAGATTTTCATTCACCTTCGCACCAAGACTGGTGAAAGCATTAGAAGAATTGTACGCTCGGCTATGAGATCTAAACGACTTTGATCGAACATCATTCCCGTCGTACAATGCTTGAAGTGCTGGAAGGGGTGTAATAAGCAAGTGCAGCTTCACCTTTCCTTCTAAACAGCAAGTTCCAAATACGGGACTACTTCTTGAGGACTTTGTCAATCTTTCCTCCATCCAATGCAAGGCCAAACATTTAGGGCATAAGGTATCCATCTTGCCAAGATAATGCCTCCTCGGATTTATGTGTGTTGGAGCAGGAACCCCCAAACTCATAGGCAAGTCCAGTACATCGTCACTGGATAGATCCCCTAGATAATTTTGATCTGGAGGAGTAGGCCTACAATAGTTTTATATTGGAAAAATTAAGTGTGTCTAAACTCGTGAGTGAATTGACATGAGAAAGTTTATAGAGAACTTAAATAAGTTTACCGAGGACTTCGAGGAGTAGTCAATACGTCATTCCCATATGATGAACTTGCCACCGATTGGGTGACCATTTTTCACCTTTGTGCGGATAGAGTGACAGTTGTTGCGTTTGGTTCCTGTTCCAAGCTATCAAAATGACGGCATCTCGGAGTCAAAGAGGGCAAATTTGTTTGGTGTCTCAATTGAAGATGTCCTGGCAAGCTTTGTTTTAGAATTCTCTCTCTTTCTCTTCGTGCACGTTGTGCCAATGATGCTTTCGATATCTCATTTCCAGCTGGTGCAACCTTGTATGGGTATGACATATCATGTACTACTATGTGAAAATGAAGGTGTAGTATCATATACTATTAACTCTTACATTTGGAAAATGAAGGTGTAGTTTCCAAATGTAAATATGTCATATGAGTGTGAGGTAATTCTCCAATTGAACCAAGTTATAAAAAGGAAGCTAGAAGATATATGGCAAAGTCTGACACCCATGGACTTTCGTTCCCCTTGTCTACACTCGAAATATTTATGTTTTTTTCTTGAATATGAGGTAACTCGAAATATTTATGTTTAAGGGTTCTTAATAGACTTACCTCGTTAATAGTGATGACATTGTTGTCGGGCTCACAATCTCCTGGCAAGCGTTGGTCTGATTGATATGTAGTGCTTTGTTTTAAAAGTAATTCTCGTTCTCGCCGTGCACGTTGCGCCAATGCTACATTTGATATCACATTACCAGCTTGTGCTTGAAGTTTGAATATGGCATATGATGTACTATTAGGCTTTGTATTTTTTAAAAATAATGGTGAAAGAGATGCAAACAATATAATTGAAATTTTGTAACACATAATGCACCCATAACTGTAGAAGATGTGCATGAATTTGCAGGTTCAACTCTACTAAAGAAAATAAAGGTGTAGTTTTAAGAGTGTCCACATTATGCTATCGACTCCCAATATTTTTTCATGATTTGCACAAAATTACCCAAACAAAGGTAGAAGATAGGGCGAAGTGAAATGCCTAAATTTTCGTTTTCCTTTCCTACATGTGCTGCCCTCCGTTTCCTGGCCGTTGCTTCTATGCTTTGCTGCAAAAAAATACATGAAATGTATTAAGTGTTATAAATAGAGCTTGCAAATAATTTTTTATATGTATGTCGACTTACCTCATTAACATGGGACCTAGTTGGGATGTATGGTTTGGTTGTGATGCCTTTTGCTCTGTTCCCTTTAATCATTGTAGCCTTCCATTTACAGTGATTAATAAAATTTCTTGATTATCAAAAAAAAAAAAAAACATGGGCAACATTGTTGTCTTGCTCATTACGGATTACAACCCCAATATTTCTGTCTCGAAAAGGTTGAACCTATATTTAAGAAGTCAGTTGAGGAACATTTGGCAAATGCGGATCAGTATAAAAGTTGATTAAAGGCTACTTGGCAATGATAAAGTTGACTATGAGAAAGTTCACTAAAGTGTAGGAGTCCTACCAATGCTCTTTTCCCACCAATGGCATAGGTGACCTTTTCTTTCCCTTTGCGAGAACTAAGCAAAGCCAATTCCATTAGTTGTGTAACCTGTGTATGTAAACAATTTGTAACCAAACGGATACAAACATTAAGTATTCAGGTCTAGTGAAACCATGCATTTTACAAACATATTCAATCAAAGCAATAAAAATATGAGAAAATGTGTGATCTATTTAGATACCCACGACTAAGGAAAAAAAAGAAGGCACAAAGCATTTAGCAAAGAAAACAAATTATCTATATAACAACATAGTATGACTATTACAGAGAAAGATATTCATCAACTCATTCCTAAGAATAAAAACATAAAAAAAAATAGTTCAAAAATAAAAACCCCTAAATGAGCAAAAACAAAAAAAGAATGGCTCATTAAGACATGGTTCATCAGATTACATAAACTTGCTGAAGCTTTCTAGTTTTGATATCCGAAATTTAGTACATCAATTCAGCTTACACTTCCTTAAGAAAGTGGTAATATGCAGTAAAACAATTCATCTTAGCAAAAAGAGCTGATGTCTCAAATTAAACATACTTACCATGTAAAGGAAAAGGAGAGGACACATGCAATGATTCATGAATTCAGTATGATTGTAAAGAAAATGATCCATTCAAATAGATTAAATGTAGATTGTAGCATGAATTCAGTTGGAGCTTCTAACTCTAAGATTGGACAACCATCAAACAATTTATGAGTGTATGAAGCCATGAGAACCAGTCATTTCTAGTGTTCTCATTTCTAGTGTTCAACGTATACATTCAACAGGTAGGATCGTAGTGGTTAGAGTTGCAAATTAATTTCAGCAATCAAAGATGCTATTTTCACAATCTAAGCAAAAGTTTCATGATTCAAAATCACCATAAATGTAGCTTTCAAAGTTGAATTCTATGGTATTCCGACCATAATGCAAACAAATAACCAAGTCCTGCTATTTGCCACCCCAAAAATCCTTCCTGGTTATTTTTTTCCCACTAATCTTGAAGAGAGTTTAGCTTTGGCTAAAATAGAAACCTATTCCCCATTTGCAAATGTGAGTTCAATCCGGTGTGCTTTTAATCATTCTTCTTGATGTAGCCTAAATAGGAGCAGATTTCCATAGCATGAGGAAACAAACAAAATTAGCTTTCTCCCAAAGGTGAAGAACAGACCATTATCTAAAAACCGATGACTTGCGCCATGAATATTCATTCTTCTACAGAGTCAAAACGGGAGAGAGAGAGAGAGAGAGAGAGAGAGAGAGAGAGAGAGAGTCAGAACCATATGTACTTTAAATCAATATACCCAGCTGGAAACCATGACAATATGGGAACATCAGAATCCCATTTGGAAGATGAAATCAACAAAGTTTGGCAATGGTTGAGTGAGTTTACCTGTGAATCGGCATGAGAGCACGATGAATATTTATTGTGCTCGAACCCTAGTAAAAAACTGTTTTTCCATCAGATTGTAACACAACCGATAAGGAGAGAGAGAGAGACCTGGCCGTGCGAAGTCTTCTTCTCCGGAAGCGGTCGACTTCTTCTTCTTGTTCGAATGGGTTTTGAAAAATCCTATTTTGCTAGCAGTCGAATAATCATGCAATAATAGGAATTAAAAATAAACGAAGAAACGATAAACACGCGATATACGTGGAAAACCCCGAATAGGGTAAAAACCACGGGAAGGAATCAAAACACTAAAAATACCATTGTGCGATTACAATCGACCTATACTTACAATTGAAAATCCTCTCAATTGACCCAAGACCCGATTGCCGAATCCACGTTCATCGCACCAAGTGTTTGATTGCCGCAAGCCTTGAATCCTCAAGCCTTCCGAGATACTTCCAGAAATCCACCGGAAGAACGATTGAATCAAAGGTTGAATAAGATCTTGGAGTATTTGATTTGGTTGCTCAAAACTTCATGCAAGAACTCCAAGCCATACCACAAAGATGCAACACGTAGCCTTGTCTCTCTCCTTGCTTCTTAATGTCAAAAATCGGCTACTGAAGATGTAAAAACCGTAACCCTAGCTGCTGCCCTTTTATAGGATGTTTTGAGCGCCTGCTTGAGCACATTCAAGTTGCTCGAGCACTTTCCTAACAGCCTACTTGCTGGACCCGAGGCATGAAAGTGCTTGAGCACTATGCTAGAACTTTGCCAACAGCCAATGTGCTTGATACGAGAGAAAAATGTGCTCGAGCACTAGTACAAATACAACATGATTCCTTCCACAACCTAAACAGACGCATCTAAAATATTGAAAATAAAAAGTACAACGCGATATTGTGTCATGGAATTGCCAACCGAAAAAGGAGCTCAGCCTATGGAGCTTACAATCTCCCCCATTGGCACTTCCATGACAAAACAAAAACACACTATTCATAAAAAGAAAACCCCTAATAGTGTGAAGGCGTCTGTCTTGTGAAGCTGCAAAACAAACACTAGAAAAACACATGGCAGAAAACATCTCCCCCTTTTTGTCACGGAAGGACAAAGGTAGTAAAAATATACAGTGAATATAAGCCAGAAACAAAGTGTTGGATGAGAATAGAAAGAACAATAAGAGAGCACAAATATGAGAGAGCTAAACCAGTATTTAAATTGCCAAAACTCAACTGTCAGAAATTCATAAGCATCAAACCACTATCCAAAAATACCAACTAACCACAACGCCAAACGCCACATACGGCAACCATATAACTAAACAAATGAGCATTGTTCGACAGACGCACAAAATTGAGAACAAATCCATTGAAACCCATTGAACCAAAACGTTCTAAGAATGAAAAATAAAAAAGAAAGAACTAACCGAATATGGAAAACCGCAAGGCACGATCAAAGGATGAAGATGCAAGAATTAGAAGAGAGCCCTAATGGGCGGCACAGTTGTCCGAAGAATAAGCAGTAAAAAATGAGGCTCATACAATATCACACGATTGAGCAATGCATGAGTAAATTTGTATTAAACCCATCGTGAGTGAATTTTGGGGATAAGTTGCAGCATGCACTATGAATCTGTGACAAGGTGCGTGTGTGACACGTCATAGGAAATTAGGACTATTATCCGAGTAGTCAAAAATTCTCATGGATCCTTGGACTATCAAGCACTCTCCCCCTCACGAAGTCAAACCAGGCACTCATCGATACAAATTTTGTGCCATCGAAAATAAACAACTCCCCCTCAACTTAACAATTAATATTTGATAGAATTTCATAGTCGTGTTTTCGCTTTTACCCCATTGCTGTTTGACGCGAATATTGGGAGTAAGAGTACCTCATACCCAATGCCCGGTTACTAAGCGAATGGTCCAATCACGAATGCTTTCACAAAGTCTATCCATCTTTTGACGCGAACACTCAGAGGGAGAGTACCTCACCCCGATTGCCCGGTTACTCAATGAACGCCCGGATAAGCATATATACAGATACTTTTGTTTTTTCATCAGTACTCCCCCTTTTTTCTTTTTTTTTTCTCTCTCTCTCTCTTTGTTTTTTGTTTTTTTTTTTAGCTGCACTTAATGAACCATTGTATCCAAAAAATTAGGCCAAAAAAAAATGGTCAATCGCCAAGAGAAAGGACAAGATATAACCAGGTGCATGAGAATTCACTTTCCTCTCTATGTAATCTTACTAACCTTGATGTGCAGGGGTGGTGATCACAGAGTCATAAGGCATGCTACAACGAATTACCTAATGCATCTCATGAGTGGAGTT
Organism: Vaccinium myrtillus; assembly: GCA_016920895.1. Taxonomy (NCBI): domain Eukaryota; kingdom Viridiplantae; phylum Streptophyta; class Magnoliopsida; order Ericales; family Ericaceae; genus Vaccinium; species Vaccinium myrtillus. The sequence goes on from CM029271.1 coordinate 11,316,394, forward strand.
AACAAAACTTGTGCATGCATTCCCGAAGATGTGCATTTGTGTGAGTCTCATGGCTGACTACTCATCCTCAAAAAGCATGATAAGCCCAAATTTTTTCATATATGAATGTTTTTGTATTTTTTTATTATGAGCAAAATTAAAAGCATCGACACAAAAAAAAATACATTAAAGAAATAAAATAACCAAAACACTACTAAGGCACTCCAAAGAGACTTAATCAACGAGGCATACCCCGACCAAACTTATCGCCAGACATATGATATGAGCAATCACGATTAAAATTCCACATGTGAGAGTTTCTAGCATTTAACGCCGTTTGAGTAACAAAACAATGCAAATCACACTTCTTGACCCATATGGATCGAGTCCTGACTTGAGATGTCTTAATTTGATTGTTAGGTTCAAAAGTAGGTCTTGAGCTTCTCACTATCATGTTTCTATCATTATCATAGTTCACGTGATTAACCAAAGATTTATGTGTGTTGTGATGCTTGGAGACACTTTTACTGAGACAAAGATGATTATGATCAACACAGGGGTAGCCGTGAAGTTTGAAACAATTAGGTCTAATATGACCTTTTACTTGGCAATAATGGCATGTAGGAATGAATTTAACATAATTACCCCTTTTAACATCATGAGCCTTTTCAATCACATCATCGATAGTATTTATAGTGTGGAATTTCGATATTACCTTTTTGATTGCAAGTCATTCGCCTTACCTTCGAGTACTTTTGAGGATGAAGCTTCATAAAATCCAAGCCCTGTTTTGTCACTTGTCGGTCTTTGTATGCTGAGAATGTCATCCAGTATCTTGGACCCTGTATTTAACCGCTCAAATAGAATATTAGCATTATCAATTTCAATATTTAACATTTTTATTTTCCCTTCCGAGGTGGTGTTTAAATCAGTTAAGACCTTGTTCTTTTCTCGAAGACTCTCAACCTCATTATTCAGCTTTTCTTTCTCAGTAGTGACACTGCTCAATGACCCTTGTAGCTCTTCAACTTGCTTTTTAACTATCATTAATTCTATGTTAGAATTTTTATATTTTTCAGCTATTTTCAAATTAGTCTCACTAATCTTCACACTCTCTTTATAAAGCATATCATAAGACTCTTTCAACTCATCAAAACTCAAAACCTCATCACTTTCTTCTTCCTCACTCTCATCAGAGGATTCCTGCTCACTAAAGTTTGATTGTAAAGACGCCCCAAAAGCGATAAAGTTTGTGTTATCTACATGGTCTTCCACAGAATTGTCAGATTCACTGTCGTCATCCCAAGTTATATTGGCCTTAAAATTAGTCTTTTTCTTTAATTTGTTAATACATTCATGCGCTAAGTGACCATACCCTTGACACTCATAACACTTTGGCCCTTCAAGAGATCTTTTAACCCTTGTTTTCCTTTTTCCAGAACAACCCTCATGTTTTTCTTTTATATTAGACTTTTTGTTACTAAAATCATTACCAATGGCTTTCTTCTTGAAAAACTTTTTAAAATTTTCTGTAAATAAACTCATTGCTTCTAGGTCATAATCATTATCACTTCCTGAATCTCTATTTTCACTTTGAGAACTAGAAAAAGCAATCGTCTTAGCCGAAGGTTTAGAATTTATTTTCTGAGACTCAGGTTGTATCATATCAGCTTCATAAGTCTGGAGGAGACCTACCACTTCTTCAACAGATTTTTCTTTGAGTTTACGTTTGCCCTCAAGCATAGTGACTTTTGTTTTAAAACGTTCTGGCAAGGATCTCAAAATTTTCTTAATAACTCTAAAAGGAGGGATAGGTTCACTGAGGGTTTCGCAACTATTAACAATAGAGATCAATTTAGAGTAGAATTGAATAAATGTTTCATCTTCTTGCATTCTAATAACCTCAAATTCGGTTGTAAGCCTTTGCAATTTGGATTGTTTGACAACATCAGTACCCTCGTGACAAGTGACTAAAATATCCCATGCTTCCTTTGCTATTTCGCAGTTGGCTATCTTACGGTGTTCATTCACATCCACTGCACTAAATAAAATATCCAAGGCTCTATTATTTGCTTGTAATTGTGCCTTTTCTGCGACAGATAACTCGGAACTAGGTTTGGGTACTGCTTGATTATTCACTGTAACAGTAGGGTACGTATAACCATTAACACACGACTTCCAAATTTCTTCGTCTGCTGATCTCATAACAGCTTTTATTCTGGATTTCCAATAATCAAAATTCTCACTATCCAAAATCGGTACACGACTAGATAAATGATACATGTTTGTGTGCGTGTTCATCTTAACTGAGGATCCACTCTAGGAATAAACCCTAATATAACGAGCGACCCGCTCTGATACCAATTGAAAAATCCTATTTTGCTAGCAGTCGAATAATCATGCAATAATAGGAATTAAAAATAAACGAAGAAACGATAAACACGCGATATACGTGGAAAACCCCGAATAGGGTAAAAACCACGGGAAGGAATCAAAACACTAAAAATACCATTGTGCGATTACAATCGACCTATACTTACAATTGAAAATCCTCTCAATTGACCCAAGACCCGATTGCCGAATCCACGTTCATCGCACCAAGTGTTTGATTGCCGCAAGCCTTGAATCCTCAAGCCTTCCGAGATACTTCCAGAAATCCACCGGAAGAACGATTGAATCAAAGGTTGAATAAGATCTTGGAGTATTTGATTTGGTTGCTCAAAACTTCATGCAAGAACTCCAAGCCATACCACAAAGATGCAACACGTAGCCTTGTCTCTCTCCTTGCTTCTTAATGTCAAAAATCGGCTACTGAAGATGTAAAAACCGTAACCCTAGCTGCTGCCCTTTTATAGGATGTTTTGAGCGCCTGCTTGAGCACATTCAAGTTGCTCGAGCACTTTCCTAACAGCCTACTTGCTGGACCCGAGGCATGAAAGTGCTTGAGCACTATGCTAGAACTTTGCCAACAGCCAATGTGCTTGATACGAGAGAAAAATGTGCTCGAGCACTAGTACAAATACAACATGATTCCTTCCACAACCTAAACAGACGCATCTAGAATATTGAAAATAAAAAGTACAACGCGATATTGTGTCATGGAATTGCCAACCGAAAAAGGAGCTCAGCCTATGGAGCTTACAGGTTTCTTCGTCGTCTGGTTCCTCTCTTCTCCTCTCTCTTTCTCTCTCTTCGAAGTAAGAACTATGTTGTTGGTCTGAGGGATTTGGGAAAGTTTTTTACCCGTATTGAACCCCTTGACCCGCGAATGGGTTTCGACCCGTTAATTTTAAGGCAAAGGATCCGCGTGTGAGGCTTTTAAAATGTAAACCGTCCGTTTCGATCCAAGGGTTGTGATCGTTTGGTGCGATTTTTCTCCTCCATCAGGGTACCGTGTGATCAAGATTGAATGGCCCTGATTTATGCACACAAAATGTGTTTTTTTGAAATCCACTCTATTTTGTTATATAGATTTGGGAATTTTTTATATTTTTTTTTTAACTTAATGAGTATTAGGACACCAGATTCAATCGTGTGGTTACCCCGAGGTTTTAAATTACAGTTTCTTGATATGTAACGGTAACGGTTTCGGTAGTAATAAACGTTACGTAATAGGAATCGGGTGTAGCGGTCGTGAATTTGTAGTCGGGTGTAGCGGTCGTGAATTTGTAAAAATTATTTTTCGATAAAAAATAATTTAAAATGCTTAAATAGGCTGTAACGGTCGTGAACGGTCGGTAAATCGGACATGATCGATACGTAACGGGAACTCTCCAATATACACATGCGATTTTTTTCTCTCACCGGTATACCATGCTGTAACATTATTGTAGAGGCAAAAAACCATTACATAACGGCCGATATGTTGCATGACCAGTAGTTAAAACCATGGCTTACCCATACTCATCCTTCCGTTGCATTGTGTATATATATTAGCACAAGATAGCATATAGGACGAAATAGCACAACAGTGTGAGGAAATTTCATCAAAAATTTACGGCTAGGATCATTCACTGTATATAATTTTGATGACATCCATCTTTACACGAAAAATCATTTGATATTTTCGAGTTTTCCCACCCGGAATTTCGACTTAGGGGTAATTTGTAACAATCCGAAATTTTAATAGCTTTATTTTTTATTCATCAAATTTCATTTCACATAATTAGACTTTTTTTTTTATTTGTTGTCATCTCGTATATATATTTCCTACGGTTTAACTTGCGAGTGCACGAGTGAGTATTGTGTATGCTTCGTTTTATTTATATAAGCCGAGCCGTAACACCCATTTGTATGTTTAGTTATGCATTGATTTATTGTACCCATAATAGTCCTAAGACTACCCCAACCCCCAGCCAACACCCCATTAACCATTAGTTTACCATTCACCTCAAATCACATCCCTCATATCTAATATGTTTACCCATTTTTGGACTGAAATTGTATCAGCCAATGGCAGCCCTACACACTCCCCAAATGCCTACCTTTAACCACTAAACATATCCCTAACTTGCACACTCCATTACCCATGGGGTTATCAACCTAAACCACCCTTTTATTTAATTGTTCCCTTCTTAAATCTTTCGGCAGAAGAAAGAGAGGGAGAACCACATCTCCACAACCATCTTCTTCTTATTATTTTGTTTATTTACCGAGAGAGAGCTAGGGGAGGCTGGGTAGCAAAAGAAGAAGAAGAAAACCAAGGAAAAAGAAGAAGAAAGAAGAAGAAGAAGGAAAAAGAAGAGGTTCAGTCCGTTCGACGCAACCGAGGCCCATCCAAATCACTCCGGTTTAGCTTATTCTTCGGAAGAGAGGTAGGTTACATCCTACTCAACCCATCGGTATATAATAAGTCGATTTTCGTTGCGTAGAAACAAAACCCGAGCATTTCGTTAGTTGCAAGGTAGTGTAAATTCGTTTTTGAACTTCTGAGCTACTGGGTCCCGTCCAAAACAATCTGAACCTAACTTTTTCCGTGATAGAAATGTATTTCATTTCATAACGAACGTTTTGATATATAATACGTTGATTTTCGTTGAGTAGAAACAAAAGCCGAGCGTTTCGATCGTTGAGGAGCAGTGTATATGCGGTTTTGAACTTCTGAGCTACTGGGTCCCGTCCAAAACAATCTGAACCTAACTTTTTCCGTGATAGAAATTTAGTTCATTTCATAACGAACGTTTTGATATATAATACGTTGATTTTCGTTGAGTAGAAACAAAACCCGAGCGTTTCGATCGTTGATGAGCAGTGTATATGCGGTTTTGAACTTCTGAGCTACTGGGTCATGACCAAACCATTTCAAATCTAACTTTTTCTGTTATAGAAGTGTAGTTCATGTTCCAACGAACATTGTGATATATTATTTGTTAATTTTCATCGTGTATAGACAAAACCCGGACGTTTCGATCGGGGGAGTATATGACTACCACCCCACTCGGTATAGTACACCGACTATTAATCAAGTGAATAAATAGTTTGGAAAAATTTTCAGAAAGCTAAACCGAGTCGACCTCTGGCCCCACTTTATTCTTACCCCTATAAATTTATCTTTGTGTTCAAGGAATTAGGCGAGCATTTAATAAAAACTGTTGCAGCTTCTACCAGTTTTGAGCATATTAGAATGGCCATTTATTAGAAGTGTTAATTAGCATTTGGATATAATACGTTGTGGAATAATTTATGAAAGTTTAGCTTATGTCATTACTCTGTGATTTCTGATCATGTTGTATTATTATTTTGCACTCGAGGTCTTGACGCATGTTTTAGACTATCTTTTTATAGTAATGTTGTTATGCAAATTTGGCATATCCCAATAACTTAGACGGACATTTGGTTCATGGGTGGGTTTACGGTTTGGAGATTTACATGTAGATGTAAATTGAAAAGTAATGAAAAATGAAAATGTGTGGAAATATTGTTGAGCTGACGAGCTGTGGTTCCGGGGGTGACCGGAGTGGGTCCCGGACGGATGAACATTTTGAATACGAAACCCTAGATAGGACATGGTGGTGATTGACTCTCAAGAATGGTCGGGCTATAAGGGTGGCACTGTGCTTGCGTCACAGCCCGGGGATGAGTTGTGGGGCCGCACTCCCGGTGAATCTCGTTTATCGTGCCTTGGGGTCATGGAAGTGGTACTCGGGTATATAACCCAGGTTCTCTGTCCGGATCTTCGCAAGGGGGAGTCGAATCACACCAGTTGGCCTATGCTAGAGGTTGGAGGGTAGGATGGATCTCGTGGTTGAGAATCCTAGATGACACGTAGGTAAAGGACTAGTAATTAATCAGTAATGTTATTTTGTGATCTCATGTTACTCGTTTATTATGCATGTTTATCTGTTAGACACATGGGGTTAAGTAGTGTAGGATATTCCTATTGGGCTTTTTAAGCTCACGGGTACTTGTACCGCGGTGATTTATCACCAGGTAATGAAGACGGAGCTGAGGGACCGTGCAAGCAGACAAATTTCAATACTGCTGAGGAGAAAGCCAACGAGCCTTGGTTTCCGTATGCTTAGTCGCTCTGAACAATTTAGTCGACTACATTTTGAAAGCTTCAAGTCTTATTGAAAATTGTATTTTGACAGTTTAATTTTAATTCGATATGGTTGTAAAATTATAACAATTGCTTTCAGTACGGTTTTATGATGGATCTATGGGAATTTTTTGTGAAATTACCTTTTTAATTTATTTTAATGTTTCCGAAAAATCGGGGCGTTACATAATTTGTTAACCTAAACATAAGAAAATCACCAATACAAGAATACACAGCGTATGGAAATCCAACTTTAGTCCTAACATTGTTGATGGTACTACCACCCTTTGGTCCTTGCAAAACCAGCTCGATGGAGATAAGGAATAATATTTTTGGGGGACACTATAGTCACTTTCTATTCTTACTTCACCAAAAAAAAAAAAAGTAAAGGGGTAATTTTCCACGACATAATGACTTTTTAAAATTTAGAGGGGCAAATGTAGAATATTTTGGATATTTAATGTCGATTCATTATATATTACATAAAGTGTGATTCTAGCATGATTGTTGGGGCTCCCCACTCTTGCACTTCCCTCCGTCCCTGTGCAAAACATTTCTCTTCAAAAACTTTATACAATTTCTTTTGAAACAAAATAAGAATTATTATTTGTAACACCAATACTGTTGAATGTGTTAAATCTTGCTTTACAAATTAAGGAACCAAATTTGAATTTACAAGAATTTTATTATCATCAAATTTTACTGTTGAATGTGCTAAACTTGCTTTACAAAGGAACAAATTAAATTTGAAATTAGAAGAATATTATTATGAAATTTTCTTAAATGGAAACGGCAATTACCACGTGATGAATTGGCCGTACCCAGTTAGCACAATGTAATAACGCCAAAAATATTCAGTATTACTGTGACTTTTATTTCTCGCCATGTTTGAACCTATATAACTTCATGTCCCATTCATTTTTCTATATGGACTTAAAACATGAATATGCAATGAATAGATGATTTAAATTGCCAATTGTTGGCTTTTGTCGGATAGGTGCATTCATCAACGATTTTGGTACAACTAGAGCGGTTGTTGTTCATGTTATATCATCGAGTGAGTTACAAACTTACAAATCACATTTTTTTTGCCACTGGCCCCTCCAATACATAATGCATATTTATGCCTAGCTAATATACTTGCTTGGTACGACAAATCCTATTTAAGGGGGTTGATTTTTTAGTTACAGGTGGGATCCATTGTATACAGCAAGGCTATGTAATAATTTCATCATTTAATTTGACACATTGTGATTAACTTTCTCACCAAGCCAACAACTCTATAAAATCCAGCCAAATTTTTTTACACTTTGATAGGCGCGTAATATCACAGATATAAGCGCCTAAGTAGGGCGAATTAGCGCATTAGAGGCGCGTTTTATTTCATTTTCCACTTGATTCGGTGTTGTCTCTTGTTTTTGGTGTTTGTGTTTGTTTTGTAGGAAACGGGCCGAAAAGGAGCACGGAAAGTGACACAAGGCATCGGGCATGCGGGGAACCGGTGGGACCCAAGCAAGGACGACCAAAAAGCTGAAAAAGTCAACTTAGAGGCTCGGTATCGATACAGGGATTGTCCTGTATCGATACCCAAGCACCATCCAGAAAACAGAACCTACTGGTATCGATACAGGACTTCTCCTGTATCGATACCGAGGCCCTTAATTTGCCCGTCTTGACTTGCCACGTGTGTTGACTTCGGGAGGGTATTTATACCTCGTTTTTACTCCGAATTAGGGTTCGAACTTTGCTCTAGTTTTCTTAGTTTTTCGCAACCGTTTTTCCTTTGGAGTTGTTACTTTCCGGAGCTAGTCCTATTGAAGTTTTTGAAGTTTACCAGCGGATTCTCGTGTTTTGTCGATCTCGTATTCCTTGTTCAGCGTTTCGTTTTCAAGATTCTCAACGTGAATTGACGTTCTTCTTTCATTAATCAAGATTATTTCCGTTGCGAAATCTTCGGTACTACTTTCTGTTATTATTTTCATTGTTTAATCATGTTTGGATCTAGGGTTTATGTTATTCTTGCTGCGTTTTCAATAATGAGTGAGTAGTCGTATTGAGTGCGGCCGCAGGATGAAGGTGTCCCGTGGCTAGGCTAATTTATGTTCCACCTCGGTGCCGAATCATTTTAATCAATGCGCAATTTTTGAATACGGAAGTTTTTCTAGCAAACAAACCCGGGCATTGCCAATTCCGAATGCGCGCAGAAATTGGTGACAAGTGGTGCGCATTTGTTGGGAACTATTTTTCATATTTCTAAATCTATTAATTGAATAATTGTGGCCCGAGTGAATGTGAATTAGTCTAGCTACGGACACCGTAGTGACCACGGCTGTGCTCTCCTTTTTAAATTCAGAGTCCAGTAGTTAAATCAGTTCAATTTAGTTAATTAATTAAATCATTTGAGCAAGGGGTGGCTACCTGAGAGCCAATTACAAATGTAGAGCTGACATTGTTTGAGTTAAGCACCGTATACCGTCTCTGTGGTTCGACTCCGGTACTTCCGGATTTATTGTGCTGCACCGGTCGATAGTCCTACGCTTGGGACGAAATTCTAGTTAATTATTAATCACCCGAACGGTCAAGCATTTTTGGCGCCGTTGCCAGGGACAGTGACGTGTGTTCAAACGGTGTTAGTTTAGTGTTTGTTAAATTTGTAGTTGAGTCATCATAGGTAGAGATAAGCAAGTCGTACGTAAGCCTGATCCTCTCTATTACCGTGATCGTACTAATCACTTGATTAGGATAGAGAACAGGTCGAGTCAGTCAGAGAGTCGGTCGGAGTCCATTTCCATTAGTGGACTCTACATAGATTTACCTGTCGAGTCAGTTAATTTCAATAATCCGCTTTATCAGTCAGAGTCAGAGTCAGTTGTCAGTTTCCAAACCAGAATCTTTTGAAATGGGAGACCAGCAGGTAATTCAACAACCGTCGTTGAGGCAGCACTTGAATCCCGAGAGGACCACTCCTCCCGGGCCGATTGTGTTTCCTCGAGAGACACAGGAGGCACGCAATGCCTTCACTGTAAAACCTGGTGTCCTGAATAACCTCCCTAACTTCTATGGGAGAGAGTCTGATAATCCGTACGAACATGTGCGGACGTTTGAGGGGTTAGTGCGCAACCTGGCGTCTACTACCCAATACGACAATGCCTGCCTCAAGCTGTTTGAGGCAACTTTAAAAGATGGCGCACTTAGATGGTTCAGAATGCAAAAGCCTCAGTCATTCACCACATGGGCGCATGTGCGTGACGCGTTTACAGAAAATATTTTTCTGAGGCTAAAACTAATAGTTTAAGGCGTCAAATCCAAGGCTTTAGGCAAGAGAGGGGAGAGTCTTTTGTGAAGGCATGGGAGCGTTTCAAAGATTTGCTCCTAAGAATGCCACACCCTGGTTTTGAGAAGATATAGTTGGTCGAATTCTTTCACCTGGGTCTCAACGCTGAGACAATCCAGCACATAGAGTATTCTTGTAAAGGGGACGACTTCTTGTCCAAAACTGCGGATGAGGGTTGGGATTTTCTAGATGACCTAGCAGATAGGCAGAGGGCGTTAGAACCCTCTGATTTTGATCGGTCCGGACCTTCTGGGTCCAATGTTATCCCCGTTACCATACGTGACCAGCGACTCCAGGCCCAGGTTGAAAAGATGGCGCAGAAGCTAGAGGATTTAGAAGTTAGGCAGACTCGTCCAGTGCATGAGGTCAGTATAGAGGAAGTCTGTGTGTGGTGTGAGTGTAAGGGGCACATTGCAACTGCATGCCCCGGATTTTTAGCTGCTAAGGGAGCGAGTCAGAATAATCAGGAAGAGGTAAATGCTGTGAGGAATTGGGACCCATACTCAAATACGTATAACCCGGGATGGAGAGATCACCCCAACTTGGGGTGGTCAGACCCTAGACCCGCAGGTGGAGGTCAAGCGCAACTCCTTGCGCCGCCTCCGCCACAACAGTTTCATCAGTCCCAAGCACCCAGGCCTCCGCAGGGCCAAGTCATTCCTTACAACTACCAGCCACAACAAGGCAGGGGGGGAGGCCCATCCACTCGTGGTCCGCCCCCAGGTTATGCACAGACTGCACCACCCCGTTTTGAGGATTCCATGAATTCCCTAATGCAGTCTCAGCTGACATTTCAGACTGATACCAGGCAGCAAATTGGGGCCCTTACGGCCCAAATGACGCAACTCACTGCGGTGATCAGTCAAATGCAACAGGAGAAGGGTAGGTTTCCGGCCCAAGGTAGTCAGGCAGGTGCCCATTATGTGGGAAATTCTTCAGGTCCCAATGTTCAAGGGCAAAATCAGGAAGAGGCTAAAGCAGTTACCATTCTTAGGAGTGGGAAAACGATTGATAAGACCATTCAGCCAACACTAAGACAGGCTCCACCCCCGGAGCCAGTTATTGAGCCTGAGGTCATTTTTGATATTGCTGAGGTGCCTCGGGAGGAAGTAGAAGAGAGAGAGGAGTCACCTGAAGTGGTGGTGCCTGCAGCTGCAGCCCCCACGACTCCACCACCGCCAGCTGTACCAGTAGCTCCATTTCCCCAAAGACTGGCGGTGAGACCCAAGCAAACCATGAACATCAAAATAATTGAGTTGCTTAAGAAGGTTCAATTCCCCATCACCCTGATGGAGGCGATTGATTCCTTCCCTCAGTGTGCTAAGGTATTGAAGGACCTTTGCACACCAAAGCGCAAGAGTCAGAACAACGTGGTTCTGACGGAGCAAATGAGCTCCATTTTGCAGACTGAGATTCCTGCCAAGTGCAAGGATCCAGGGTGTCCCACCATTCCCATAGCCATAGCAGGTCAGAATTTTGACAAGGCATTGTTGGATTTGGGAGCGAGTGTTAATTTGCTCCCTTATTCAGCATACTTGAGATTGGACCTAGGCGACCTCAGTGAGACTCCAGTCACTCTACAGTTGGCTGACTGGAGTATTAGAGTGCCCAGGGGAGTGGTAGAGGATGTGTTGATCCGGGTAGGGGAGTTTCAATTTCCCGCTGATTTCATTGTTCTAGACATTAGTCCCGGTCTTGAGGCTTTAGAGAAGACTCCCATCATCTTGGGGCGTCCCTTCCTAGCCACCTCCAATGCTGTTATGAACTGCAAAACTGGCAAGGTCCAGTTATCTGTCGGTGAGGAGAGAATGGAGGTGGATGTTTTCAGTGTCAGTACATTAGAGGATGATGAGGAGGAGTCTGAGGAGTTGTGCCTGATTGACACGTTAGTCCAGGAGCATATTGATACAGTCCTGTATAAGGACCCCTTGGAGGTTGCTCTTACCTCCGAGGGAATATCATTTTTAGACTCAGCGGAGGTTGTGAATTTGTTAGAGTTGCTAGATGTTGAGGAGTTGTGTGCAGAGGTGTGTGGGGTCACTCATAACCCTATGTTTGAACCATTGGGCAACCCTCCGCCCAAGGTTCTCCCGTCATCTGTCCAGCCGCCTAAACCAGAGTTAAAACCTCTACCGGACACGCTTAAGTATGCCTTTTTGAAAGGCAATGATACCTATCCGGTTGTGATCTCCTCATCCCTCGAGGAAGATCAAGAAAGGAAACTGCTAAATTTGTTGAGAGAGCACATGGGCGCGATTGGCTGGACCATAGCGGATTTGCATGGTATAAGCCCAACGGTGTGTACACACCGCATTATTCTTGAGGAAAGTGTAAAGCCTTCCAGGCAACCTCAGCGGCGTCTTAACCCCAACATGAAAGACGTGGTTCGGGCTGAGGTGCTTAAGTTGTTAGACGCGGGTATCATTTACCCAGTTGCCCATAGTGAGTGGGTGAGCCCAGTGCAGGTGGTGCCTAAGAAGGCAGGAGTGACCGTTGTGACCAACGATGAGGGAGTTTTAGTGCCGACCCGAGTTCCCACAGGATGGAGAGTTTGCATAGATTACCCGAAGCTCAATGCGAGCACCCTGAAAGACCACTTCCCTCTTCCTTTCATCGATCAGATTTTAGAGAGGGTAGCGGGTCGGGCCTTTTATTGCTTTTTGGATGGGTATTCGGGGTATAACTAGATTGAGGTCGCCTTAGAGGACCAGGAAAAGACCACCTTCACATGTCCATATGGAACCTATGCTTACCGTCGCATGCCCTTTGGGTTGTGCAATACACCTGGTACCTTTTCCAGGTGCATGATGGGAATTTTTAGCGACATGGTGGAAAGGATAGTAGAGGTGTTCATGGATGATTTTTCGGTTTTCGGAGATTCATTCGATGGATGCCTCAAAAATTTGGGAAAAGTTTTACAGAGGTGTGAGGAGAAGCACTTGGTGCTAAATTGGGAGAAGTGCCACTTCATGGTTACCCAAGGAATCGTGTTGGGACACATTGTGTCCTCTAAGGGTATTGAGGTGGACAAGGCCAAAATAGATTTAATCCGAAATCTCCCAACACCTAAGTCCGTTAAGGATGTGCGTTCATTTCTGGGACACGCTGGTTTCTACCGGCGGTTCATTAAAGACTTCAGTGCTATCTCCCGTCCTTTGTGTCAGTTGTTGGCAAAGGACGCACCCTTTGTGTGGTCCGATGCATGTGAGCTGGCATTCCAAATGTTAAAGCGGAGTCTCACAACTCCGCCGATTGTGCAGTCCCGGGATTGGAGTCTTCCCTTTGAGTTGATGTGTGATGCTTCTGACTATGCAGTCGGAGCTGTATTAGGGCAGAGGAGAGGGAAAGACCCATGTGTGATCTACTACGCTAGTAAGACATTGAATGAGGCGCAGATGAACTACACCACCACCGAGAAGGAGTTGTTAGCGGTGGTGTTTGCTTTAGATAAGTTTCGGTCCTACCTGGTAGGTTCGCAGATCACGGTTTTTACCGATCATGCGGCCCTAAAGTACTTAATGACTAAGCAGGACGCGAAAGCTCGCCTCATCAGGTGGATTCTGCTGCTGCAAGAATTCCACCTGATTATCAAGGATAAAAAAGGGGTAGAGAATGTAGTGGCTGACCACCTGTCTCGTTTAAGTTTGAGGACCCCACCTCTGGCCTTCCCATTAGAGATTCTTTCCCAGATGAGCAGTTGTTCGCTGCTAACGAGTGCCCATGATATGCTGATATCGCCAATTATTTGGTGACTGGGCAGATTCCTTCCCATTGGTCTACCCAAGAGAAGCAGCGATTTTTGAGGAGTGTCCGACAGTATATATTCGATGACCCATATTTGTTTAAGTACTGTGCGGACCAGATTGTGCGTAGATGTGTCCCCGAGTCTGATCAGAAGGGGATTATAGAGTTCTGTCATAGCGAGGCGTGTGGTGGTCACTTCTCTGCGAAGAAGACCACCGCCAAGATTTTACAGTGTGGTTTCTGGTGGCCTGATATGTTTAAGCTCGTTCATGTATTCTGTAGGTCATGCGACCGTTGCCAAAAGCTTGGCAAATTGTCTTCACGTCAGGAGATGCCCCTCCGGCCCATTCTTGTGCTAGAGGTTTTCGATTGTTGGGGCATTGACTTTATGGGTCCATTACCTATGTCTCATGGTTACGAGTATATTTTGGTAGCGGTGGACTATGTGTCCAAGTGGGTAGAGGCGATACCCACTAAGTCTATGGAGTCGCGAGTCGTGCTAGAGTTCATTAAGTCTAATATTTTGTCGAGGTTTGGCGTGCCACGCGCCATTATCTCTGATCAGGGCACGCACTTCACAAGTCGATCGTTTGCAAAGTTAATGGGGGAGTATAGCGTCACTCACAAGGTGTCCACTTCGTACCACCCCCAAACTAATGGGCAGGCCGAGTTAGCAAATAGAGAGATCAAGCGAATTTTGGAGAAAACTGTAGGTGTGACCAGGAAGGATTGGTCCACCAGGTTGAATAATGCGTTGTGGGCTTATCGCACTGCTTATAAGACCGTGTTGGGTGCTTCACCCTATCGACTTGTTTTCGGTAAGGCCTGCCACCTACCAGTTGAGTTAGAGAAGAAGGCCTATTGGGCCCTCCAGGAAATCAATTCGAGTCTAGATGTGGTGGGTGCGCATAGGAAGTTACAGTTATGTGAGCTCGAGGAGCTTCAGAATGACGCGTATGAGAATGCTAGTATTTATAAGGCTAAGGTGAAGGCGTATCATGATAGGAATATTCAGCGCAAAATCTTTAGAGTTGGTCAGAAAGTGTTGCTCTATAATTCGCGTCTCCATCTATTTCCCGGTAAGTTGAGGTCCCGTTGGGATGGTCCCTACATAGTAACCAATGTTTGCCCAAATGGTTCAGTCGATGTCCGTGACCCTAAAGATGATCATGTGTTCAAAGTTAACGGACAGCGTCTCAAACTTTATTTGGAATTTTTGGAGGTAGGTGAATCGGATGAGGAGTTGGTCGATCCTGTTTATTCGGACGACCCAGTTGTGTAGGCGTTTTCCGCCTTATTTTGACGGGTAGCTCACGCGTACCACGCTCTTCGTTGAGTGTGGACCCGACCCCTAACCATAGGGGTACCCATCATTGACTTGGGTATTTATAGCTTCGCACGCCGCTATTAAAATAAGGATCGTGTGCCCAGCTCCGGTTAGTAAGGGCGTTTTCGGAAAAAAAAAAAAAAAAAAAAAAAAAAAATAATAATATTTTCGGTCCGGTATAGCCACCTAATTTCTAGCCTTAAATTTGTGTATCTGGGTTTCAAACAATCTTATTGCCGTGTCTCGGATAGTCATTAAAGACGATTGGCTCTGATTGCTTTAAGGAAGAACCTTGAGTAATTTAACCTGTTGAGTCATGACTTACCCGGGATTGTTATGATGACCTTCTCTACACAAATTTAAGTGAGAAATTAGGGAGAAAAGTAGTACCCGTGTCTTTCACGTGACGAAAGTGGTGGAGTAATTTCTTGTCCTGTTATTGTTTTTTTTTTTTTTTTTCTGTGTACGCCCGGATACCACGTGCCGGGCTGGACTGACGTGTTTTGCAGGTTGCAAGGTGAGCGTACCTGAAATTCCTTCCTCGTATATCGGCCGAGGTCATGGTGGTTGGTCACACTGAGGTCCAGCTTCTTCCCCTTGTTCTTTCAATTTTTCTGTCTCCATGCTCTGGGGACATAGCATGATTCTAGTTGGGGGGAGGGTGTACTTTGTACTTATATAGCGTTGCTAGTTAGTTTTCGGGGATACGGGTGTTATGCATTTTGTGAGTATCATCGAGCGAATATTTAACTTGAATGTATGCCCGTTTAACTCAAATGCATGCATATATTTGACTATTTACATTGAGCATGATGCACTGTCAAGCATGTGAATAAGTGTCCCCACAATTGATAATAGCGTATCCTTAATAACATTCCCATGTTCTTTGTATTCCGTTCTGCAATCGCATAAAATAGTAGGCTTTTCTTTTGCAAGTAAGAGACTAGTTATTTTTCATGCAATTGTGAGAGGGAATAATGTGCATAGGGGATGAAACAAGGCCATTTTGCATGATTAAACCACATACGAGTCCCTTTGACCCATCTTAAACCAGTCCGAGTCAGTTCCCGTGTCTAACCTAGGAAACCGGTGTTTTTGGTTGGATTGAAGTTGGGGGGTGAGTCAAGCTCCGTGCACCATAAGTGTCGTGCTGTTGTAGAAATTTGGGAAGCAATGTGCTTGTGAGGGATTAATAATTGAAGAAGTCTGATTAGGTGTCGTGTTTTGGAAATCAAAACCCATAAACCCTAGCCTTTAAAAAAAAAAAAAAAAAAAAAATTAAAATGTCGGTATCGATACATCAAAATTGCCGTATCGATACCGAGGGCCCAATTCCGGAACAGAACGTCTGGGTATCGATACAGCTAAAAGCTGGTATCGATACCGAGAGCCCTAAAACGCGAATTTAAGGGTTTTGACCGGGTCTCTTCACTTCTCTTCATCTTCTTCAACTCTCTCTCTCATCTCTCCCTAACCCTCTCTCTCTCTCTAACCCTAAGACCCACGAAATTCCCCCATAACCAAACCTTCAAACCTCCATAACTCCACCAAATCTTACCCAAATTCCACCAAACTTCACCAAAACACTCATCTTCTCCACCTCTACCACATATACCTCTCCATTCCTTCCGAAATCCCTTATCCCTCCAGATCTAAAAAACCCTAAATTTCCAAAATCCTCTTTCAAAACATGGCACCTAAAAGGATTCCCGCGAGTGCTAAGGCTAAAGGGGCGGCTTCTTCGAGTGCCGCTCCAGAGCAAGCGGCCGGAGGACGGAGGACTAAGGATCAGATTTCCCGGGATGAACGGGAAAAGTGGGAGGCTTCCATTGATCAAAGGGGCGTTAAGAACGAGCGCCACGTTATCCGGGATGGGTTTCTCGAGAATGACGAGACCATACGAGCCATTGTGCGGCAAGGTATGTCATTTTGGTTCAATCCAAACCCCGGGTATAATCTAGAACTTGTGAGGGAATTCTATAAACACATTCATGTACCAGCATCCGGGACTGCATTCAGTTCCGAGACTCAGATAACCTCACGAGTGGCTAGAACCCACATCACTATCACCCCCGATATTATTGTCGCGAGTTTGCGATATAGGAGGCCGACTGATATTAACTACCCTTGTCCCGCTGAAGATTTTGACTCGCACATAGTGACGGGTATTTTGTATGAAAAACGTAGGGATGCTAGTATCCCTCACCGGCCGGGCAAGTTTAGGGCAGCCTATCGGTTTGTGAACCAAGTGGTTTGTTATAATCTGGATCCGAGGGCAACTGAAAATAAGCCCTCTGTTGATACTGGGAATATGCTGACAGCTTTTATGGATGAGGAGACTGTGTGTGATTGGGCATTGTTCATTATTCTAAGATCATTGATTTTCGCGATGCCCCAACACATACCCGAATGCCGTTTCCCTGCCTGATTTCGCCATTGCAAGAGACTCCGGATTGCAAGGGGCCAAGTGGTTCAACAACGATCCACTAGTCCCTGGGCCTATAGACAGCACCATTCTTACCAAGAGCATAGCTCAGTCTCGAGGTGCTAGAGGAGGAGCATTTTTTACTACAGAACCACCCCCCAGCTCATCCAATACCACTTGGCTGCAGAAGATCTTTTGTCAAGGGGTCGCTACCATTCGAAGCCATCAGAAGCTTAAGAGGGAGGTGCGACAAAATGCAAGAATGCTGCAGCGGATGAATCACAGGGAAGAGTGGATGGTAGGGCGACTTGAGGGGTCGACTTCGGATCCATATGTTCCTCTTGAGTTACCGGAGTTGGAGGTCGCGATGATTTCGCTGATGAGGTCAAACTGAGGAGGAGGAAGAGTCGGATTGATTGAGGCACTTGTGTTGCATGGGGCTGGCTGAGGGTAGGTAGTGATAGTTGGAGGTGTTATTTTATGTTGGGTTTTCTGTTATTTCATGTGGAACTCGTGTTTTTCTTTTTCATTTTGGGTTTGTAATATAACTTGCATGGATGTTGCTTTATCTTGATGTTTAGGATTTTGTTTGGGTGGCGCCGATGGGCGGCGCATTGGTGTTTTTAGACATGACAAAGGCCGGGGGTAGTTAACCTTGAGCTTCTATAGGCCGTCACCTGATTTTGCAGTTTCCTATTTTTGTCTAACCAAGGTCAATATAATCCAAAAAGTCCTTAGTCGATCGTGTGCACGTATTCTATCTCTCACTTATGCATGATTAATAATGATGTTACTTATTTTGTGGAATCATGTTTGGACATATTGTGCATATTGTGCGGTTATTTCTGTTAAGCGTTAATTTTGATTGGCTCGTGGAAACCAGTTGTTCGGTCCCACGCATCTCGCCAAGCGCTTATATGGGATGTTGAGTGTTCCAAGTGAGTTGTGCGACGCGATTATTTTTGTAGGGATATTTATTCGCGCATGTGGCGCTATGCTAACCATGTTCAATTTTCTGTCAAAGCATGCATGCATTTGAGTTACAGGCATATTTAGAGGCAAATATCTATCGCTATGATTGATTATTTCTACAGGTGTCATAACCCCCGTACCCCCGTTGGTGTTTTTCTAGTTTCTTTTCATTGTTTTATTTTCGTTTGTTCCTAGGGATTAGCAACGCTCAAGTTGGGGGGTGTGATAGGCGCGTAATATCACAGATATAAGCGCCTAAGTAGGGCGAATTAGCGCATTAGAGGCGCGTTTTATTTCATTTTCCACTTGATTCGGTGTTGTCTCTTGTTTTTGGTGTTTGTGTTTGTTTTGTAGGAAACGGGCCGAAAAGGAGCACGGAAAGTGACACAAGGCATCGGGCATGCGGGGAACCGGTGGGACCCAAGCAAGGACGACCAAAAGCTGAAAAAGTCAACTTAGAGGCTTGGTATCGATACAGGGATTGTCCTATATCGATACCCAAGCACCATCCAGAAAACAGAACCTACTGGTATCGATACAGGACTTCTCCTGTATCGATACCGAGGCCCTTAATTTGCCCGTCTTGACTTGCCACGTGTGTTGACTTCGGGAGGGTATTTATACCTCGTTTTTACTCCGAATTAGGGTTCGAACTTTGCTCTAGTTTTCTTAGTTTTTCGCAGCCGTTTTTCCTTTGGAGTTGTTACTTTCCGGAGCTAGTCCTATTGAAGTTTTTGAAGTTTACCAGCGGATTCTCGTGTTTTGTCGATCTCGTATTCCTTGTTCAGCGTTTCGTTTTCAAGATTCTCAACGTGAATTGACGTTCTTCTTTCATTAATCAAGATTATTTCCGTTGCGAAATCTTCGGTACTACTTTCTGTTATTATTTTCATTGTTTAATCATGTTTAGATCTAGGGTTTATGTTATTCTTGCTGCGTTTTCAATAATGAGTGAGTAGTCGTATTGAGCGCGGCCGCGGGATGAAGGTGTCCCGTGGTAGGCTAATTTATGTTCCACCTCGGTGCCGAATCATTTTAATCAATGCGCAATTTTTGAATACGGAAGTTTTTCTAGCAAACAAACCCGGGCATTGCCAATTCCGAATGCGCGCAGAAATTGGTGACAAGTGGTGCACATTTGTTGGGAACTATTTTTCATATTTCTAAATCTATTAATTGAATAATTGTGGCTCGAGTGAATGTGAATTAGTCTAGCTGTGGACACCGTAGTGCCCACGGCTGTGCTCTCCTTTTTAAATTCAGAGTCCAGTAGTTAAATCAGTTCAATTTAGTTAATTAATTAAATCATTTGAGCAAGGGGTGGCTACCTGAGAGCCAATTACAAACGTAGAGCTGACATTGTTTGAGTTAAGCACCGTATACCGTCTCTGTGGTTCGACTCCGGTACTTCCGGATTTATTGTGCTGCACCGGTCGATAGTCCTACGCTTGGGACGAAATTCTAATTAATTATTAATCACCCGAACGGTCAAGCACACTTACATTGAAAGCAGAAGACGCAAAGATGGTTTTCGATAAATTGGTGGATCTTACTGTCGCGATGATTGGTGGTCATCTTTTTCTGAAGGTTTTCCTGAAAGATTTCTGTATCCCAGGGCGAGAAACAGCCCAGGTTGGCGACATGTGTATCGCCAAGTGATTTGTGAAACAGTTGTCCTAAGCTATGTAATCTCATTTAAATCGAATTGAAATAAAGTGATTGGTTTGCTCTCAAATGTTCATGTTTTTACTCTTGTGATCGGCTTCAGTTTTTCCATATCTGTACGGTATGATTTTTTTTTTTTTTTTGAATTTCAAAAATTACACAGAAGTGAAATATTCATGTTCTGTAATATTCTTATGTGAAGGTCGGCTTGATAATTTTATGAATTGAGAACTTTTATACGAAAACTAGATACAATTCTTAAAGTCGTCATTGGTTACACTGTTACAGTGCTAAAAGACAATGTTAAATACAAACCCTGTATATACCCGCTGATTTTTTGAACGTGTTGAGCCCCTCGAGTGTCAACTCTGGAATTTTCAGTGTTAGATCTCTTTACATATGCAGAGAATCTGAGTCGGGTTGTGCTAGAAGAGATCTTATGCTAATGTGGAAGAATTATGCTCCTCCTAAAGTTCAGTTTTTGGTCTGGCTAGCAATGTTGGGGAGGGCCAAAACTGCTGAGTTATTATTCTCTTTGGGCATCTTATCTGATTACAACGATTGCTTGTGTAAATTTTGTGGGGAGGCTCCGGAATCAGTGAGTCACCTATTTCTTCATTGTGGAGTAGTGTGGTCTGTGTGGTGCAAAGTTCTTAGTTGGTGGGGTATAAAGTGGGTGGTCCCTCTGTCCATTAAAAGTTTATTCATTTGGTGGCAGGGGTGGAAGTTTAAGAAGGCAAAAAAGGTTCTATGGGAGATGTCAAGTTTTGCAATAATATGGAGTATTTGGAAAGTAAGGAATGATCTGATTTTCAGGGGTACTATTGATCCTAAATGGGAGGAGTTGGGAGAAATCATCAAGTATAGAATAGCTTCTTGGTTCAATGCTTATCATGGTGCAAGAAATTTCTCTTCAAATGATATTCTCCAAGGTTCCCTTCACTTATTCAGTCATTGCGGTAGATATGATATTTTTTTAAGATTTCCTGGAGCCTTTGTTTGGAGCCATGTATCTGAGTCATGTTGGAAGTTGTGTTTTGGGGTGGACATTGTTGAATCCTCTTCAACTTTGGTGTATCCCTTTTCTTTGGTTTTCTTTTACTCTTGGCTGCTCTCCGATTTGCTGATGGTGGTCCATTGTTGGTCCCCATTTCTTTCCGGAGCAGCTTTGGGTTGTAATTCTTGTTCCCCTCTCCTTTGATCAATAATATCTCCTTTGCTGATCAAAAAAAAAATTGGCACAATTGGAGGTGCCACACCCTATATGCGTGCAATAAGAGCGAAACATATTATTAACATGTCGTTTCCCACATTAATTTGCATAAAACTCAATAAAGTACATCAAGAAACGAGAAAAACAACCACTATTGTGAGTAGAGGTGTCAAATGGGCCGTGCCGGCACGGGCCCGACACGAAAAACTCAGGCACGGGCACGGTTTGGGCACGGTAAAAGTTGGGCACGACATTGCACGACACGGTCTAAACGGGCACGGGGCACGGAAATGGGTGGGCACGGCACAGGCACGACACGGTAGTTGGCCTGGCACGACACGGTCCAAGCCGGGCACGGCACGATAGTTGGTCTAGCGTGGCACGACACAAACTTAATCAGGCACGACATGGGCTTAGTCTGGCACGGCACGGTAGTGCCAAGGGCACGACACGGGCACAATACGAAAGTGGCACGGGCACGACACGGGCACGACACGAAAGTGGCACGGGCACAGCACGGTAATTGGCCTAGCACCACACGGCATGGCACGGTTTTAGCCTGGCACGACACGGTACGACACGAAATTGTGAAGGGCACGGCACGGGCACGACACGGTATCATAAAGAAAGAATGAGGAAAAATAAAAATAAAATTTTGTATAAGAAAAGTAAATTTAATTTTCAATAAGAAAAATAAGTAAAACACACATTTTTATAAAATAAGTTTAATTTTATTTCAAAAAATGAGGGAAAATAAAAAATGAATTGCTATGGAAAGTATGTTAAACACAGCAAGCAAGAAATGCAATGGAAAGCTCATATACAATAGCATGCAAAAAATGCTATGGAAAGTACGTAAACAATAGCATTCGAAAAATGCTATGGAAAGTCCGACCCCTTTTATAATGGCGGCTACCATAGCATTTGCTAAAACGCTATATATGAATTTCTATAGCATTTTTGGCACGCTATAGAAAGTGACTTTTGTTGTAGTGAGGGGAGGGTTGGCTCGGCCCCTCCCCATGCTGGTCGTGCTGCTGTTGCTGTTGCTGTCGCTGCGGATCCCTGGCTTCGTCCGCGGAGTGGGTCCCAGGAGCTCCCGACAGGACCCCCTGCGGCGCGGTTTCGAACCTTTCAGGGTCGATCCCAGCCGAGAGAAGCCTAGCCCGCTCCTCTCTCTCCTTGGCAATGTCCCTCAGACTGTTTCGGGGCGCCATGGGGTCAATGGGGATGAGAATGCGCAGTTTCTGTGCGGCGAACCCCTTGTAGATGGGCTCGTAGTTGAGAAGCGTCGGCGCATCCCTTCGACGGCAGGAAAGGAGGGCTATAAGCTTGTCCCAACTTCCGCCCGCTCTTATCCCCTTCGAGAGCGCGGTGACACCTGCAAAACAACCCATAAATGCTCAGCATATATTCGATGAAGTTATGCATGGAAGCTAGTAAATCATAGTACAATTAAACTTACTCAGCGACCCCCTAACCCGAGGAACTGGGAATGGGCGAGGTTTCGAATCATAGTAAAGCCAATCAAACCGTGGATCGGGCGGACCGAACTCAAAATTCTTGGACACCTTCACATGCTCGACCACCCATTTGTCCGTATTGGTTAGCCGAGTCACTATGTGGTTAAATCCGGGCAGGGTGGAGAAGAAATAACGGTCGCGCATCGAGTTGTGCCCCATTTTGTACATAAGGGACAACTCATGCTTTGACAGCTGCAAGCCGTTCTCCCTAACCAACGTTATCACCGAATTGACGATCCGGAAGAAGTTGATGGCGAGCTGGCACGACGCCAGCTCATAGTTAGACAAATACATTCGGAGGTAGGGATGAAGGGGAAAGCGCACCCCTCCCTCGATGATGGTGATTAAAGGTAAGATAATGAAATCGTTGGAGTAGGTCAGCTGTCTCTCGGTGTAGGGCTCCACCACGACGTCGTCGGGGATCTGGTATTTGCGGTGGAACTCGTCCCACATACTCCGGGAGCTCCGCTAACATAGTGGGCATACGTGCTGGTTTGCGTCCCAGGCGACAAAGGAGGGATCACATCTGGGTCCGTCGGCTCCCTCCTCCTCGGCGCTCCCCGTCCCGACATAGAAGTGCTCGGTGGGTTCGCCGAGGTACTTGCGACCCTCGCTGCAGGGTTCGACGCCCCAGTCTCGGGGGCCCCCGGTGCTGTCGCACTAGACCCATGGTCGCCTGCGTGTTCGCCGTGATCCTCCTCCTCAGCTAGGTCGTTGGAGTCGGATTGCCTACAGACTAGGAATGTCCCTGATTTGTCGTGAGCTGAGGGAGCACCCATACGGATATTGCGGGCGAGGGCGGCTATTCGCTCGGCGTCCCCCGGGATTACTCCGCCGTGGGAGTCTGTTTCCGTTCTGGAACTTGAAGACTCCGCCATGCCGAGAAACCTAAAAGACAGTGCACGGGTGCAGATTGTTAGGGGCTTAAACGTTTAAAAAAGACCTACAACATGATGAGGGACAAAGGGTGACTGGCCAGGCCCGTTCGGATTGGGGATCTCTTCGGTTGAAGATCCCCGTTCGAAAGAGTGCATTCAACTAGGGGGAGATGAACAGCTTGATGGCCTGGGTTTTCCAGGCACAAGCCATTCATCCCCACCCACATTCAACGAGGGGGAGATGAACAGTTTGGGCACCTGGGTTCTCCACATGCCCGCTGTTCGCCCTCCCCCATCGGTTTCGTTCAAATGTTAAATGCTAAGTCCAAAGGGAAGAGACCAACGAAATCAAATTGATGGTGTTTGGCACGAAGAAGAAAAATGAAGCAAAGACAAGAGGCTAAGAGGGAATTGGGAGTGTTAGCTGGGAGTTTTTGCAGAAAACGGCACCAGAAATGCTTGAGTCGGGAGGAGAGCAGCGGCGGCGATGGTTGTTGATGGCGGAGGAGGGCGGAGGCAGTGGATGAGTTGAGGTTTTTAGAGAGAGAGAGAGAGAGAGAGAGAGAGAGAGAGAGAGAGAGAGAGCAAAGGTGTGCCCTCTCCCTCTAGCAGGTTTTATATAAGACTTGGGGGGGTGCACCGTTTGGGCTTCTCCAACCGCAGAGAATCCGAAGCGTCGCGATTCGAGGCAACGTTTTGGGCGGGAAACGGCGCGTCTCCCAGATAGCCAACCGCGAGCTGACATGTGGCGTACAAAACGGGGGGAAGTTAATGACCCCCCCGCCATTGGTGCCAGTTGTCCTCACTCGCAGCGAATCTCTGCGGCGACTGAGACATGCCATCATTGCTGCAGAGAGGGCACACCTCTTGGAGACACGTGGAGACCTACTTGCTCCTAGCATGCGGCTTAGATGTGATCTGATCCTTATCAGATAGGGAATGGCTCATCGGCTACATACCCCATTATCACCTCGGCTTTCGGTAAAGATCAGCTCCAACATTGGCGTCGAGGCAATCGGTGAAGCTGAGGGGCTATTGTAGCAGCCCAGGTCCATAGGGGCCACAAGGGTCAACTGAGGCTCGATATACCTCGCCCCCTCCGGCTTGTAACGGTAACTGTCCCCTCGGTAAAGATCACCGCCGAAGGGATTTGGAGCCGGGGAACAAATGCTCGGATGAACATCACTGGCCGGCCGCGCCAGGTTTCTTTGGCAAGTCTGCCTTCGGCAGCTTTGTGTCGTCTACGTGGCGATCTGGGAGCCACTTCCCCCGCCGAGGGGGTGAAGACTGCAGGGAAGATAGTAGGGTGACGTCAGCCGAAGCGACAAAGTAATCATGCCAGGCCCATGTGCTTAGTCAGGATGGGACGACACGTTGGAAAGAGGGATGGCGTGGAGGGGAAGCCTCCCATCTCCTATAAAAAGGGAGTCCCCCCCCAGGTAGGCTCTCTCTCCTCCCGAAAAAGAAAAGAACAGAAAAAGATTGATCCTTCTTAATTATTTTCCCACCCGTACTCTACCACCGACAACTTACTAGAACATCAGAGCGCCTCCCCGGACCACCACCGCCCGGGCAAGGCGCTAACATGGGTGTTACTTGTGCAGGGCTCACTCACAGGTGGATCTCCTTCACTCGTCCCCCTCACAGGTGGATCTCCATTCCACGTCGTCTTCTATCTTCCATCTTCATCCGTCGCACCAGGTTCAAAGAGGTACACCGGAGAAGCGTGCCCTCCATACATAATAACTTTCTCATTTTATTGGATGTCCCCGAAGGGACCATGTATATCTTTTCGTATCACCCAATATATGGCGTGTGCAGCGCATTTATTATTTGTACAGACATAGTCTAGCTTCTCTCTTTCCAAATTATTTTCTTACATTATATTCATTATATATAGACCGTGGAAATTACAAATGACAAAAAAATATTTTTAGTGCTTCTTTGAAAAGGGACGTATAGTATGCCTCATCACGTTTATTTTGGTACATCTTACGTACGTATCGTTTAAGTTAAGTTATGAACGTTATGAATTTTTAAAAATTCAGTATTCACGTTACTATTATTGGTAACCTTTTTTATGTAAGATTTTGATATTTTATACTAACCGTTATGCATTATAAAAATCTTGCTTACATGGAAACCAATACTGCCACGTGATAATATTGACTATGAGAGTCACCTAAAGATATCCTTAAAATGAATGTATTACAATTTTCAGGTACATATCCACTGTAATTCCCTAATACTGCAGTTCGGCAGGGGCCAACTAAAACAGGCAGTGCAGTAATGGCCAAAATATTTCGTGATACTACAACATTGATTCCATGTACTACTTGGAGCTATATAAACTTGCGACCCAATCTTCTTTTTGTAAGTTTGGAAAGCAGAACAAGAGAAGAAAATATGATTTACATTGAATTCGTCAATTTAATTAGTT
The DNA here is from genome assembly GCA_016920895.1 of Vaccinium myrtillus. NCBI lineage: Eukaryota > Viridiplantae > Streptophyta > Magnoliopsida > Ericales > Ericaceae > Vaccinium > Vaccinium myrtillus. The sequence continues at coordinate 11,342,432 of CM029271.1, forward strand.
GGGTGGTCTTTTTTTTCTCAGCGTGTTCATACAGGATTTCTACTTGACTAGACAAACGGTGGTTGTTCATGTTATATCAAGTGAGTGATGTGAGTTTCCTCTAAATTTTTGGTACTTTTTATTTTGGTATTTTCGTTTGTCTTTTATGAATTTTTTTTAGATTGACGTTATATTTTGAATTAATCATCTGTCTCGACGAGAAAAGACTTAAAAAAAAAAAAAGATGAAAAAAAAGTTCAATAAAGACAACAGATTATTTGTCTAAACTTGAAAATCCAACTCTTTTGGGGAACATAATGACTATCCTAAAAATACATCTGAAGATTTAACTTTAAACATTTACCCTTCAACTATAAGAAAAATTCACGTTATTCAAATGAAGAAGGGAAAAAAGGAAATTTGATTTACTAAAACTTCAAATGGACAAACAATTTGGAATATTAAAAAGTTCAAAAGTGTACAAACAAATCGGGACAGAGGGAGTACCAAACAGCTGGGTATGTTTTTATTTGTATGAATTTTTTTCATCTTCAGTCTACATTTCCAACTTTTTTAATTCTTCTCGTCGAGTTAATTGGTTAATATTAAAAATAATTACGACGAAAAACTGAACAAAAATCATGAAAAGTAAATAAATACCGAAAAAATATACCAGACGAAGCCATAGGCACTATACTTGCTTGATAAGTCAATTAAATATTGACAGGTAGGATCCATTAAAATTACAACAAGGGCAAATGTAATAATTAATGAGTATTTAATTTTTGTTACGTTGTGATTTAGGAGTAACTTTTTCCCCAAGGCTCTCCGCCTATATAAATCGTGGCTAAATCATATAGCATGTACCGTTCACTAAGAGCAGAAGAGTGTGCAAATAGGAGAAGAACTTGTCTCAGCAACCCAGCAAAGGATGGTTTACAATCAGCTCGTCGATCTTGCTGTCACCATGATTGGTGGTCATCTGCTTGTCAAGGTTTTTCTGAAAGATTTCTGTTTCCCAGGTCGAGAAATGGCCGATTTCAATGGCGTGGGTATCATCACCAAGTGATTGGTGAAAGTGAAAACTAGTTGTTCTAAGCTATTGTAATCTCCCTTAAATCAAATTGAAATAAAGAATAGCTTTGTGATCTCTTATGATGTTCTTGGTCTTGATCTTGTTTTTGCACTTTAAATGTTACGCACCGATGTGCTGGTGTGATGAAAAATCGAATGCATATCGGCCGATTCTAATCAAGCATCGGTCCAGTTTCGATTTAAGAATTTGAGGACATGTTCACTGTCATTATGCGCAATACTCGACCATTAACACACCCAGGGTTGCCCGGTGGTTAGGGACCCAACGTCCATAAGAGAGCGAAAACTCACAACGATATTCCAAATTATTCTTTTTAGGTTTTCAAAGATTTTTTATCTTACATTTCTTTAAAGTCTCACTGGAAACAACCGTTTGACAGGCGAAGTTAATGAAATGGCCCTCGAACTTATTGCAAAAGTTTGGTAGTGGGTCTCATTAGACAAGAAAAAAAGTAATGACAGTGGGGTCAAATTCTTAAAACATAATAATAAAAAAAAAATTGATATAACAAAATGTGAAATAGAAAAGAGTTAAAAAGATATTTGTTAGTAACATAAAAATTCATTTTGCAATTGATTCTCAAAAGATACCCTGAAACGCCAAACAAAAAATAGCCAAGTAGAGAGAGGGGGAGAGGTGAGAGTCAAAGAAAGGGGTTTCGTTCCGACTTCCAGTCTTCAAAGGAAAAAAATAAATAAAAAAATTAATTTGACGTCTCTTGTTCTATTTTTCATGGGGGAGAGAGTAAAGAGTTAAAAAGAAAAATAATCTCGTGTGGTAAGAAGGGCAAGTAATTATAATATTTGCTGGTATTTGTAGGTTAGGTATTTTTTTGCCCCTTGTATATATAATATTTCTTTACCCTCAAAAAAATTATACCTAACCTATTAAAGTTTCCAAGTGACTCCACTTGACCCCCTCTCCCTCCGCCCTACCTAGCACATGCATATGTTCGATTATATAGCTTTTTTTATTTATCGAAAAAAATTCAAAAAGATAAAAAATAAAATCAGTACAACAAAAAAAGAAAAACATTGAGAGAAACACAAATTACAGGGCTCGGACCAAATAAATACTTGTTCCAATCAAATTATAGGGCTTGAAGTGGGTGTTCCATGCGACTTTGGTCATAACATGCTCCTGAATCCATCAAGAGTGTAATGATTGCGTGGGCAAACCATTAGTTCCACACACATTCTCAGAATCTGCAGCATTACTTTTGAGGATGGAGTCAGGGGAGGCCGTAGGAGCTGCCGCCTCTATTACAATTTGAAAATATTCTACTACTCTCTCTCTCTCTCTATATATATATCATCAAATTATATAGCCCCATCCGCTATGCGAAAATCTTGGCTCTCTCCTTGACTATTTTTTAGTAAGAAAAAAAGGATTCTCAAAAGGTTAATGCATACATTAAATCCATAATAACGAAATTTAAATATTAAAAGCATTATTACGTATCCAGATTTACATGGAAAGGAATTTTATCCAGATTTACATGGAAAGGAATTTTATCCAGATTTACATGGGAAGGAATTCACTAATGCAAGGCATGTGTACAGTTGTTATTGGGTTAGCTTAAATTAACACAACTCATAGTATCACATGATGACCTTTTTTTTTTTTTTTGGGTAAGTGAAAAGTTTATAAACCAACTCAAAAAAAAAACACAGGAAAGAAGCCTATAAAATAGGGGACCTGTACAATGAAAAACAAGCCCTAACAATAGGTACTACCACAAAGAAAAAAGAAACACAACTAAGGGTTACCAAATCCAAGAACTCTAGCTGAGATATTCCATTGACTACATAGGCTTTGGTTCTCAACAGAATCTAGGAATTGCTTCCTTGTACAGACTAGCTCGGAGCCTAATATTATCTTCAATATTGGATAAAATGGCTTCAGGACCTTTATGTCTTCCTCCAAAGACTCTTAAGTTTCATTGTAGCCAAATATGATACACGCTCGGCAACCAAAGCCAACTTGTAAAGCAATGATCTCAGATTTTTCCCTTGCACAACCGAATGGCCCAGGTGATCTTTGAATCCAAAGATTCAGCTCTCCTCTAAATCTGAAATCTGGAAAGCATAGATTCCCAAATGTGTCTGGAGGAACAACAATAAAAAAAGCAGATGTTGCAGAGTCTCATCACGCTGGGTATATAAAACACAAGATGGATCAACCTCCATACCCCATCTTCTAATTAAGTCTCTCTTTAGTGGCTAAACGATTTCAACATTCCAACCACATAATGAAAGCCCATTTAATTGAGACGTTCTTTGGAAACCAGACTAGAGAAGCCCATTGAACCTTTGCACCTTTGTAGCGAATAGCCTCCCATGTATGCTTTGTTGTGTAACGACCCGTAGGAGAGATTGATCCAGACAACTTCATCACTCCTATCCATATCAGGGTGGATATATAGCTAGGAATAGAGTTTTGTAGTTGTTGAATCACATAGGATCTTGGTCTAGGCCAGGACCACTCTCCATTATGAATCACAGAACTAACTTTTGCAAAGTCAGATCTTCAAAGTAAGGAAAGGAGCTGATCACCAAGAATTTTGTATAAAGGACCTCTGGGATGCCATTTATCAAACCATAGAAAGGTTCCATGCCCATTACCAATAATATGCTTGATAAAGCTCTGGCCCAATTCTATCAACTTCAATAATTTCCTGATAGTCCAAGAGCAATCATGAGGAGACTTCACAAACAAAAAAAATTGATCTTTGATTATGTAGCTGTGAATCCACATAACCCATAGAGTGTCTTCTTTCCTACAAAGAGCCCATAAGTGTCTCATCATGGTGGCTTTATTCCAATCTTTGAGGGACTTCAAGCCTACACCCCCTTCACCCTTAGGAGTACACACTTCATTCCAGCTGACTTTAGCTCTAGATTTGTTGAGATTAAGACCAGAAAGTTCCTAATCATAGCCTCAATTTCCTTGACAATCCTCTGATGAAGAATGAACAGAGAACACCAATAACTTTGTATACTGAAAAGAACAGATTGGATTAATAAAGCTCTACCACCATAAGAAAGAGACTTGTTAGTCCAGCTATCAATTCTTTGTTGAGTTCTTTCCTTCAACTAAATACAGGTATCAATTCTTTGTTGAGTTCTTTCCTTCAACCCTTACACCAAATGGAGCTGATCATCTTAAGTGGAAATGGGAGCAGAACTCAGGTATGTTTACTATCAAATCATTCTACGATAAATGGGATAGTTCATATAATGCTGCAAATCCAACCGGCCCCCATTGCAAACTGATATGTAATAATCTATGCCCATTCAAAGTAGAATTGTTTGTTTGGCAAGCTGTGCAAGGGAATATCGCCACAGGCAGCGAGCTAATTAAAAGAGGGCTATTTGATAATGATTTAGATAACTCTAAAGGAGTCGGTTTATGTGCCTTTTGCAAAGAAGTTGAGGAAACAGCAGATCACTTGTTGGTTAATTGTTTCTTTGCCTGGAAAGTGTGGTCAAGAATCATTAATTGGTGGAATATGATTTGGGTCTGCCCGGGTAACATTTACAACCTTTTGTCATGGTGGTTGTCCAAGAAGCTTAAGAGTGTGGAAAGAGGTGTGTGGGACATTTCCTGGTCATTGTGGTTAAAGAAACACAAATCACATTTCAAGAATGAAGAGATTTGGACAAGGTCGATAAAATCAACGAAAATCGCCTTGTGGTCCAAGGCTAACTTTGATTTAAAGAATTACTCAGTTGAAGACTTCAAGAGATGCTTGCAGGGAATTTGAAAGATCAAGGCGCCCAAAATTGTTGTCAAAGATTGAATTTGGCTAAGGAAAGTTTACTTAGTTGAAGACTTCAAGAGATGCTTGCAGGATGGGATCATATCCCACTGGAATCTGCAGTTACTTGGCTTAATCTACTCCCCTGTTATTTGAGAACTTCAGATTTTTGTTTTTTGATGGAGAATTTTGAGATGTCTTCCTTATGTAATTAGTGTTTTTTGGCTGGTCCCTTGCCAACCAACTTTTGTTTGGTGTCAGAGCGGCATGTGATTGTCCTCTCCATGGGTGCCAACCTAGTTGGGATGTATGGTTTGGTTGTGATGCCTGTGCTCTCTCCCCTTTAATCATTGTAATCGTTCATTTGCAGTGATTAATAAAATTTCTTGATTATCAAAAAAAAAAAAACTAAATACAATCCTCATATTTGAGCCGTGAAGAGATAAGAGGAACACCTTGGTATTTTACTGGTAAATTGCCTTTTGGAATTGAAAGAAATCTAAGGATTTCAGCTTTAACCACAGTAGTAACACTCGAATAGAAAATCTGACTCTTTTGAAGATTAGGTTTCAAACCAGAAGAGTGATAAAATTCATCCAAAGTTTCCTTGATAACCCCAGTAGAAGAACAATTAACCCCAGATAGTAGAAAAAGGTCATCGGCAAAGGAAACAAAAGAAATATCATGGTTTTTACACTTTGCGTGAAAAGTGAACTGACCTTGAACAATATTCCTCTGAAGAATGGTATATAGGCCCTCCATAGCCAAAAGAAAAAGATAGGGAGAGATAGTGTCTCCTTGTCTGAGCCCTTTCTTTCCTTTGAAAAAACCTTTCAATTTCCCATTGATCACCACAGAGTACATGGCTGATGAAATGCACATCCTAATCCATGAAGTGAACTGAGAGGGGTCTATAGCTTTCATAACCTCAAAAAGAAAGTCCCAATCTACAGAATCATAAGCCTTCATCAAGTCAATTTTAATTGCATACCTATATAGCAACCCCAGTATCTCGCTGAAAATTTCGTACAAGTTCTTGCATTAAGAGGATGTTGTAAAAGATTCAGCGACCTTTAACAAAGGCTGCTTGGGCTTTTGTAATGATATGAGGCAAGACAGTTGTAATCTATTAGTTAAAACCTTAGTAATAGTCTTGTAGATAACATTACAGCAATCTATAGGTCTATGTTCCTTCATAGGCTGAGGGCCGCTAGTTTTAGGAATTAGAGTAAGAGAGGTAGCATTAACTTCTCCAAGTAAATCCCCAGTTTGAAAGACATAAGAGACTGCACCAATTGCTTGCTGGCCAACCACTGTCCGCCAGGACCCGGAGATTTATCTCCATCAATAGCAAACAAAGCCAGTTTAATCTCTCCCGGAGTTATGGGTATTAGCAAATCTGAGTCGAACATTTGAGGGACTCTTATGATCAAATGTAGTCCCCAACATCTGCATATAGAATCTGAGAATTTCCTTTTTGACATCTTGAGGGTCTTCTAGACGATTGCCCAACTCATCACAAATAGACAAGATTTTATTCCTCATTCTATGACTAGCTACTTTCTTATGGAAGAAACTGGTAATATTTATCTCTCAAATCCAACCACCTGATTCTAGACTTCTGCCCGCTCCAAGCTTCCTCAGCTACACTAAGATAATTGAACTTCAGGAGACAATTTTTTTTCATATTCCAGAATATTAGGATCCCCGTGGTTTTGAATATCACTATAGAACTCTTTGAATCTCCTCAAACATGGCTTTAATCCTCTCATCTTGCCATACAAAAGAGACATAGGGGAGTCCACATTATCCATGGGGGAACACCAAGACTGAGTAAGTAGTTGAGGAAACCCTTATCGTTCATCCAAAAATTAAAGAATTGAAAAGGTTTTTTTCCACCCCTATATGGAATTACTGCAACTAAAATAGGTGAATGATCATAAAACACCTGGAGTAAGAACTGCAGCTTCTGACGCGGTGAATAAATTCTTCCACTACGAGTTGACCAAAGATCTATCCAATCTACTACTGCTATGGCCATGACCAGCTCTTCTATTAGACCAAGTAAACCATAGGCCTTTAGAGTTCAAATCCTCCATCTCAATATCATTCATACACCTATGAAAATCCCCAGCAGCAACAGCATCAAAATAACTAGGATCTGACTTTTCATTTTGTAGAAAGTCTACACGAGCGGTCAAAAGCGCTGGTTAAACAGAGTCTACTCTAGCGTTTCTAAAGCGCTGGTGAAACTTAGTCAACACTAGCGTTTGCGAAAGCTGGTAAAATAAAGGCTATACCAATGCTTGCCAAAAAGCACCGGTAAAGGGACATAGCAATGGGTAGATGCTAACGGCTTTATACAAGCGATAGTATAGCCTAATCACTATAGTCCTTCTTGCCTCTGGCATAGCATTTGTAAGGGATATCCCCTCCTGATTGCTGGCTGTAGAAAGGTGATTAGAAATGGTCGTTCCACCTTGTTCTGGACTGATAATTGGTTAGGAGATGGAGCCTTGTGTAATCTTGTTATTGGTCCTCGAACTGAAAATGATTTAAAATTGAAAGTCAGTGATGTTTGGGTGGATAACCAATGGGATTTTAGTGTGTTGTCATATGAGCTTCCTTCTCCTTTAGTGTTTCTTATTCGTGGCATGCCTATTCCTTGGTCTAGTGAGGATAATGATGTTTACACTTGGAATTCAAATTCTGGAATGTTTTGCCCGAAAGTTGCCTATGATCTTGCCACGAACCACTCTCCCTCAGAACCTCTCTCTAGTTGGACTTGGGTCTGGAAATTAAATGCTAACCCGCACATCACTCACTTCCTTTGGTTGGCACTTCAAGACCGTATTGCTACGAAAAATGTTCTCCAACTGCGTCATATAACTCTTGATATTGTTCGTGCATTATTGAGGACCCCATGCATGTTCTTCGCTTCTGTCCCATAGCAATAGATTTCTGGTTAAACATTGGAGTCCATTCCCCCTCCTTCTTTGATACTAGCCTGTCCTTTGCCGAATGGCTCTACCGCCATTGTCATTTAAAACACCCCCACACTTCTGGTCACCCATGGAATGTTGTGTTTCCCTTGGTCTGTTGGTGCCTTTGGATGAACAGGAACAAGTGGTATTTCAACTCTATCAATGCTACGAATTCTCCTTTGTTCACGGTTAATGATTGCTTAGCTCGCATCACGGAGTGGGTGTTGTTTGTCAATTCTAAGCATGCTCGGAAAGGGCCAACAGAAACATTTTATGTAGGTTGGAGCCCTCCCCAGGTGGGTAAATTCAAGTTAAACGTGGATGGTGCCCGCTCGGCGGGAGGGATTGCTACAGCAGGTGGTGTTCTCCGGGATCATGGGGGCCTTTGGTTACACGGTTTCCAGAGAAGGATTGGTAGTTGCTCGGCCTTGGGAGCAGAACTTTGGGCCATCAGAGATGGCTTGAAGTTGGCGATTGATCTATCTATGCATAATATTGATGTGGAATCTGATGCTATGGAGGCAGCTAATCTCCTGACTGCTGAATCATGTAACCAAAATCATCCATTAAGTGCAATTATTTCTTATTGCAGGCGATTGGCTGAGCAGTGCCAAGCTAGTATTCTTCATGTTCGACGCGAGGCAAATCGGAGTGCAGACATGCTTGCCAAGAATGCTTTTAATTTATGTCATTTTAATTATGTTAATCTAGTAGAAGCTCCTTTGTTTCTGTTGCAACAACTTGCTGATGATTCTGTAGGGGTTAAATACCCCAAGACTATTTTCGCTTAGTGCTTTATATTATCGTCTATTACCAAAAAAAAAAAAAATAGCCTAATGTTTTAAGGCACTTTTACCAGCGCTTTTGGCCACTTGAGTATCTCAACTTTCTTGTAGTGGCTGCGTCAGAAATCAATAATGAATTCTTATATAACTATTTTACAATAGTTCATTACATCAATCTTAATTAAATTTCATAACATATACTGAATACTTCCTCCGTCACACAAAGATGGTCCAACATTCCATTTTGGGATGTCTCAAAAAAAAAGATTTTCCACTTTGAAAAGTTTCAAAAAAATTAATGCAACATTACAATATTGTCACTCCTTTTTTTCCACCTTTAAACAAGTTGGGATTTCTTGAACAAACATCACATCACGGAACCAATTTGAGAAATTAACAAATGTAAAATATTTAAGTTCTCTTATACAGGTGGATTTCCGAATAAAGAGTTAATTTCTATGATCGACATATGAACGGAAAAATTAAAACTCATCACAAGATTGAAAGACAGAAAGCAGTAACATCAGCAACCAAAGCAATCTCTTTATTTCAATTTGATTTAAACAATTAAACCAAAGACAATAGCTTAGCACAACTAGTGGCACACATGATTCGGCGATACATATACCACCGAGGTCAACCACTCTCTTTGCCTAGGATGCAGAACGCCGAATCGTGAACATCACGTCGCGGAAAATAGGACCACCCATCATCGAGACCACAAGAACCATGATGCGATTGTAAATCATGTTTGCCTCGTCTGTTTTTCTAAGGATGTGCAATAGAAACATTAGCTAGCTATGCCACAATTTATATAGGCATTGACAGCGTGACATAATAAAAATATGAACCACTTTCACAAAATATTACTGACACTAAATACTTTTGCCTTGTTGTGCTTACAGGTGAATCCTTGTTGGTAAATATTTACTCAATGCAAATATATGTTTGTGTTGTATCAAGCCATTGTCTTGGCTATATTCTCAATATAATGTAGGTTTGACCCTTGTAGTGAGTAGTTACAGCCGTCCGTTCGGCAATCAACAGTCCGGATTAAATGAAACTAACCTATATGTATGATAATCTGGACCGTTGAGTGCCGAACGGACGGTCAGGATTGCTCACTACAGAAGTGTAGTGCACAAATATATATGCATATGTTAATTTTATCTGATTGATGATATACCATGAACGACGACCATTTTTGTTTCTCATGCGCAGTTTTTCAGAGAGAATTTGCTGAATGTTTTAGCCGAAGAAAAGATAAATGGGTAAGTTAATACCCACGATACTATTTCATTTCTCATTTAGTTCAATGCGTAAACTGGAAGATCTTTTGAAATTGAAGGATAAAATTTTTCAATGCTGGGCGGTACCCGTCACCCATCTCGCCCGTCCAAGACACTTTTGGACGGTCCAGATTTTAAACACACTTTTACCGGACTGTCCAAAACACTTTTTAACGGCTGTGATGGGGCATTGCAAGTACCACGTAAAGCACCACGTTGTACCCACTCAGGAATGAAAAATTTCTCCTCAAGTGGAAACTCTAGATATTACAAACCTGTCGTCATTAAATTCAATATTGGTTAAACAAAGGTAAGCCAAACATAAACAGGTAATGTAATAATGCCGAAATACGCAAAATGTTTTGTGATTTCTAACATCAATTCAGCTGCCCTCTCCAGACCTATATAACCTATGTAACCCAGCTATTTTTTTGTATGCGGACGGCCGGAAAATACGATTACTCAAAAGATGATTTACATTGAATTTTCAGAGTGGCCTTTTCCCGTCAATGTGCATAAAGAATAGCTGCTTGAGGAAAAAAGGCCGGACTGTTGTTTTTTCGTTTTTCATGGGCGCAAAAAAAAAAATCCACTCATCATAATAAGGCTGGATTGTTGTTTGTGGTATATCATCAAGAAAGGGGCAGTTACAATTGCAACCAAATCAACCTCGATTCTGGGAGTTGTAGCGAACTTGCTCACTGGTTGCGGATCTGCTGTCCTGAAAATCCTGTCCCAACTTCGTGTCCCGTCCATCCGAGCTATCCATCTGAGCAATCGACGACTCAGATTCAGAAATGAACATGTTTGGCTCAAGTTTGTTTGAGGTGGGATGGAATCCAAGCTGTTGATTACACGGATAGATGGCTCAGATGGACGGGACAAGGAGTTGGGACAGGGAGTTCGGGACAGCGGATCCGCTTCCTTGCTCACTACACCCCTGTAGTGAGCAATCACGGCCGTCCGTTTCGCAATTAATGGTCCAGATCATTATATTGTGTATATAGCCAATACATTTGCTTGATACAACACAAACATATATTTAAATTGAGTAAATATATAACAACAAGGATTCACCTGTAAGCACAACAAGGGAAAAGTATTTAATGTCAGTAATATTTTGTGAAAGTGTGATTCATATATTTACTATGTCACGCTGTCAATGCCTATATAAATTGTGGCATAGCTAACTAATATGCCAACTAATGTTTCTATTGCACATCCTTAAGAAAGCAGACGAGGCAAACATGATTTACAATCGCATCATGGTTCTTGTGGTCTCGATGATGGGTGGTCCTATTTTCCGCGACGTGATGTTCACGAAGGAGTTCTGCATCCCAGGCAAAGAGAGTGGTTGACGTCGGTGGTATATGTATCGCCGAATCATGTGTGCAACTAGTTGTGCTAAGCTATTGTCTTTGGTTTAATTGTTTAAATCAAATTGAAATAAAGAGATTTCTTTCTCTGTCTTATATGTCGATCATAGTAATCTGTTCAAACCGATTTTATTTCCATGGTGCCATTCCTATCGTTCTTTGTTTCAATGTGCGTAAGTATTGGGCTTCAATTTTTTCCATTTTATGTATGTTGGATCTCTAAAGATTACAAGGGATGGCTAACTCATGCGGAGCTCTTGGATGTCTTATTCCCGTGATTAATTCTTATTCCCCCTCCCATCTAATAGATTGAATAACTAATAGCAAAAAAAATGATCTCTAAAGGTTACTAAAGGAACAATACTAATGTTATCCAAAACAAAAATTTTAAAATGAAGAGGACGAGGTGTGATCCCATTTGCCAATGGCGGAAAACACCAATTGGCAATTACCATGTAATTTCAAAAATCTTTTACCGGAGATTGCTATTCAAATGGTCACATCATCAAATACAATAATGATAATTATCGGTGAATTTTTTTCCCCTGGATTTCTGCATCTTCTGCCAAGAAAATGAGTTTTTCGGAGTTTAAAATATGTCCAGTCGATGGTGGAACTAGATTCTCTTGGCTGTTTTATGTGTTTAATGAAAAATAAAAAAATCGGTTACCTCTCAAATGTTATTTTGAACTCTGTTCGTGTTACTAATGTTTCCTTTTGGCTTGTTTAGGTCAAAATTTATGATAGAAAAATATCAACAATGCTTTGGGTACACCACACACGCGTATTCTAAATGCACACAACACATCCTAATCGTCCATCTTAGAAATCAATGATTCGGATTTTGAAATGAATTCTTACCAGTCAGAGTTACTCTGACTGGTAAGAATTCATTTCAAATACGAAACATCGAAAAATGCTTTTTGAAGGTCGGGATGTGTTGGTGTGCACCCTTATCATTTTCGGGAAAATATTATGTCATCTCCTTTTGTTTGTCAATCATGTCTTTAATTTGAGGAAAAAATAATTGTCCTTGAGTAAATAGATTTCCTTATTTTTCTCCACTAATAAAAACAATCAATTACCTTATATTTTATTAGTGAGAAAAAATCATGTGTTAAACGATCTGATTAAAGGCTTGGCTATCAGACTTAAAAATACTCCCTACGTCCCAAAAAGTTTGGCCTACTTACAAATTTTTCAAATTTTATGTACAATGCACATTGTTACCCAAAAATTGTAACTTTTCAAGTAGCCCTTCATTAGTTGACTCTAATAAAATTGTAGTTAATCAAGTTTTGAATTTAAACTGTTTTCCATAAAACGAAAAATCTTGCCGCTAATGTAATCAGAGACCTTTTCCAAAATTTGAAAATGCACTTTAAAATTTAAAATTTTCAAATATTTTTCTTTTGGTCTCATTGTTTTGATTGTTAAAAGTATCTCAAGGGTAGAAATGGAATTTACAAACTTTCTTTCGTTGAAATTTTTAAATTGGTCCCATATTTTGGGACAACAAAAAAATGAAAATAGACCAAACTTTTTGGGACGGAGGGCAAACAAAATAGGATAAGAATCCAAGAAAATTATGAAGTGAAAAAAAGCTAAGGTCATTTCTTTGATTTTCCTAAGTCCAGATGTTGCTTCATAACATACACTTCCTCTGTCCCGCAAAGATGGTCCAGTATTCTATTTTGCAATGTCTCAAAAGATTGTCCATTTTTAAAAAAATAAATAAAAAAGTAACGCAAAATTACCCTCTTTTTTTCCACCTTTAAATAAGTTGAATTTCAAGAAACATCACATCACGGGAAAATTTTGGGGAATTATCAAAGAAAAATACATAATTATGTTCCCTTAAATAGTTGGAATTCAATAAGGGACCAACAAAATAGGATGCAGGTATCTGAAATTTTGAATGCTAGAAGTGTTCTTCTTGATACTATTAATATATATATATAGAGGAACTCTCTAGTCTGGGACCTTTCGGTCCAGAACTCATAGTTCCGGATCAAATTTTCATGATCCGAGCCGTCCAATGTGTTCAAAAGGTGTTTTCCAAGGTTCACGCGGGAAATCTTCAAAAACAAATACCGGGAAGGGCTTGATCCACGCTGTTTTTCGTAAAACTATAAATATGCAGTTTTTGCGAAAAACTGCGTGGATCAAGCCCTTCCCGGTATTTTTTTTTTGAAGATTTCCTGCGTGGACCTTGGAAAACACCTTTTGAACACATTGGACGGCTCGGATTTCCCAAAAACATTTTTAAAAGCATCAAAACGCTTCAATCTGGGAAATCCGGGATCCTTGACTGGAGTGTACCCGTATATATAATATATATGGGGGAGGATCTATAGACACACACTTTGCACACACATATTAACACTCCATCTCAGCCGTTGAGATGGACGGCTGAGATTAAAAGCTAATAAAAACCCTTCTCCCACGTTCTAACGCTAACAGTAACACCTCTCTCTCTCTCTACCTCCTTCAGTCCCGACGAGCCAACGCCACTGTCCTCTCTTCTCTCTCTCTCTACCTCCTCCAGTCCCGACGAGCCAACGGCGTTGCCGCCAACGCAGTGTTCCTCCTCCGACGCTGACGACGGCCCTCAACTCTCTCACGGGTTCTACCTCTCTCTGTGTGCTCGTCCTTACTCCCCTAGGCTCGTCACGACGAGTCTCCGGTAGCCATTCTCAGGTAAGCGCTCTCTCTCAATCTCTTGTAAACATCTCTCTCTCTCTCTCTCTCTCTCTCTCTCTCTCTCTCTCTCTCTCTCTCTCTCTCTCTCTCTGTCTCATTTGATTACAATTTCTATAGATTTGAGTTTTGAATTTCTAGGGTTTTAAGGCATGAATTTCTAGAGATAGTGCTACTGGTTTAACGAAACCACTGCTTCAACCTTGTAACAATTTGGAGACGAGTACCTCTCGTTGTTTGCTTAACTCAATGTTGTGGTTCTTAATTTATCCGAAAGTTCTTCGGATCTTACTGTTTCAGACAGAAAAAAGGAGGGATTCGTTGGTGGAAAGCATGTTAATTCCACTCCCTAGTTGGATTTAAAGTTGTGCATTTTGATGTATTTAATGAGTTAGCATGCCTTTCATTGTCTTAATGTTTGGCATTATCCAGTTGACAAGGTCTTTATAGCCACTAAATAAGTAATATTTTAGAAGTCAGTTACTACATAAAGCTAAGTAGTTCCACAATTTCCTATTACCAGAAAAGAAAAAGTGTTGTGATTACCTTTTCCAGATTCACTGGTATCTTTAGATTTTTTAATCTATTGCTAATCAGGTACTGAAATTCAAAGTTTGCAAAAGGATTCTTTTGGCGAATCAACTTTCTTTTTCCTTCAATTTGTGGTATATACTTATACGTTTGGTTTATGTGTAGGTGAACAATGGAAGAAACTTTTGAATCAGCTTATGTCGAAGTAGATGATACCGAGACTCCAAATAACATTGTGGAAGGGTTAAAAACACCGACAATTGGGATGTTTTTTGAGACAATTGAAGAAGCACGAAAGCACTATGAAGGTTATGGTCGAGAAAAGGGTTTTTGGATTCGTACTCGGGCTTCAAGCAAAGGACGAAACCGGTCAGATGAAGTGACTAGTATACTGTTTGTTTGTGCAAAAGAGGGAAACACTACAACAAATATGGGTTTCCATAGCATTAATTGATAGCGTTTTTGCCAGAATGCTATAATTGGTAAACAAATATAGCGTTGAGCGACCAAAATCTCGGGCAACACTCGCGCCCTAAATTGTATAGCGTTTCCTTGAGTCTGCAATAGCGTTCTACCCAATTATAGCATTCTACCCAAATTATAGGCGCCAGGATTGGCGCCCCAAAATTACGCCCCTTTTGCTGAAAATTCGAATTGGTTCATCCAAAAATGTTGGCGCTAGCTTTTTGCAATCAATTTG
This sequence comes from Vaccinium myrtillus, assembly GCA_016920895.1. Classification (NCBI taxonomy): domain Eukaryota; kingdom Viridiplantae; phylum Streptophyta; class Magnoliopsida; order Ericales; family Ericaceae; genus Vaccinium; species Vaccinium myrtillus. The sequence continues at coordinate 11,357,632 of CM029271.1, forward strand.
TGCAAACTCGTGCAAGGATTCTCTAGCTAGGCGAAACACCGGTTGGCAGCTAATAGAGCAATCTTCTTGTATTCTAGGGTTTTAATCTCGAGTTGAAGGTGCAGGTTTGTTCCTCGTTCAATACTTCTCCTTCTATATGATTTATTAACTTCTATTTGCTGACTAATCTAGTGATTTTCATCATTCTTCTTCCCCAATATTCCATTGCCGAAGAAGAAATCCACGCCATATCGGGCATTGCATTGGCTGAAGCAAACAGTCAGTTCCTAGAGTCCTTCCAACATATTCAATATTGGGGTTTTTGTGTTGATTCGTTCAAAAGATTATTTCTTGTTCTTGTTATTGCAAGATTATTTCATCATTGATTTTATCAATTTCGGTTTCATTGTTTCATATCACAGTAACACAAGAAGTATACCTTGTTTGATAATGGAATTTTTGGTAATTGGTGATTGGTATTTGATCTTATGATTGGTACATGTTCTACCATTGGAGAAATTAGTTCATTGGATAATGTTACTTCCTATTGGTTGTTTACTAGTTGGGCTCTTCTGCTGTTTAGGTAGTTCGACACCTCATTTTGGTTGGACATGATGTTCACGTAGTAATTAGTGCACCTAACTTTGTCTTCAGAACTGAAATACAGCCCCCTAAACTGTTTTTTCACAAGATCTGTCATTTGATTGCTTCATGTTGAAAGAATCTGTCGTTTTGTCTACTATAGTACTATGTGAAGCATCACAGTGTCGCTTCGGTGAGACATAACCTATGTTACAGATTACTTGAAGGAAAGAAACTTTGCAGCGCTCAACCTTCGGTTATGCCAGTATTTTGAGACAACTGTAGAACCTCGTGCTTCCATTTTGGCAACAGAAGTGGAGTGGTTGAACTCTATCAAGGCTGACTTAGTGGTAACAAAATGCTTTGTGTTTGAACTATATTGTGATTTTCCCTTTCATTTATTTCTCGTTAATTTTTCCTAATGGAATATGGAGTTATTTTCAATTCAACAGTTGTGTTCCCTTTCCATGTCTTAGAAAGCTACTTAAAAGTTCTAATAGGAATAGTTTGTATTCTAGTACTATTGTTTCTTCAGCTAATGAACAAGATGTAGATGCACCTGCCAATAAAAAAAAAGAAGTTGATGCACTTCATCCATCTGATGTTGCAAAGAACGTTGGTAGTAGTCCTGATCCAAGAAACTCAACTGTCAGCCTAGAAGCAATGTCATTTAAGGTTAAGGACTTTTTGTAAGATTAGTGCTGCAAACTTTCTTTCTTTCAGGCTGGGTATTGCATGATTAGAAGATGAGTATAAGGAAACTTTAAATAGGCGTACCTTTTGGCAATATATGCACAAAGTGACTGCTCCGGAACGCCCAATTGATCAGCCCTAAAAATGGAAAGCTCCATTTGATGGGAAAAAGCAGCCTTATAGCTTCCTTATTGTGTGACATTCTTGGGGTGGATGTCCAATTCTTGTGAGGTACAGTTAAGTAAAGTTAGATGTAGAACGTGATTACTGTTGACACAAATAGTTTCTGAGGTATTTGGATAAACTGCCTCATCGCGACCTTTGCAGTACTTGTGCACTTAATCTGAGTAATGCCATATTTCTAGTTTAGGCTTTTCCAATTGTTTTCGATATTCCATATATATGGGGATTATGGTATCATAAACATGTTCTGTTGTGGTTGTTGTACTGTTGGCTATTTTCACTTGGATCAAACTTGATTTCAAATAGGTTTTTGAGTAGGAAAAGAACACATTTGTTGGTATAAGACACGAATAATGTCTATTTACATTTGAGTCGACAAGATGTTTTATGACTAGGCATATTTTGATACCTAACGCCTTGTTCGGATTCCTTCTACAAAACTTTTCAAAAATATGCCTTGGAAACACTTTTGTAAAACCCAAAACACTCCGTACTGTGGTCTGACTCAAGTCCAAGCAGTGGGCCCCAGTCTAGTCAAACTCAAGTCCAAGCAGTGGGCCCCAGTCCATACCCAGCCAACGCCTCTCTCTCTCTGCGCAAAACTGGGGCAGTGGGCCCCAGTCCAAAACCCAGCCAACACCTCTCTCTCTCTCTCTCTCTCTCTCTCTCTCTCTCTCTCTCTCTCTGCGCAAAACTGACGTCATTGGGACCCACAAACTGCTGCTGCTGCAGTTTGCATCCGATCACAATTTTTTTTCTTGAGAACGAAAATTTGTTTTTCAGTTCCAATCCGAACAAAGCCTAAATTACTGGAGTCATGTGAAGGTGGGGGAAATTATCCTGCTTCTACTGTTCCATTAGTTGCTTTGGGAACACAAAATGGTACAGTTGATGTGATTGATGTCCCTGCTAGTGCAGTTGCCGCGAGTTTCTCTGTCCACAACAGTACCGTAAGAGGACTACGTTGGCTTGGAAATTCTAGACTGCTGTCATTCTCTTATACACAGGTATTGGACCTGTAATTGAAATATACTCATCCTATTTATGACGTCATCTTTTTTCCAAGTTCATTGTCCTTTTGTCCCCATCTTGCTGTTTTTGTTCTTGATGCTCAATCACTGTGATAGCTTAATTTATTTGGTCATTGCTTATTCTTTGTTATTCTGGTTATGACATGATACTTTGATGTTGCAAGTGAGTGAAAAAACTGGAGGATATGTCAATAGGCTTGTAGTGACCTGTGTTAGAAGTGGCCGTTTCGGGTTTTACAAAACCCAGAGCATGCTCCTATAAGAGCTTTAAGGGCTTCATCATCTGGAAGGTTTTATTTCTAATATAAAGTTCAGATGCTTGTTAGTGTTTCTTGTTTCTACCTTAATCATACAAGAACTGATCTGTAACATCTTTACCCATCTAATTGGGAGAGAATAATAATAACTCAAAAGAGATTATCAAATAGTCAGGAGGCAGATCGGAGAGCCGGATTAAGCGAAAAGGGTAAGCTTAAACATCCACTTCTCAATGCCAAATCCAAGGGAGTCTAAAGAAACTGCTTTAGCTGGCTATACTTCTAAACAGAACTGTCAGAAAGCTGCTGAATACAAAGTTGCAACAACCCTTTATGGCTATCTTGAGTAGCCCTAACCTGACTAAGACCTCGGCCCTTTGTCTAAAATCATGTAGTAGCTATTATGCTATCCAAACCGAACCCAACTAAGTCCACTGACTGTTATCCTTGCCAAATTTACAAACCAATAGCCTCTATTTTTCTATCCTCTGAAATAAAATGGATTGGACTAATTAATTAAACTGACTCGTACTTAAATGGCTGGTTAAGAAACAAAATGGTACATTGACAATAAAAAAGGAACTCAAGCTTCTTAAGATGTTTGATTCTTTCAAAACAAGTAATCTGCATCAATAGTTTAGAACAATGAGTCATAGTATAGATCATGGTACAGATCCATACACCTTTCTGTTTGTGTCACCAACTTCCGGAAGCTTGTAATTGTTACCCTTCTTTGTATAACTGCGATGCTTAACACTTAGAATTTGAAATCAGAATGACTCTCACTAAATAGTTAATTGAAATCCATCAAGCGCAAAAAGACGAAGAAAAGATCCATTTTGATATAGCTCTCATTCTCAAGCGCAATTTAGTACAAGTTTGTAAACTATCAAATCTGAAATTGAACTTCTCTCTTTGAATAGTAAAATCAATTCACTTTGTACTTATTGCCTGTTGATTTGGTTAACTTTGTTTGTCTCAATTGCCTTGTATATGATAGGTTTCATGGCTGATAATAGTGCGATTAGAGGGAGGCACTTGTTTCAGGAAAACCACTTTCAGAAATTGTAATCTCTGAACTTTTCCACATTCACTCATAATTCAATTGTTTCATGTCTTTTGTTGATTTTTTAATTTGACATTTAGTTCTGAACAATGCACTCAATTTTGTGTTGGTACAAAGATAATTTAGCTCATAATTATACAACTAATTCTGAACTCGAGAATGCCATCAAGGCATTTGGTCATAGATGTCCTAGCATATCCAGGATATACAGGTGATTGACATATTTTGGTTAAAGGTTTTGCTTTGGTGTACGATTAGTAACTAGGCCTAGTACTTAGAGTTGTCGGTTGCCCAAAGTGGAACAGGCAAGTGATAGAGTTTGTAGCTTGTCTAAGTCCCTCCACTTGAAAAACAATTATGGCTTTTACTATTGTCTTGTGCAAATGCTGCTACTGTGTAGAATTGTCTCTTGAGAGGGGCGTACATGCTATAACTATTCCTGTGACTTATTTGCTAGATAACCTGGGTTATGCAGTTTTTTTGGAAATGTGCATGGGTATGAACCAGTAGGGTGGATAACTAGTCATGGACCACCTTTATCTATGTCTCATATTCTTCAGCAAGGGTGGATAACTAGTCATATTACTCTGTCATCTAGTATGTCACCTGACCTTTTAACTTATACTGAAATGGGAATCTGTCACTACATGCAACCCTGATAGTTAATAAAGTTCACCTACTTATGCTTCCATCAATGATAACTGGGTAAGACAAACATTTTTGGTTAGGAATCATAAAGTGTGTCATTTTATCAATTCTGCTATCAATAGTGAAGCATTTATATAGCTTTACTCAGTGGAACACTATCAGATGTCTACAGTGCAATAACCCAGCTTCATTTTTATAGTGTCCTGCGATTATTCATAGCTTTTGAAAGCGCACGATCAAAAAAATTACTCAATACACCTCAAAAACAATGTCGGTAAACGAGTCAGGCTTTGCGGGTGGGTTGCACTGCACCGGGTTCACGGAGGCCTCACTTTTCTCAACCTTAGAGACCACACTGGGATTGTGCAGGTTTACGAGATGAAAAATCCATTTGCTTTTTATTCCTAAGATTACCTTGTTGGCATGGTTTGGTTTCAGGTTACTACACTGCCGGATGAGTTCCCGAATGCCCATCCCGTAATAAACGAGAATGATCTGAGGCTCGAGTACGTGATTGCCGTTGAAGGTGTTGTTCGGTCTAGGCCCAGCTAGTCAGTCAACAAGAAAATGAAGACTGGGATGATAGAGGTAAGTGTCGTATTGTTCCATAAACACACTTAATGTCAGGATCCATAGACACAAGTGTCTGTTGTAGTTCACGTTTGTATCAAGACAATCATTACTTTTGGCCAGTCGGGGGACCTCCGACTATTGACTTTGGGCTGACTAGTTGACCGACTTGACCGACTTTTAGAACATTGCTTGGAAAGCACTTGGTGATGGGATGTGGTTCTCATATATTCCATTAAATTGTACAATGAAAGTACCTTATTTGCGGACATTTCCTAGACTACTGCCTTTGATTTTCTTGTCATAAGTTTTTGCCTTGAATTGGACTTCGTTGTCTGTAGGTGACAATGGGCATTGTTCACATGGCTAGGAGGGCTGTCCAATAGGGTGACCCTGCTACTTAATTTTGTCCAGGTAGCTAAGGATTTACCTATTGCTTGGTTTAGTTTCCCATATCTAGAACAAAATTGACATATTATAGCATTAAATTATAGAGTTCTTTCGTAAATGCTATAAAATGTGTAGCTAAGGATTTACCTCTTGCTTGGTTCTTTTGCACATGTAGGTCTATCGGTTGAAAGAGATGATTCATGACCTTTTGCTGAAGAAAGAGATATGATCATGTGCTAGTCTCGGTTGGACATTGTTGAAGCAATTTTCCTTCACACATTTACTTTCCTTTTGCTTTCAAGCCTTATAGTCCATATGGGTGTTTAGGATGGGCATGGAGTCCATTAATTTCCTTCTATTAAGTTAGCATAGTACTTGATGTTGGATGAAGTACGATTCCCTTTTTGGTTTTGTATGAAATACTGTGACCATATTGCTAAGGAATGAGTATTCATTAGATTATTTAGTTCTTTTTGTATGTGCTTAATTGGATATATGAAAGTGCTTGGGAGCAGTTACAACATGTAACAATTGCTATAGCAATGCTTATAAATAGTTATGGTCTCAAGCCAAGAAAGCTATTAATAAAACATCTTGAGATAGCATGCAATGAACGTTATTTGAAGTATGCCAAGTATAGCATACCAAAAATGCTATGCAAAGTATGTTATACACAGCAAGCAGGGAATGCAATGGAAAGCTCATATACAATAGTATGCAAAAAATGCTATGGAAAGTATGTAGACAATAGCATTCAAAAAATGCTATGGAAAGTCCGACCCCTTTTATAATGGCAGCTACCACAGCATTTGCTAAAACGCTATATAGGACTTTCTATAGCATTTTCGGCACGCTATAGAAAGTGACTTTTGTTGTAGTGAAAGTATGTTGCTAATGCAAATAATCAGGACGGTGTTGTGGAGGGAAATGATGAGAGAGAGGAACATGTGAAAGTGATACCAAAGAAAAGACCTAGAAGTTGTTCAACCGTTAGATGTGGATGCAAGGCTCATATGCGGATTGTGCTCGACCAATGGAGTTGCAAATAGAAAGTAACAGTCTTCGACGACAATCACAACCATCAATTAGTGACTCCATGTAAGAGGATGAAAATGAAGTCAAATCGACACATGCCGAAAGCAATTAAGGATTTGACCGAAGCATTTCATAGAGAAAATATGGAAATTTCAAAAGTTCCTTCAATTTTTGGTGGTGAATACATTGGATTTGATAACAAGGACTGTTATAATCACTTAAGGAATGTGAGGCATAGAGACCTAGATGGCGGGGATGCACAATCAGTCCTCAACTACTTTCGGAACAAACAAGCACAGAATCCACAATTTTTTTATGCAATTCAATGTGACGAAAGTGGGAGGGCGGTTAATTTTTTTTGGGTGGATTCTCGGTCTCGCATGGCGTACCATTATTTTGGAGATGTGGTCACATTTGACACAACCTATCGAACAAACAAGTATGATATGCCTTTCGCACCATTTACGGGAGTAAACCATCACATGCAATCAATACAATATGGATGTGCACTTTTACAAAATGAGACAGAGGTGACGTTTTTATGGTTGTTTCAGACATGGCTTGAAGCCATGGGAGGACGTCCTCCAACTTGTATCATCACTGGCCAAGATTTGGGAATGAAAGGAGCTATTGCCAAAGTCTTCCCCAACACTCGTCATCGTCTATGCCTTTGGCATATTAAGAAGAAATTTGTTGAAAAGTTGTCACAAGTGTACTACAAGAAATCAAAATTCAAGAAGGATATGAAAAAATGTATCAAGGGCACGTACAAAAAAGAGGATTTTGAAGAGAGATGGAAGGTATTGATGAAGGAAAATGGGTTAGAAGACAACGAATGGCTTCAAAATTTGTTTGATATTCGTGAATCATGGGCACCCGTTTATAATCGTGGCACATTCTCCGCGGGTATGAATACTACCGGACGTAGCGAGGGTATCAATTCATTTTTTGATGGTTTTGTAACTTCGACGACAAATCTCAAGGAATTTGTTGTTAAGTATGACAAAGCCTTGAAGAGGATTGTGAAAAGGGAAAATGATGAAGATTTTGAGTCCGAACACAAGTTTCGGATTGTTAATGACAACGATTTTTTGTTGAAGCATGCGGCAAAAGTTTATACTAGAAATGTCTTCAACAAGTTCAAGAGCCAAATGAGTGAAGCCTTTCGTTTCAAAGTTCAAGAGGTGGGAAATGCCAATATATTTCAATCGTTCAAAGTGACGGCAAAAGGTGATAAACTTGAAACTTTCGATGTGACATTGGATTCACAAACCTATGAAGGTATGTGTGAATGCCAACATTTTGAGTTTGTTGGGATATTGTGTGCACATATTTTGAAAGTGTTTGTCCGACTAGACATCGATGAAATACCGGACCATTTTATTCTTCCACGATGGAGGCAAAAGGCCAACAAATTTAGGATAATTGATTCTGAAGGATTGGTGCATGACGATGGCAAAGAAGAATCCGAGGCATTAAGGCTTAGCCATATGTGTCAAGAATCTACAAAGTTGGCTTGTTTGGCTGCCCCATCATATGAGGCATACACAATTTTCATTGAAACTATGAATGATTTATTCAACAAGCTCCAAAAGGTTTCTTATGTGCCTCCAATTGATGTTTGTGGAGAACAAACTAATTTGCATTCTACCGAGCCGTCTCAGATATTGCTTTCGGATCCGTACATCTCACAAACCAAGGGTAGGAAAAAAGATGTCAAGGGAAAAGCTACTAGTGTACACTCTGGAAGATTGAAAAGCGGTATTGAGATTGCTTTAAAAAAGAAGAAAAGAATGTGTCACATGTGCAAGCAGTTCGGACATGATAAGAGAACTTGTCCTTCAAACCCAAAGAGTAAAACAAACAAAGGTAAATCAATTACAATATATATATATATATATACACAAATTATCCAATCAAGGATCCCGGATGGGAGGTTTTTTGGTGTTTTGATGCTTTTAAAAATTGTTTTTGGGAAATCCGAGCCGTCCAATGTGTTCAAAAGGTGTTTTCCAAGGTCCACGCGGGAAATCTTCAAAAAAAAATACCGGGAAGGGCTTGATCCAAACATTTTTTCGCAAAAACTGTACATTTACAGTTTTGCGGAAAATGCTTGGATCAAGCCCTTCCCGGTATTTTTTTTTGAAGATTTCCCACGTGACCTTGGAAAACATCTTTGAACACATTGGACGGTTCGATCGTCAAAAATATCGGGAAGGTGGAGTCCCGGATCCGGGACTCCCGGATTAGATAGTGATTTGTATATATATATATATATATATATATATATATATATATATATATATATATATTTTTTTTTTTTTTTTGATCAAAAAATATTGCCAAAGGGCTTACAAAGGAGAACAAGACTCTGAACAGATAACAGAAGATAAACTATGCGGAGGGGATCTAATCCACGCAGGGGTTAGCCCTCCTTTAGAAGCTAAAGAAGCAATCAAATGAGCCACTCTGTTGGCTGATCTTGGAACCCAAGAAAACTGAAGCTTTAAATCTCGAGCCAACTTCCGGATATCTAAAATCAAAGCTAGCACTTCCCATGGGGGAACTAATTCGGATACGCTGAGATTGATACCCATTTTGCAATCAGATTCTATCTCCGCATTATGTAAACCCATATCTCAGGCCATAACACACGCCATTCTAATTGCAACAAGTTCACTATGAAAATATATTCAAACGCTATAAATTTCTTCACAAACTATTTTCTCTGTAAGTATTGATCAATGAAAGATGGATTCACGATGATGCAAATATCATACACATCCCTATTGGATGTGTATTGTACTACTATTCAAGGCAAAGAAGCGAAAAGAGAATTAAAATTGAAAGCCACTAACCGCAATTGGGAAAAATTATATAGAAATCTTCACAGTAAAGACAAAAAATACATGAGGATGTGTATATCGTAGGTATAGTAATTGGACGTTCCATGACAACTAATATGACACCAAATACAAAAACTATGATATTATGATAATCAATTACCTGGCAACTATGAATTCCCCCAAATTAACCCACATGATACATGCATGCCCATTGAGGTATAACATTATGCACAAAAACCTCAATCTAAATGCGAATTAAATTTAATATTGCCACAAGTTACATGTGAACTCATTTAATATCACAAGACATGTAGATCTCTGTTTACATGGGAACTAAGAATATTGTCACAAGTTACATGTGAACTAATTGATTGTGGTTTTGTATTAATATTACAAATAAATCATAGGAGTACATCCAATACGAATATAAGAGATTACCATAAGATGAACATTAGTGCAAGATAATCATCAAACATGGATAATCAAAACTTTTACGGCCACAATGTATTGTGCACAATTCATGCAGCATATGCATTAGTTATGGCTTATCGGTTAGACACAATAAAAATAACTAGGCTACATAAGTTAATATTTAATTTAGATTTTTTTGCGGCAAAATAGTTGTGTTGTGTTATTAGTATTCCCATGCGCATTTCTTTGATAGAGTTGAAATGGAAGCTAAGTGTATAGTAACAGATTTGAACAAAGTTGAGAAATTGGGAAGCGACACTTATAATATTTGGCGCTGTGAGATCTAGTTTCTCTCCAATGAGCTTGAGGTCTTGGAGACCCTCAACCATGAGATGATTGAGCAAGCGTAGTCAAACTCACCACAGTATCTTTGTGATCTTAAGGTTTATCAAACGTGGTACAAGAAAGATCAATGTGCGCGAATTAATATGTTACGCAGCATTCATAATAACTTGATATGTGAGTTTGAGTGCTATGTGACAGCTCATAAGCTGAGGATAGCTATCAAACAGAAATATGACATCGACTTCTTGAGTAAGATGCTCTTAGACTAAAATGTGATGATGAACTGATAATGGTAAGCGCCAAGAGGCTGCTGAGCGAGATGGTTCATGCATCATAGCTGAAACTAGCCCTCACAGGTCTAGGTATCAGCAGAGCAAGGCTATATGCGACCTTAGGAGATTAGCTGCTATAGCCCTTGGCCCAAATGACACTCACTGGTTCTTTTAAGCATAAGAGAGGCAAGAAGTAGAGTGTCTTGAAAAACATGACTAAAATGACGTGCTTTAACTATGACAAGTTGGGACACTTTGCTCGTGAGTGCACTGAGCCTAAGAAGGAACTCCCTATTTTGTTTCTCGTTTTGACTATTTTGTTACTAGTTAAGGTTTAGTTGCTCATTCTCCTCATTTGCAAGTAGTAGACTCAAGAGCAACTTACCACTCAACGAGAAACAAAGATGGGTTCATGGAGTATTGCCGAATTCTAGGTGGTAGCTAAAGGATTTTCATGGAGAAAGAGTCTAGTATGTAGATGCTGGGCATTGGCAAGCTGGACTTGAGACATGGGCGCATCCTGCTTTTTTCATGATTTACTTTATGCTCCACAAATTTCACGAAACTTGTTATTAGTTACTAGCATAATGGTCTAGCTTTTTCAATTTCTGTTGAAGAGTAACTTAGTGAGTATTGCTAAGGGTACTATTTGTTATGGTTTTGGATGGTTTTGTGACACTACATGTTATTAAATCCAGTTTAATAATAATTCTAGTGATTCTATTTGCTATATTACATCTTTTAGTGATGTTGATTATGTTGGATGGCATTCTGGATAAGGTCACTTTGGGCAAGAGGGGGATTTTTGGGTCAACCTGCCCATTTGTGACCATTGCCTTACAGGAAAGCATTTAGAAAACCATTCAGAAAAGCCATAAGGGCATCTATTCTAGTGCTAACTTATCTGTTCAAGACATTTGTAACTCAGTGAATGTAAGGGGAATGTATGGTGTATCCTATTTTATCACATTTATAGATGACTTCACGCGCTATGGTCATGTCTATTTGTTTTCTCCCAAGTCAGAAGCATTGGATTACTTTAGACGCTATTTTCATGAGGTTGAGAATCAATTCAATAAGAGCATTAAGGCTCCTAAAACTAACCGTGGCTGTGAGTATTTACATGAGCAATATAAGGTGCTCTGTGAGGAAAAGTGGATAGTTAGACAATTAACAATTCCCGGCACTCTGTGACAAAATGGTGTGGCGGAGATAAGGAATTGTATGTTGCTAGAAATGGTTTGGTCGATGATGGCGCAAACAAATCTTCCAATTTCTTATTGGGGAGATGCAATGCTAATTGTGGCCTACGTCCTTAACTGCATGCCTTCCAAATCATTATCTTCCACCCCAAATGAGTAATAGACCGACAGAAAACCTGATTTGGGTAATTTGTGGCCATGGGGGTTGGTTGCTTAAATACATAGTACTTCTCATAAGTATGAAAAAATAGGCCTTAAAGGCAAGAAGTGCATCTTTTAGCACTCTAAGAGCTATGTATTTTGGTAAGTAACCTAATGGAAGTGTGGGTTAAATTGAGTAACGAGATATGGATTTCCTTTCAAGGAGGATTTCCCTAGCAGAGGAGAGGTTAGTAGAGATATAGAGCTCTACGAGATAAAGGGTCCAATGTTGGGCTCACCGAGTCATCCAGTTGAGAATGGGGTCCTATCTCCTGGGGATAGTGGGAGCGACTTGCTTAATCATGGATTAGATCTATTGGATACAGATTCTCAAGATCCTCTGATGCGTTAAAGCAAACATGGAACAATCTCTCATCGTCGTTTTGAGATTGAGGGAGAGACTTTCATGATTGCTCCGAAAGATGAAAAAGTGCCCTAAACAATGGGAGTTGCTCTTTCATCTCCTGTTAGTAAGGAATGGATAATTAACGTAAGAAGAGTTGGAGTGGTTAGAAGATAAACCATGTCTGGGACTTGGTTGATCTTTCGCCTTGCTACATGACCATTGGGAACAAATAGGTTCTTAAGATCAAACGCGAGACAAATGGTTCTATATTGGGCAATAAGTTTCGTCTAATAGCGAAGGGTTACACCCAATTGCCAGTGTAAAATGTGAGGAAAGTTTCTCCCTAGTGGTGAGGTTTGCCTCCTTCCGCTTTATTCTAACCTTAGAAATATTCTAGGACATTAAAATGGCATTTCTCAATGGAGAACTGGATGAGGAGATTTGTTTGGATCAACATAGAGTGTTTTGAGGCAAATGGCCAGGAGTGCAAAGTTCGCACGCTCCAATGGTCTATTTATGCCTAAACCAACCATCCAGGCAGTGGTATATAAGATTCCATCGAGCCATTATCACTAATGGGTTTACGATGATCAATGAAGACCACTGCTTGTATTTGAAGAGTCCAAGAATAATTTCTTAATAATGTCATTGCATGTGGATGACATTCTACTGGCCGAAAATTACAAGGAGATGGCTATCGCCACAAAGTTGTGGTTGTCCTCCATTTTTTAAATGAAGGATATGGGTAAAACAAGCTATGTGCTCGGAGTTAAGCTCTTAAAGGATCGTTCTAGGAGATTCTTGGTTTGTCTTCTTAGACTTACATTAAGAATATTTTTAGAACGGTTTTGGTAGCAAAGCTGCAAAATCCATTGACACCCCTATTGCTAGAGACGAGAATATAAGACTTAATGTCGAACCTAATACTCCTTAAGAGTTGAAATAGATGGCCTGCATACCCTGTTCAATGTTGTTGACAGCTTGAAATATGCAATGATGTGCATATATCGTGACATATGCTTATGTTAGACACAACTCATCAAAGGTATTGTTGCGCAGCAGGAAGCGATAAGGAAACACATCTCTACGAGTCATATAGTTATAGGCCCATTGTGTAAGCCCTTTGTTAGCGAGGCTTGAGAGACACATGTTAGGGCTTCTGGACTGCGTAGATGGAGTTAGATGTGTTTCTTTAAGATATATGAGATTTTTATGCCATTTGTGCACTTAATATTTTAATATTGTTGTCGCAAAATATGCAATTGTTTATGTATAACACACACATAATTGAAATATTGATGTCAGTAGGTTAGATTGGCTCACTCACACGAGCAATCGCCTTCGGCGCTTGAGATAGAGAGCGAAGATGACATGGATGGGTAATGAGATATACAGGTTAGGCCTGCGATATAGTCTGATGAGAAATCAGATACACCCACCAAAGGTCGCCTTGGTTGAAGCCAAGATGGGGCCTATTTTTTGGGACCGATCACAGATAGTTCCTGCTATCGTGAGTTTTACCTGTTTTTTGTTAGCCAGATGTGAGGACTTGTATGGCGCCATGATGGCATGCTAGAGAACTCAGGTTGGGCGGTAGGTAGCAACCAGACTAAGGTCTGTACGGTGTTTGAGAGTCTGACATCACTTTTTGGAAAAGTAACTCCACCGTAGCATTTATTCATACTAAATGGGCTATGCGATCATTTGTATTAGAGGTGAGTGAATGGATCCTTGTTTCCTCACCGTGTGAGTCTAAGCAGTCATTAGATAAAAGGCTGCAAATTTATAAAATGTGCTCTTTGATTTTTGACTATGTCATGAAGTAGAGATTTTGTGTTGCTACTCTAGCTTGACTACCTAAGACCACGAAATGTGAGGGTCCCATGGAGCATGACTGGGAAAGCAGCAAAGTTAAAACCAAGTGACATGAGGGCAAAAAGAGGATTATTTAGTAGTACACCCTGCTATATATTCACTATCGACAACTCAAATCGCTTTGTTGGGATGCGGATTGGCACTACAAGAAAAAACACCAATGATGACACCCTTTGGCACCCTTTGGTGACAAAAAATTGATGTTGACACTGAACACTCACAACGGTGACAAAAAAAATTTCTGCTTGTCATAGAAAAGCTTTAATCAAGGCGCTAAATGGAGAGGAGATTCGGTGACAAAATTTTTTGTCACTGAAAGAAAAAAAATTCGGCGACAAGCACAAAGGTGTCACCGAAAGTTCTAAATTTTCGCGCAGGCGGGCTCCTTCCATTTAGGCGGGCTTTAAAAAATTATTTGAAGAGCAAAACGACGTCGTTTCACTGATGCACCAAAAACAACCCCAGTTATGTGAGCAAAACTACGTAGTTTCATAGGTTTTTCTTGTCCCCAAAATAAAGCCCTAATTTCTCACTTCTCTGCCTCACTCCTCTGCTTTATTCTCTCACCACGCCTGAAGCTCTCAGTCTCTCTCTGTCTCTCTACCTCATCAGTGTCCACAACCACGACGCCCCCATCCTCGCCCAAGTCGGCTGCCGCCGCATCTCCTCTCTCCAGCACCACCACCGCGGAGGACGAAACTGCAGGTATTACGGATCCATATCAACATTTTCTTCCAATTTCTTGGCTTTTTTTGTTTTGCATGTGAATCACCGAAAAAACCAAAGAGATCCGATCCTGGGCTGCTCCTTTCCTTCTACTACTCTGCCTTCTTGGGCTACTTCTTTCCTTCTTCCAATTTCAAGAAAAGAGAGAGATGAAGAGTCACGGTCACGGTTTATGGTATTGGTTGTTGTTCTAATGGAAATGGAGTAAATAGATGTAGAAACGTGGAATTTAGCGAGGAACTTTTGTTTGAATGTATTTTGTAGAAGGATAAAGCTTGTGATTTTGGGGGTTTTTGTCATGGGAGAATGGATCTGTCAATCTTCATATAGAGAATGTTGGTTTCAATCAACATGCTATAAGACACTTCCCAATTATATTCTACCCCTAAAGAGAATGGTTGTTGTTCTAACAGTAATAGACGGGAAGTGATAAATAAGTTTGGAAATGGAACAACTGAATTTGGGAAATATTGTGTTCTTTTTTAATCTCTTGGGCATTGTGAAATGCAGGTGTTGAAACTCCCATGTATTAGTCCTTTCTTGACACAAAACTATGCTCATTCAACCTGTTTTATACATATATCTTTATTATCATATATCTTTTATAAGTTTTTGACAGGTAGGTTATGACTTACGACAACACTCGAGATATAACCGTCCTCTCGAATTGCATATCTTACTCTTGAACTGTGCAAAATAAACTCGACATCATATATTTCTAATTGTGAAATGCTTTGAGAATCTGTGTGCCAAGTAGGTTATGACAACATTATCGTGTCGTGCCGAGTCAAAAATATATTTATAATAACTAAGAATTAACTACTACTCCAGAGAATAGTGGTTAAGTTCGAGTATCGATACACGGAGACAGATTGGCTAAGTTACAATAGCTTCAATTAATTTCTAGTTTAATTCGGGAAAGAAATTGATCGATTGGTGTTGTGAATTACTAAATTAAAACAAGCAATGATGAAATTGATGGAGAGGAGATCTAGGGTTTCAAATCCACCCCGACCATGCTACAAAACTATGCATAGGTAAGGGCCACTATTCGAATCACAATAGTCAAGAAAATATTTGTGATTGTTAAAAGGCATAAACTATCCCACGGCACGGACCGTCTCACTGGCACGGTGTCACTCCTCCCAACGGCACGATCCGTCTCACGAGCATAGTCTATCTCAGAACTCCAAGCACAACATTGAAAACAATTGCATAACTTGTATTCGAAAACCGCGGGTATGAATACGAAATATATTGAAAGCATTAAAATTCCTTCTGTACAATTGAAATCAAAAGAGTTCTAGTTATGCAATCGATCCGAATAAATAAAACCAAACCCTACGCATAAATAAGTTACTTGGAGCGGGGCTTCATCTTCCCCCTAGATAGGTGGTTTAGCCGGACATGGAGCCTCTCTTCAACTTCTGAACCCCTAATAATGACCTAGAATTATTCTTTTATAGTGCTCACAACTCTCTTGGAGTCCAAGTAAAATAATAAGTTTAGGAAGTCCAATCTCAACCAAACTTCCCAAAAATCCCGTTCTTGTCTTCTGCAGCCCGCTTCCAGTTCAATTCCGACCTTCAAGATGTTGGAATTTGGAAAACTCATAAATAGGAAAGTTGTAGGAAATTGAATTTCCATTCCAGTGCCGCAAACCTTGCCTCAATTAGACAATCAAGCTAAAAGATATGGTCAAAATACTGAAGGCTGTCCAGATTCCTTTTCAATTCGGGATTGAATGATTTTCTTTCCAAATTGCACTTTATTTGGCTCATTGATCTCCAAATCCTACAAACACATTATACTAATTAATCCGCACCAAATAACAACATAAATGGACCCGCGAGTATAAGTTAGGGGGTTTAATTGAATACAATTAAGCACCTATCACACCCCCCAACTTACACTTTGCTAGTCTCTTAGCAAAGAAAATAACTAAGCAAATGAAATAAACAAAAACTAAAAGAGATATGTCTTTTAAACCCCCAGGCGGCCCCGGTAGGACGAGTGAAGTCTCGTGAGGGTTTTCAGCAGTGATCACCCACAAAACATAAAGCAATCAGATACTTCAAATGCAACTCAAACCCAACCGACAACCTCTCAAAGTACTACAATGAATGCAGGCAAGTCAAAGACAAGATGCTTCATTCATGGAAAGAGTTAAACAAGTGAATCTTCGTATCCAACCTAGCACAAAAATTAGTCTTCTCACCTACGATCGGATAGAGAATTATCACATAGCATGCGTGTAAGTGAGAACCACACATAGAAATTCACTAACCCCGAAAACAGTTCACACAATATCAATAGCTAGGCGTGTCTCTAAAAACTCACCCCTTCCCCTAACGATTAATATCTTTTTTTCACTATTTTTTTTACCACTTTTCTTTTTTTCTTTTTTTCCTTGTGGTCGTGCAATGCCTGGGTCTGTCGGGCTTTCTAGTTGACCCATGTAACGAGCTTTAGGTCGGTCATCCCCAAGCCAGATGGCCTTAGGGTACCAGGTTTAAAGAGACCCCTCGGACTTATTGCTCGAGTCAAAAAGGCTTTAGGGAGAGACCCAAACTAACCACATGCAACAAATGCCTTCACAAGGTCTATCCATCTTATAACACGAACAATACGGTGGGACCAAACCCCGATTGCCCGGATAAGCAATAACAATATAGCACACAATTGTTTTTTTTTTTCCAATGGGAAAGGGGTTCCAATTAATCCACAAACAAGTCAACTCACACCGAAATATCAATGACGTGTGAACCAAATTCGAGGCCAGTGAATGCTCAAGTGGGATAGTGCGCGTGAGAAAGCATGAACTCAAAAGATCAAACACTATCCAACCATAGATGTAACGGGCTATCCAAGTGCTTCCTATCAACATCTCATTCACAAGCTTAAATCGATCCATGAACTCTTATCAAGACGTCAACTCACATAACAATCATCACAACACTAATCGGCAGCCATCAATCAAGAGTAAGTGCACTCAAGCATCCAAATTCCTTGGTTCATCTTTTTTTTTTAAATTTTTAAATTTTTTTTGGATTTTCAAGACTCTAAATATAAACAAATGATAAGGTAATCCCTCCCCCCAACTTAAATCTTGCAATGTCCTCATTGTAAGTCATGCACGAAAAGATAGGACAAGTTGATAAAAGAAAGGAGAGATATCACCTCAATGGCGAACTACACAAGCTAGAAGGCGATGGGGAATTGAGACCCCCCAACTTGAACAAGGCAAACCTGCAAGTGTTAGTCGGCAACACAAAAATATAATAGAAAAGAAAAAAAATTACTGAATTAGAAAAAGAAAAATAAAAAGACTCAAGATGGACACTATCTAAAAAAAAAACTACCGAATTAGAAAAAGAAAAATAAAAAGACTCAAGATGGACACTATCTAAAATAAAATAAAAAATAAAATAGAAACTAAGATACTATAACTACCAAAAATAAAAAATAAAAAAAATAAAAAAAATAAACAAATAAAAACTACTCCCTCCGTCCCAATTTGTTTGTCAGTTATTCCATTTTCTGCTATGCCCTAAATTGTTTATATCTTTCAATCTATAATATTTTTCATGGTTTTAAAAACTTTGTATAATAGAATTAATCGTGAACTATCAAACAAGATCCATATTGCATATATTTTGAGATCAATATTAAAAGATATAAGCAATCGAAAACTAATACGATTATCAAAAAATGACAAACAAAAACGGACGGAGGGAGTACCTAGATTGTATCACGCTCACGTGGATTTAGATCTTCCACCACACCACGAAGAGTTACTACCATCAACATCTCACCCCCCTTCGAGCTCTCTAGCAAGAATTGAACTCGACCATGCCACAAAATTAGATACTTCGAGTACCGCAATGGTCGTAGTTGCATTAGAAATTTAAGCTCCACCAAGTGCATAATTCGAACCAAATTAATTTTCAAATTGTTGACGAGATTTACTAAATGTGAAGGTAAATCAAGATCAAAATCATCAACACCGAGAAAATCAACTGGTTCGACTTTAATAAAAATTTGTAACGGTGGAGACTCAATAGGAGGATCAATATCATCTATGGTCAAGGATATTTGGTTGTCAAGATCAAGTGGGTTTTGCTCAATTATTGGCAACGGCTTTTCCGGAGTCTCATCACAAAAAGGCATATCAAGTGTGCTAGAATACTCTTGAGGAGAAAATTGCACTTCAAACTCATCACTTGTATCAACTATTTCACTAGCGACAAGTGGCTCTGTTTTTTCATTGTCCAATTCATAAGAATTAATCACCTCAAAATTTTCAACTCGATTGCAGGAGAGAGAATCCCTAGCAAATTGACTAAAATAATCCCAAATCTCATCTGCATCCATGTCAAGAACGTGTCCAAGTTCACAGGTTTGCTGTGACCAATTAAATAGTGTGCATTTAAACCGCCACCAACATTGAGAAAAAGACTCATCTTCTTGTTGATAAAAATTTGAGATTTCTTGTAAAAGCATATGAGTCTCATACACGGGATAGAACTTTTTGATAAATTGTGTTACCATCTCTCCCCATGTACCTAAGTTCAAAGAATGAAACCAATTCTTAGCAACGTCCTCGAGAGACAATGGAAATAATCTAACCAGAGTCGCTTCATCATTAGCACAAATCTCCTCAAGTTTTTCTACATGCAAGTATGGATTTTGCCAACCTATACCATGATATTTTGGAAGGGTGTAATTCGGTACAGTTGGTTGCCAATAATTGGGTAAAGTAGACAGTGAACTATCAAATTGATTTCCATACCCTCCAAAGCAACTTGCAAAATAATCCATTTTTTTTTGTTGTTTTTTATTTTTTTGAAAAAAGAAAGAAAAGAAAAAAAATAATAATAATAAAAAAAAATAAAACAAATAACCTAGTTCAAGTTTATCAACTTAGCAAGGAAAAAAAAAAAAAAACTTACAGTGCTTTGCCAATTAGTAACCAATAGAACTTCCTCCAACACAAGGCAATTGTCACCGTCAATTCCGTTCCTTGGTAAAGTCAACAGGCCTGCACCAGAAAAACTAAAACGAAACGGAAAGAAAAGAAAAGAAAAATAATAATAAAGGAAACAAAAGAAATCCTAAACTACGAATTAAAATAAAAATTAATCGAACCTATGCAACCGTGCAAATTGTCCCCGGCAACGGCGCCAAAATTTGATCGTGTCGTGCCGAGTCAAAAATATATTTATAATAACTAAGAATTAACTACTACTCCAGAGAATAGTGGTTAAGTTCGAGTATCGATCCACGGAGACAGATTGGCTAAGTTACAATAGCTTCAATTAATTTCTAGTTTAATTCGGGAAAGAAATTGATCGATTGGTGTTGTGAATTACTAAATTAAAACAAGCAATGATGAAATTGATGGAGAGGAGATCTAGGGTTTCAAATCCACCCCGACCACGTAACAAAACTATGCATAGGTAAGGGCCACTATTCGAATCACAATAGTCAAGAAAATATTTGTGATTGTTAAAAGGCATAAACTATCCCACGGCACGGACCGTCTCACTGGCACGGTGTCACTCCTCCCAACGGCACGATCCGTGTCACGAGCATTGTCTATCTCAGAACTCCAAGCACAACATTGAAAACAATTGCATAACTTGTATTCGAAAACCGCGGGTATGAATACGAAATATATTGAAAGCATTAAAATTCCTTCTGTACAATTGAAATCAAAAGAGTTCTAGTTATGCAATCGATCCGAATAAATAAAACCAAACCCTACGCATAAATAAGTTACTTGGAGCGGGGCTTCATCTCCCCCCTAGATGGGTGGTTTAGCCGGACATGGAGCACCTAGAATTATTCTTTTATAGTGCTCACAACTCTCTTGGAGTCCAAGTAAAATAATAAGTTTAGGAAGTCCAATCTCAACCAAACTTCCCAAAAATCCCGTTCTTGTCTTCTGCAGCCCGCTTCCAGTTCAATTTCGACCTTCAAGATGTTGGAATTTGGAAAACTCATAAACAGGAAAGTTGTAGGAAATTGAATTTCCTTTCCAGTGCCGCAAACCTTGCCTCAATCAGACACTCAAGCTAAAAGATATGGTGAAAATACTGAAGGCTGTCCAGATTCCTTTTCAATTCGGGATTGAATGATTTTCTTTCCAAATTGCACTTTATTTGGCTCATTGATCTCCAAATCCTACAAACACATTATACTAATTAATCCGCACCAAATAACAACATAAATGGACCCGCGAGAATAAGTTAGGGGGTTTAATTGAGTACAATTAAGCACCTATCACAACACTCGAAGACTACAAGCACCACAAAGAACACGTTGCTACTACCACTTGATTCCGCTATCGGTATGCTCACAAATCCGATCGTTAATTTCTTCTTTCTCGAGTTCATTGATGGAGGTGTATTAGGGCTCGAAGGGGCCAGGGCATCAATCTGCAGTTTCAAGTTTGAAGTGTCTCATTGGAATCTCAAAAACCCTAGATTTCAATGGTAATTTTACCTCGCACTGAACTTTCCGTTCGATTTTCAGAATATTCTTTCCATAGATATCAATAGTAGATCTGTAACTTTTCATTCGCCTTTTTAGATCGGCTTAATTTGTAGTTACTCACTTGAATCTCCAAGCCTGAGATTATCATTCAACCGAAAGACCTAGCACTCACCAAAGCAATGACGCGACCTTCCCCCTGGCCCCTAGATGCGATGGCTCCCAATGTTCCCCCACAAGGTATTTTCCTTCCTCTGTATGTGCATATGTACGATATTCGCCGATCCCCAATTTACAAGCCCTAAATTGTTGTAGATGGTCTGTGAAAATTGGGGTGGTTTTTGCACTACAACAAAAAGTAACTATGGCGACGAAAGCTGGCGAGGAAATTCAAATTTCCTCGCCAAATGGGTCTTTATGGCGAGGAAATCGATTTCGTCGGCAAAGAGTACACTATGTCGACGAAATTATCTTTCCTCGCCCAAAAACTAAGATTTGGCGAGGAAATGAGCATTTCCTCGCTAAAAGGCTACCATTTGGCGACGAAATTTGAATTTCCTCGCTAAACATCAAAGATTGGCGACGAAATTATCTTTCCTCGGCAAAAAAGCTAACATTGGTGACAAAATCATATTTCCTCGTCAAAAAGCTAAGATTTGGCGAGGAAATGCTAGTTTCCTCGCCAATTGTTCAGAATAGGCGAGGAAATTTTGTTTCGTCACCAAATGTTAATGTTAGGTGACGAAATATTTCCACACCTTTTCTAGGACTATTTAGATTTTGATATAGATGTGTTGTATTATCCCAATGGTAAGATATTTATCCTATTTATGATACCATAAAATTATAATAAACGAACTTATTTGTCATATGCACATATTAATTAGTGACACTAAATGTATACATATCATATTGATCATGTCATTTGCATATAAATCTATTATTATTACGTATTACTCTAGTAGAAAAATGATTTGGTCTCCTAAAACGATCATCCATTTTGAAACAAAGGTGGGTATCATACTATCTAGGAGGAAAACGTGTTTCTAATGAGACTAAATTACCCTTTAACGGTCATTAAAAAAAATTACCCTTTAACTTCTCTTTCAATGCTATCTTTTCAACTGCCCTTTAGTTTTCTAATAAGTGTTTCAACTCGGTTTAAACCCGCTAAAGAGAAAAAAATCCTACGGGCATCACTCACCAAAATGGTCTACAAACACAAAGCAATTGATTTTTCCCTTTAACTAGAATTTATATTAAAAAAAAAATCCCCAAGCCAGAAAATTTATACTTTCGACTTATTATTTGGGCTAATGTTGTCTTGTTTTTAATCTTTTTATATTTAGTCCTCTTTTACTTTTACATTTTCCCTTCAAAACAAATTAGTGAAGTAAATTCTCCGGATAAGAAGTTTAAAAAATTCAAGAAAGCCAAAGAGTAGATCAATTATTTGTCAATAAATTCCAAATTACTCTTTAGCATACTAATAATGTTTAAAAACATGATGTTATGAAGAATTTATGTTATCGATTGGAACGAAGAAGGTGGTTAGGTCTCACCCAACAACATTTCTTCATTTTTGGGTATAGATATGGTTAGGTCTCACCCAACAACATTTCTACTAGAGTAATAATAATAATATCTTTCCTCGCAAAAAAGCTAAGAATTGTTTCCTCGCCAATTGTTCAGAATAGGCGAGGAAATTTTGTTTCGTCGCCAAATGTTAATGTTAGGTGACGAAATATTTCCACACCTGCTATATCAGATCTTACGACCATCAATTGATAAAGTCTCTCTCTCTCTAACCCTCTTATCTCTTTACAGCCGCCTCATCTAGGTTTCCTCCGCCTGGGGGGGAGCGGCGCCTCTTCCTCCCCCGGCCTCTCCCCTTCGCCTTCTCCTCCCTCACTATTCTCCCCTCTTCCTTCCGTCTTGCTCCTGCGGTTTCTTCGTCTACCCTTCCGGTTTTGGTTCCGACGGGAACCGTAGTGTTGGCTATGGCTCCCTTTCCTAACGGTGTGTCGGTCCATTGGCCATCCTCGCCGGTTTCCTTGCTGGAGGATCTCGGTTTTGGCCTAACGGCTAGAGGTTTGGCTGCTTCCAGGAGGTGGGGTTTCGTCTCATGGCGGCGACTGCAGTGCTTTGGATGTTTCGGAGGTGTGGATGGTGGGTCTCTGGGGGGCGGTGTTTGGGTTGTTATAGTTTAGGTTTTTCTGCTTTGATCCGGAGTCTTCGAATAAGATTGAACCTATCCTCTACTCACTCTCTTTTTCACGGCATAAGGAGTTTTCTCTGGTGGTGGGTGATGGTTTCACGGGCTAGGCGAAGCGGTGGGTTTGAGGTTCGCGTCTTTGCGGTGTTTGGGTGGTTGTCCGTGAGGGGAGGCGGCTTGGAGTAGGCAGCGGTGAAGACGAGATGTAGCAGAGGTGATCGGTGATGGACCTGGAGTTGTGGGATGAGGAGTTGTGGTGGTGTTGTAGAGGTGGTCGGTGGCAGAGGGACTGGTGCGGCGTCTTTGAAGCTGGTAGGGGCTAGGGTTTGAGGTGTTTGTTCTAGGTGGGCCGGCCCATTCTTTATTGGTTGTGGGTGATATGAGGTTTTGGTTTAATCAGTAGGTGTTTTTTTGGGCTTAGCCCATTGGGTGTGTTGTTGGCATCTTGCCAATAACTTTTTAAAAATCGAGAGGCGGAAAAGTAGGTTAAGATCTCGCGAGAAGAAGTTGCTCAATGCATTTCTTTTCCTACTGTTATTTGCTGATTTCATTTTGTATCCCGATTCTTTGGTGATGAATGAAATTATTTTTGCCTATCAAAAAAAATATTTCCACACCTTTTCTAGGACTATTTAGATTTTGATATAGATATGTTGTATTATCCCAATGGTAAGATATTTATCCTATTTATGATACCATAAAATTATAATAAAAGAACTTATTTGTCGTATGCACATACTAATTAGTGAGACTAAATGTATACATATCATATTGATCATGTCATTTGCATATAAATCTATTATTATTATTACTCTAGTAGAAAAATGATTTGGTCTCCTAAAACGATCATCCATTTTGAAACAAAGGTGGGTATCATACTATCTAGGAGGAAAACGTGTTTCTAATGAGACTAAATTACCCTTTAACGGTCATTAAAAAAAAATTACCCTTTAACTTCTCTTTCAATGCTATCTTTTCAACTGCCCTTTAGTTTTCTAATAAGTGTTTCAACTCGGTTTAAACCCGCTAAAGAGAAAAAAATCCTACGGGCATCACTCACCAAAATGGTCTACAAACACAAAGCAATTGATTTTTCCCTTCAACTAGAATTTATATATAAAAAAAAATCCCCAAGCCAGAAAATTTATACTTTCGACTTATTATTTGGGCTAATGTTTTCAATCTTTTTATATTTAGTCCTCTTTTACTTTTACATTTTCTCTTCAAAACAAATTAGCGAAGTAAATTCTCCTGATAAGAAGTTTAAAAAATTCAAGAAAGCCAAAGAGTAGATCAATTATTTGTCAATAAATTCCAAATTACTCTTTAGCATACTAATAATGTTTAAAAACATGATGTTAAGAAGAATTTATGTTATCGAATGGAACGAAGAAGGTGTTTAGGTCTCACCCAACAACATTTCTTCATTTTTGGGTTTATGTTTGATAATTAATTTTCTAAAATTATGTTCCAAAAATGTATGGGAGAACACTGGCCAACTAATTCTCAAATAATTTTCGTTTTTATTTGGTCAAGTTGCATCTTAGGTTTTTGTTCCATGGGTATGGGTAGTTGGTGGCATTTTCGTCTAATCAAAAAAAGATTTATCTTTCCAAAACACAATTGATTACTCTACTTTAATTCCTTGTGGAAGTGGCGTAAGGTGGAGCAATTAATGTGTTCTTATCATGTGCCTTGGGGGCACATATTAACAAAATCCAATTTAAAAATAAACAAATATATAAATGCATAGGTAAGTAATTCTAACAAGTAAAGACTTATAAAAGGGTATAGGAAAATATCAAATTATAAAAAATAAGAACTTCAGTAAAAACAAATAACATTAAAAGATTTAAGAAAGAAGTTTAAAGAAACACTACAAAGAGACTAAATTTAGACAAAAAGATTTAAAAAAAATAGTGAGGTAAAAAGAACTACAAAAGGTTATATATTAAAAGTTGTTGAACTTTGCATTGAAATGGAAGTTGGTGTGGTGGATGGGGCGTGCGTTGCTTGAGAGGAGGTCGCGGGTTCGATTCCCAGCGGAGGCGGAGAAGCTAGAATTGGATTTCTACTTGTTTTTGTTTCAGGAGTTTTGGCGAGGAAATTTTTCCTCGCCAAATGGTCAGAATAGGCGACGAAAACAATATTTCCTCGCCAATTGGTTAGAATAGGCGAGGAAAAATTTCCTCACCAATTGTTCTAAATAGGCGACGAAAACAATATTTCCTCGCCAATTGGTTAGAATAGGCGAGGAAAAATTTCCTCACCAATTGTTCCGAATAGGCGAGGAAAACAAAATTTCCTCGCCAATTGGTCCGAATAGGCGAGGAAAAATTTCCTCGCCAATTGTTCCGAATAGGCGACAAAAAATTTCCTCGCCAATTGGCAGATTAGGCGAGGAAATTTATTTTTCCTCGCTAGAATACCTTTTGCGACGACCTTTTGGCGAGGAAACCTGGCGAGAAAATTTTTCCTCGCCAATTCCTTTAGCGAGGACATTTGGTTCTTTGGCGAGGAAACTCAATCCTCACAGTAGACATTTTTTCTTGTAGTGTTGGTGTTCTTCGAAAATTATGGTATTGCTCCTGGTATTTTGTAGAAAAATGTTTGACCTTCAAATAAGTCTTTGTTTATCGCTTGGTCTAGGAGCTTAAAGGTTGGCTTACGGGGAAAACTAAATGTAAACAGTCCAACAAAAGTGTTCTTAATTATTACCTTAGGTACAAGGGAAACAAAGATAGCTACAAGACTGAGCTCTAATTGACAAACGTAGGAGTATTATATAAGTTATGAAAGTAGTTATTCTGTTGTCCAAAGTTAGGAAGTGTTTGCAATCAATGAGGGACTTTGTATCAGTATAGATACAACCCCAAGTTTTTTGAACTTTGTTAGCTACATTAATACATAGAATTCTCCTGCTGTAAGTTCACTGGATTGTTTCAGTCCACTCTTCCCATCATACACGCATTGGTGGGGAAAATTCATGCATGCATTATCAAAAGTCACATAACATGTTAGCTTCATTGGCTAATGTCTTGACTGAACCCCAAGTCGTTTCGTCGGATGGTGTCTGTAAACTAAAAATCCATCCTCAAAGGAGAAACTCTTGATGAAACTTCAACATGGGCTCGGAGTCGGGTTGTTTCAACCACCCCCATTCTTCATGAGTCCTTTAATGCAGAGGTTTGCTTTCATGTGCTTGTGGATGACCTTGATTGTACACTATTGTCATCAATAGCACTACTCATATCTGGTTTGTGTGCGGATACCTTTTCGTTGCCGAGACCATTTTTTTAACATTCTTTTACATGTTTCACGGTAACTAGTTGTTTATCCAATTTGTTCATTCTCTATCATATCTTTCAGCTCCAAGATACTGAGACAACTTTAGGAGAATCAGAGGTTAAATTTCAGGTGTTGAGGATACTTTAGGTACAACGTAAGGCACGCCGCCAAGAGGATGAGTCACGTCGCCAAGAGGATGATGCACTCGGGCTACCAGTCACCATGCCACAAGAGGGCATGCAAATTGAAGTTCTTGGTAAGAAGTTTTATGTGAAGGAATGTGGTGTTGGTTTGAAGCGACCATCATCTAAGCCGTTTAGTGCTAAATCACATGACGAGGTGCGAGTTCTGAAGAATCATGTTGAGATACTTAAGGATTTTTGCCAATAACAAAAGAATCAGTTTGAGACCATGAAGGACTTGTGCCACACGCAACAGGAGACAATATGTGCATATGATGAAAAGTTTGCGCGCTTTGAGGCTGTTATGTCCGCTTATATGCAAGGAGGTTCTGTTGGGACATGCTCTAATTCTCGGTAAGTAACTTCCTTGTTTTGTGCGTGGTAAAGAAAAGGGGTCTAATTAAAAAAAATATGGTAATTAAGTGTTGAATCTGCTGTGTTGCATGCTGAAAATAGTGACATATGCTGAAAGTATTTGTAAAAGTGCAGAAATTACTTGTTTATTTGCTAGAATTTTGAACCCTGTGCTAAAGTTATGAATAATATTGGTGCTGAAACTGTTTTGGGGTTGCTAAAACTAAGATTAGGTGCAGGAAATATCAATTCGAGGTGCTGAAACTAAGTGTTGGTTGCTGGAAATTATCTTTTAGATACCAAAATTGCTTTTGTATGTGTTGGTTGCTTAGTTATTTGTTAAATTTCAGGGACGAAATTCTTATTAGAAGGAGAGAATTGTGAGACCTAGCCTATACTTTGCATACATTATCACAAGTTTTGCTGAAATATTGCTGAGTATATTTGCTGCTGAAATGGATCTATGTATGTTTTTGTTGAAATACTTATGGTTCTGTGTCTGATTGCTTCCATGAGCATACATGATTCTTATCAAGCTCATTATACTCTGCTGCACTTGTAGCTGCTAGTTCCAAATCTTTCATGATCTTTCCCTCTCGTTGTGATGCCTCATTTATTTTGAGTTGTGTGTTTCATAACATGTTAAATAATTGCATTTTTTTGTTGTGATTTTATACAGGTAGGTGACTATTGCATGATGAAGTTACTTTTTGGTAGTTAACCAAGATGGAGTTGAAGACTTTTTGGTAGTTAACTGGAACTTTTGTTTAGAGTTGTTTTTGTCATTTGACACGACACACCGTGTACGGATGTTTCGTAGTTATGCTAATGTTATTAAGTTTGAAGTGTTAATTGTTGAAGGATGAATATTTTGAAGGGTTGTGAACTTGGATGATAGAATGTTAACTTGTTGGATATTTGATTTGATTGATGTTTTGCGTCTTTGCGGTTTAAATTTTGCTAATGGTATATCTAGATACAAATATTTGAAACTTTTTAAGCAGGTGCAAAATGATATTTTAGGTGGCACAATTATGTTGATTATGTTTTTTTGTGACAAAAAGAGTTTGTCACCCTTGTGTGCCCACCTGATAATATTATCCGTGACACACGTTTAGTTGTCAAGGTAAATATTTTCAGTGACAATTCTTGTCACGGAAGATCTCTTTTCTATGACATTTGTATTATTGTCACCATTGTTTTCAGTGACACCTTACTATGTCAGCCTTGACTTTCAGTGACAAGTGCACAATTTTTGTCACCCTTGACTTTCAGTGTCACGGATACAATGACACCCACATCTTGTGTCACCGATGATAATTGGTGACAAAAATTGGGCCTTCGATGGCAGTTTTACGTGTCACCAAACATGTTTTTTCTTGTAGTGTGGGTGTGAATATAGAATGCATGATTAGGGGGGTCAAGCATGCTTTTAGAAGGATTAAAGATGCTTGGTCCAGTGTAACTAAATGGATTCAGGGTACAAGAGACACTCTCTCTTGGGTTGATGGCTTTATGCTGGCTTTTACAGAGTTTCTAGTGCAGAGCTCCCACTTCCAGGTGCTCCAACGACCGCACGGTTCATTAGCGCGTATGAGTTTGTTCTTAGTTGGGAAGATGGAAGAGAGACTGATGAAACTTGTCATGCCCATGCATGGACGAATGAGAGATGTAGGAATTTGGGCCGGGTCCGGGACCAAATCGGGTCGCCCATGTAGGAATGACCCGGTGACCCATTTATTATAGTCCTATCTTATCTTGGAGATAAGATAAGAGAAGTTGAAGTAATCCTAGACTCTTAGGATTATAGGACTTCTAAAGCATCTAGGATGCTCACTATATATATTTTTCCGTCAGCATATTCGTAATAATATATGCATACAAAATTATCAGTCATTGAGTTCTATAAAACTCTCTCCCTAGTTTTTTCTTTTTACCATTAAAGAGCGATTCGAAACTTTTGCATCGTCGAATAGTTGGTGATACTCGAACCTCGTAGTATCACTCCATCACAGGAGATTGTTGCTGTTCTAGTACGTGCCAGAGTATGTAATCCATCCACCAAAAGATCCAGTTCGGTAAAAGTGCACTAAAGGTAACCTGAACCACCCATTTCCGCATTCCTCATTAAAGTTTAAACACATGTAAATAAAGACAAACAGGTGCAAAATTCATTTCTCAAAATTACTACCAATTACTCCATCAATTATATAAGCAAGTGGACCAACTGGTGGAACTAAGAAAGTCAATAGGGCTAGTGAGAGAATCTTCAAATATTTGTGTTAATTTGCGTTGTTATAGTCATAGCTAAAAATTGATATTAGTAAAGGAATCCAAAGTTTGCGAATAAACCTACTTAAAAAAAAAGGCAAATTAATGGAAAAGTAAATCCTCAAAGTATATATATAAATAATGGAGAAGTCAATTATATAAGCAAGTGGACCAGCTGGTGGAATCAAGAAGTTATAGGAGTACTATTTATTTTTTGCTAGGCAGAAGAAAATTTTATTAATTTCTAAAAAGAAGACAAAAATTAAAAGGAACAAGCTACCCCAGACCCAGAAAGATGTTGGCAAGAAACCAACAAAAGAAAATAACTGCTAGGAACACTTACAACCCCGAAAACCAGCAACCCCAAAAACGAAAGACCTCAACACCAAAAATGGAAAACACAAACTACAAAACCACGGAACCCTAGACCTATTTTCTGTAGAGATGGTGTACACTATTGGTGGTTTTGAGTAATTTGGCTTTGTGTTGATTCATTATCAACCTGTTTCTGATGTATTCAGTTATCTTTTCCTTTGCTATTTCGCTCTGGTTTTGGTTTGAGTTGTGTGGTTCAGCATGTTGGCCATCTATCCCTTTCCAGTCTTGCGTTTTAGTATATTTGTATCTCCTTTTCATTGATCTATATATTTCTTTTGCCGATCAAAAAAGATCGAAATCATCGATCTCCTTATCAATAAATTCTCCCTCCTCTAACTCAAGATATTTCTTTATATTTAAACTCTCTCCCCCAGAATATTTTACCACCAACACCGGTATCCATATACTTACGAGCTTGCTTAATTAACTAGCAACGAATTCCTATTGTGAATATCAAGTGAAGAAAGAGAAGAAAATGAAACCTCTTTCTCGTTCTTATTCAACTTGACCTCCTTAATTAACCAAAACTCAGAGATAGATTTCTTCTTCCTAATCTTTCTTCTCGATCTTTCCAATTTCCTTTCCAGTTTTTTAATGGCTTTGTGGACTGACCTCTCTGTTATTGGTCTCAAATGATCTCCCTTTAATTGATTTCTAATGTGATCATATTTTGCTCCTGGGATGGGCAGAATATGGGAGAACCTTCTATATGCCCACTTTCTGGCCCCAATAGTGTGTCGACGGATTACCAGTTTCAATAGACTCGATGCCCGAAGGATAGAAAATGAGCTATCAACCGAGTCGGCTCTTTCTCTTTCCTGATGTCTCGTGTCTAGGATCTTTTTAATCTTTGTCATTTATTTCCAAAGAATAATAAAAACTTTTTTGTTGTTCAAAAAAAAAAAGAAAATGAGGTATCAGCGTAGCAACCTCCTCCGGGTGATTATAATGTTTTCATCCTCTGCAAAATGTTCAATTTGAGGCATACCTATTGCCTGAGAGGGTGAGTCCATCACCACAGCCCCATTAAAATACTAGAGCACACAAAGAGTACTCCACACAATATCTAATTCAGTACCTGCAAGCGGCCGGGTATACATTGTTAAAGTCGTACAACTCGTACAAAGGTCCATAAACTAGTGCTAACAAATCCTCAAAAGTATATACATAAGGGAGAAGTCAATTATATAAGCAAGTGGACCAGCTGGTAGAATCGATAATTTATACTATTTTACTAAGAAAAGAGGATTTTTTTTTTTTTGAAAATGTCATCATATCATTATAAAGCCATCCGGCACCGATTACATCGAAAGACAGGAATGAAACCAAAACTACTAACAAATGAAATGAGCACGGCAAAAGGCTAACAGGGCCACCGGCTCTCGGACACACCTGTCAAGACAGACCCGACACCTAAGGGACGGGGATGATGAATCCTATCAAATGATAGTAGTAGAGAATTCCAAACAAATTCCCAGCTCAAACCATAACACAATAACACGCAGATGTAATCAACAACTAAAAGCTACTAGTAAAAAAAAAGAACTAAAATCAGCTAAAAGAAACCCAAGAAAACACTGAGATGCTTCACTGATTTCACCCACTGAGTCACGCTACTGAGTCACCGAGTCGCCTCACTGAGTCACACCATTGAGTCACCGAGTGTAGATGAGCTTACAATGCAGCTGCTTCCCCGGAAAAACCCAAGCTCCATGGCCGGCCGCCTGCGGAAACTGAAGCTTTATTACACCGGAGGGGGCCAAAACCACCCAAGTTCACCCCAAATGTCAGATCTGTTCAAAACCCCCAAAATGGTGACGGTTCAGTCCAAACCGGAAGGTATGGATGGTGGGGAAGTGGCGGTGGGTGGTGGTGGATGGAGGTAGAGGTGGAAAACGAAGGGTAGAGCTCGGATCTGGCATAATAGGGTGAAAATGGGTGGTGGGCAGGTGAATCACGCAGGGGTGGGGCGCAAAGGCGGCAGCCCCACCCCTAAATCAGGAACCCAGAAAAAAGGAAGAGGTGGAGAGGAGGAAGAGTGGTGAATAGAGGAGGAAAGAGGGAAGAAAATCAAAGAAGATGGAGGAGAATAACCTGGTAGAGTGAAGGAGGGAAGTAAAAACCCTAGAAGGAGAGGACCCAGCCTCTAGAGAGAGAGAGACGCAATCCTAAGAAAAGAGGATTAAAAAAAAAAAAGGGCTATCATTGTAGCAACCCTTTTGGCTGATCACAGGGATTTTCATCCTCTGTAAAATGTTCAATTTTTTGGGCCACACCTATTGCCTAAGAGGGCATGTCCGTCACCACAACCCCACCAAAATGCTAAAGCAGACCGAGAGCGCTCCGCAGAGTATCTGGTTCACAGGGCTATTACCAGTACCAGCGCAGCCCCAGGGTGCGGCCGTGCCGGCATTTTTTTCGACGATCGGAGACGTTCATCGCGTAGACCTCGTCGAGTACTACAAGTGTCCCAAAAATCAATTCGATCGGATATCTTTAAGTGCCTCATCGGAACACAAATAACATGAAAAAGTGGTTTTGATTCCGTGTTTGTGTCCATTTGTGTTCCATTTTTTTTAAAAGTATTTGTATTCCGATAACATACTTAAAGATATCCGATCAAGTTGATTTTTGGTATACGTGTAGTACTCGACGAGGTCTACGCGGCGAACGTCTCCGATCGTCGGAAAGGTGCCGGCGCAGCCGCGCCATGGATGCACAACACGGTGCTGTGCATGGAGATGCACAGCACCTCCCTCAGTCCAGCGGGTATAAACTATTGCTAACAAAGGTCCATAAACTATTGTTTACGGGTATACACTATTACATTGTTAGAATCAATAAGATGCATGGGATTACCTATGATGGTGATGAACAAGAAGTTATTAGCAAGATTGCTGAGTTAGAAGCAAAGGATAAGGGAAGGGCAGATTGCCTCCTTTAATTTTTTACTCAATTAGTATCCATCCCCAGGCCCTATTTCCCTTATATTCATGATAATTTTATCTTGGTTTGTTTGGGGGTTGAGTATTTAGGAGATAAAGGGGTAGAATCAAAAGCTTCTGTCAATAAATGGCTTGATTTTCGGGATGTTGTAGCAGGTGGTCTATTGTGCATATGAAGGCCACAATTTTTTAGCTTATTGGAGTCTTGAAGATTCAGAATCTGTTGAAGCTGCTGAAGTTTATAATTGTTTCAAGATAGATGCTCTTGCTGGTCTAATTTTTCTGTGATTAAAGTTTGGTGTTGGTGTTATCTATTTTTCGTGATCACTGATGGTTATTGTCTGTTGGTGTTGAAAGGCGTTGGAGAGTTGTTGAAGTCAAGGCAGTGTTTGGAAGAGATGGTGAATGAGAAGGCTCATGATGAGGAGAATAGAGATCCCCACAAGCAGGCAGACTGCTTTCTGCCATCGGAGTAATGGGATTCTGGAAAAGGCATTTGAGCTCTCTGTTCTTTGTGATCGATGCCAAAGTTGCCTAATAGTCTTTTCCCATGCAGGAAAGCTCTATGAATTTGACAGTTCAAGTGTGCCAGAGTCGTTGGAGCGGTACCGGGAGCTCAGGAAAGGCGTTGAAGTTGATCATTCATTAGAGGAAAAATCCTACACGTCTTACATTTGGACATGATTCATCTTAGGAGAGCTCCAAAGTGTTTCTGGGGCAGATTTGGTCTTTTGAGGATAAAAGTTGCTGGTGGTGTTTTGCTTCATGATGTCTGGAAGTTACTCTCATTTCTTTTGTTGTACTGGATCCGTATCTTTTGGTTGATTTCCTGTCAACCTTGTTATTTCCCTCTTGGGTTCTTGCCGGCATATGATTGTCATGGGGTGGGATGCCAACCTTGTTGGGATGCCATTTCCGCGTTGTGATGCATTTGTGCTTAGTTCCCTTTAATCTTTGTAATCTGTTTCCAAAGATTAATAAAATTCTTTTTTGCCGTTCAAAAAAAACATTGTTAGAATCGTACAACGGTACATAAACTATTGGTAACATATATCCACTAATGTCATGTGATGCCTTTTTGTTTTTTTAAGGCAGACAGGCAAATTGAGCCCCATATGGTCTCGTCAAACTCAGGTTATACTTACTACTTATCTTCTTGAAATTAGTTTTAGCTGAGGCATGTGTAACCGAATTATAGGCATTATTTGGTTGAGTGTTAAAAATTTGCATAACTTACTAACCAATAAACGCTACCTATGGCTACCAAAAAAAAAACAGTAATATTGACTCGTGCGATGAAAAATAGAAGGAACCTTTCACGACCACTTTGAGTTGCCAAGAATATCACTGTCACATTAATCTGCCTTGCTAATTCATTTCACTACTAAATATATCGAGATGGAAACAATGTTCTTGCTGTTGCTCGAAATATACCTCCACAAAATTTCAGAAAGTACGTACTTAGGTTTACAAAAATTTGTACGTAAATGTGTTTGATAGTTCAATGTACGCGATCTCACAAAATAATAAAAAAATTCACTTGTATCAGACTACATACATCTGTATTAGATCTGTGCTCAAATCTATGTACTTTCTGTACATATTCGAGCTCAAAGTATTTTACAAATTTTTATCTCAGTTTCAGTCAAGAACTCGCAAGGATTGGTTGGGCACAGTTTCTTTCCGGTGAGGTGAGATTAGGTTTGATTAATTCCCACTACATTTGGGGTCCACATTTGAAAAAAAAAAAAAAACAAGGCCTACATTATTGAGTTGTTTGACTGGATCGGCCCTCGTACAAAAAAAGAATTTTTTTGATGGACTTTGGGCACTCCAAGGCATTGACTATGGCAGTTTAACAAGATCAGTCCCATCTCTAAAATTTTGTAGGAAAAACATTTTTCTAACAACAATAAACGGCTTTATTAGTATTTGAATAACGTACTAGAAAGATTAAATGGACCGGAGTATGACGGCATCACAATAGAACATGAGTATTACAAGTCGGTATTCCGCACCCAGACATGCAATCACAAATAGGACTCGAGTAACCCAAGTTTGTAGCACGATGGTGAACGTTAAGGGCTCGTCCTCGTACGGTCGTACCTGAGCATTCTTGCCCTTATTATTCAATCTGGGGAAGGTTAATCTGGAAATTCAACACCCAGAACTGGGTCCCACATTTCTTTTTTTATTTTTTGGGCTTTGTGAATATTGGTTTTATATATACCTCTGCCTCATCTACGTTATTCATCACTCGAAACAGCTCTCTCTTTCATTTTTTGTTCTTTCACTTTCTAATTCAACACCACAAATGGCAATGAAAGATATGCTTCTTCTGCTTGCAGTTTCCTCGTTGGTATGTCCTGTATTATTACACACAAAATCAAACTCTAACGACACACGATATAATTCGATATCCAACTCAATCGTTCGTTTGAATATTTCACCTGCCATCGATCTTCATTTAATTTGCTTTCATTATCCTTAAACATTTTCTTTAACAATTAATCATCTAAAACAGATTTTCTTTGCTTTCATTATCCCTAAACATTTTCTTTAAAAGCATTCCGAACGGCTTTTTTCCTGATTTAACTTTTTTCCTAAATGTTATGTTTCCTATACAAAATCCGACACGAAATTATGTCTTGTTTAGATGTTTGATTTTCTCCTTGATTTGCATTGAAAATAACTAATAAAAAAATTGCTTTGCTGGTTTTGCAGGTTTCATCCTATGTTATGGGCCTTATCGCACATGACCATGAGGTAATTTCAAGCACATACACATACTTTTGTTCACAATTTATTCATTGTCACAATATGCCTCAGACGCTTTTAGATTCTTGAATATATAAGTCAATTGCAAATCTATGGCAATTTTCTTTTTGGGTCTCAGGTGGCTTTTTTTTCGCAGTGTGCCCTCCTTTTAATCTTTGTATTTTCGTCAAAGATTAAATAAAAAACTTTTTCTTAGCAAAAAAAAAAAAATCATGTCAATTTTTTGATCCAACAATCAGTTGCCTCGGCGAGAGTAATTGAAAAAGTAAAAATTTTATGACCGAAACACAATTTTTTAGAAAAATCCAAGAAATGAAACGACATTATTCACACAATACTGTAGTTCCTTTAATTTTCTTCGTCTTTAATTTTATTTTCCTAATATTGCAGATATATATTCTCTTCTTTTTCCTAATTGAAACTGATCTAAAATATTAACTATGAAGCAACCTTATTCTAATTAGTTTGACCAAAAATATTTAATTTTTGTCTCTTGAAATTTGTTTACAAAACAAATAGGGGCTCCATATTACAATTCCACCAGAAGCTCATCATGATGAGGATCACAACCAACATGATGGTCATATTCCAACAATTGCTGCTATGCAGTCTGAAGTCAAGTTTCGCAGATCAGCTCTACAAAAGCCTCCTACGGATAGTAATAATTTTATTTCAGCCTTCTTTTTAACGCTGAGTCCTATAGTATGAACATTCATCAATTTAGGTCATTTACAAAATTGAATAACTAATACATTAGACCAAAACAAGGAACACGCACAGCCTTAATGACAAAAATTTAAAAAGTAGAGACAGAAAAAACCATATCGCTCTCGCTTCTTTCTATACGTTAGCCGACTCTATATATCCAAAACCAAGAATATAAGTGAATTTATGCGTTTGTTAATCTGGTGTGGCTCAAAATATAAAAATCCGTCGAGAACAATTGTAAGATCTTATGTACTTTTATATTTTATGTGACTAGTTTATATATGACTATTTAATATGTTTAGTAGAGTTCATTAAGGTAATTCTTAAAGATCCTGTTAAATTTAAGTTCATGGAGCCTCCACGGTAACAAGTCCTCTAAGGCTTATCTATCACTCCCTCCGTCCCTTTTAAATGATAGGTTTAAGAAACATGTATTTTTGTAGCCGTTAAAAAAAGTACTTCCGTGGCATGTTTTTAATTTTTTTTGCCACCAAATTAAAGTATTCAATGAGCATTTTAATTTGGTATAAAGAAAATTTAAAAATTATGTACAAAAATATATTTTTTAGGGGTTTGAAATTGCACGTATTCTGATAGTGATCACTTAAAAAATGGACGGAGTGAGTTACATGGTAAATATGATAGGATGTTCATCTTGAAAGTGAAACTTGCAAGCTATAGCCTAATTGAATGGGTTCTTGTTTCAAGTTATTCCAGTAATAGTCCTCTAACCTCATCCCTTTTCAATGAAGTAATAAAGCTATCCGGCCCAAAGTCAAGGTCCTTATCCCCAAATCACCACCATCCTATCTTTAACAACTTGATTATCGTACCTTTTTTTTAATGCATAAAGTCCTTGGGATCGTTTGTTACTTAAATTGTGTGCAGAATATATTTCTAAGTTTTAATTAGTATTTTCTTGGATTATCAAGTGAAAAAAGCGACAAACTCTGTATGACTCTCGGTTTATGATACTATCGCCTTCACATTCTAGCTCCATTTTTATTCCTTGTCACGTTTCTAGAAAAATATTTGGTTGCATATTTTCTTCTAACGAATTAATTATCATACACAAGTCCAAGATGTAAATATGAAAATTAATTAATAATATTTCAATGTCATACACAGGTTGCGCGGCAAACTGTCAGCGCTATTGCGCAGGAAGAAGCCACTCCCCGGGACCGATATCATGCATGCAACTATGCGCTAACGACTGTTAATGACAAGTGCAAATGTGTGCCTGAAGGGGAAAAGAAATGCAAGGGTGTGATTTTCTTTATTGTTGGAGGTCGAGTGTGGTGTGATTTCATGTTATTTGGATATTTTGTTTTCTCAAAGTTAACGTTTTGAATAAATGGCGCGTAAAAGCTTGTTTGTGACTCTTTTTCGTTTAAACTGTTGGCAGAGCATCTGATTAATTATTTGGCATGTAGCACTGAAATGTACGAACCCAGATCTAAGTACGAATTTGAGTAAAGATCAGTTATACACAAACTTATAATATGGATTTGCTTTTCAATATAATT
Source organism: Vaccinium myrtillus (assembly GCA_016920895.1). Classification (NCBI taxonomy): domain Eukaryota; kingdom Viridiplantae; phylum Streptophyta; class Magnoliopsida; order Ericales; family Ericaceae; genus Vaccinium; species Vaccinium myrtillus. Next base: position 11,395,430 of record CM029271.1, read on the forward strand.
TATTTGTGCATTGAAAATATTCATAAGCACACCCCATTTTTTGTTTAACGTATTAAAAATACATAAATCGTTTTGTTTTATTTCCTCAGGCTACAACAATACTCATATGCTTGTTTTTCAAATTATGAAAGAAAGAAAGTCAAGTGATTTCCAAACCCCATTTTTTTGTTTTTAGTGAAACTTTAATGTGAAAATTTTACTAAAAGACAAAAAAGGATGTGTTTATAAAAAAAGGGGTGTGAAAATCATTGATTAAGATATAAAATTACCTATCTTTTAGTAAATGAAACAAAAAGTATTACGCTCATGGGAAAATATTACAATAATATTATCAATTATTTCAACAAAAATAGTATTCAATTAATAAAATTTTCAAAACTTGGGGGGCCGGGGCATCCCAGCCCCAACATGGCTCCGCCCCTGGGATAGCATCCAAATAAGAACCTGCCACAAGCCCATCAAAACATTGCAGCAGCCTGCACCAAGTCTTTAAATGAATTGTACCATACCAATAGCATCCAAATAAGAACCTGCCACCCCATAGCCTTGAACCCCCAATCCAGAATCCAAAAACGCATAGCCTTTTCGATTCTCCATCGCAAAAAGTTACCCACCCAATATAATTGAGACAGTCTCATGCTTTCACTCTCAACACCTGGCTATAGACTTGACACAATGCCACTCAAAAGAACACAATCACACTCCACACAGCTGATGATGAAGATATGTTTTGAATTCAAGACGTTCGAACAAAGGTACAAAATTTGGTGTGAAAAGATGTTCGCAGCATCCTTGGTTTGGACCATGGTGTCCGTGGTCCGGACCGCGAGATATTAGGGTTTTGGAAAGTTGCAGCTTCGGTGGTCCGGAACACGGGTGCTAAATGTGTGCGGCTGCGCATTTTTAAGAGGGTTTTTTACCTAATTTTTTGTACTTTCTTATAAATAGGAGCCTTGTGGCCTCCTAGGGTTTTGTCTTGAGTTGGGATTTGAGATATCTAGGGTTTGTAGTTGTCTCTTTTGTTTGTGTGAGATGTTTGATGCTCTGTAGGTCGTGCTTCAGAGATTTGTTCCTAAATATCATGTGTATGCTTCAAGAGAGAGTTACGGGTATAGCCGGCTCTGTGTATTCCTCCCTGTTTTTAGTGAATCATCTTGCTCTTTTTCCGTAGACGTACCTCTAGAGCTTCGTACTTGGGGGGAACCACATAAATCCTTGTGTCTTGTTGTCTTGTTTTAGTATGTTTATATTCTGAACTTTGGGTTTCGTTTCAACAAATTGGTATTAGAGCTCCGAGTTCAAATCGAGGCTTGTGTTTTCAGTTGTGTTTGTGTATTCCGGGTCTTTTTAATGGTGACTCGCTTTGAAGTTAAAAAGTTCGATGGGCAGAGCGTTTCTTTCAGTTTGAGACGTATCAAGATGAAGGCTTTGTTGGTGCAACAAGGAACAAGCATGGCTTTGTTGGGGGTGTCGAAAAAGCCTGCTAATATGCGGGATAGTGTGTTTGAGGATCTTGATGCGAAGGCACTCAATTCAATACAAATTATGACTGGCCAATGATGTGCTTCGCAAGGTTAGGGAGGAAGATTCAACAACTGGTATTTGGTTGAAGTTGGACAACATCTATATGACGAAGTCGCTAACCAACTGGTTGTACTTGAAGAAATGCCTTTATACGTTTTGTATGAAGGAATGTACGCCCATAAAAAACCATTTAGACGAGTTGAATCGAATTATTATGGATTTAAAGAATATAGATGTTGTGATTGATGATGAAAATCAAGCCCTTATTGTGTTATGTTCTTTACCTGCATCATATGAACACTTTGTGACTACTACGTTAAATGGGAGGGATATGATTTCCATGGAGGACGTAAAGTCTAGTTTATATTTGAAAGAATTGCAGAAAAAAGTGTCTGGTGAGAGTAGTGTTCATGATGATCAAGCTTTGGTACTGGTGCGGGGAAAGACTTGTGGGAGAGATTTAGGTAGTAGTGGGATTTCTGGCTCTAAAACCACATATATGGATGGAGTACAATATTTTTACTATAAGAAATCCAGGCACGTGGTGAAAAATTGTCCGAGGGTGAAGGACAAGTTTGTAGACAAGGGTGTTGCTCGTTGTGTCGAAGATGATCCAAAAGGGTTTGAGGCTATCATGGCTTTGGCAGTAAGCGATGTCTTTTGTGAAAACATGTGGATTCTTGACTCTGGATGTTCCTACCACATGTGTCCGCATAGGGATTGGTTTGATACATATGAGGCGGTTCACGGTGATACAGTTCTTATGGGGAATAAGATGCCCAGTAGAATTGTTGGGGTTGGAACAGTCATGGTTAGCATGTATTATGGGATTGTGAGGACATTGCTTGGTGTTCAACATGTACCAGATTTGAGGAGGAAACTTGTCTCTTTGGACGCTCTCGACTCCGTGGTTTGGAAGTACATCGCTGAAGGTGGATTTTGTGTGTGTCGTTGGGTGCTCGAGTTTTCGTGAAGGGTCAGAAATTGGGTAACCTCAATGTGCTTGATGGTAGTACGATTGTGGGTGCTCCATCGTTGGGGTCTTCATCTATTGAGAGGAATTCTGTTTCAACTATTGGGAGTATGCGAAAGCGCATATGAGGCTCTACGGTAAAGTCGGTTAACTCTGGGTGGAGTTTGAGCACATCTTCTTTGGCATCAGTGATGGGTGCATGTGGTCAACGTCAACATCGACATTCAGTTGAAGAAGAGTTCTCATTGGTCATTAACTCTGTAAGGGGAGTTGCAGTGGTAAGCTCAACGTGGAGCTTGTGGAGGCACGTGTGGCTGGGTTTACTCACTAGTGAAAACAAAGTCAAACAGAGGTGCTTGCGCCATGTTTGTTGGTGTCGTTGATATGAGCCCCGTGTGGGGCTGCCCCTCGGGGAGCGTTGTGGGGAAGAGCGAGTGTTGAATGGTAGGGAATTCAAGTCAAGGTGGAGATTGTTGAAGATATGCCTTGAATTCAAGACGTTGGAGAAGAAAGGTACAAATTCGGTGTGAAAAGATGTTCGCAGCATCCTTGGTCCGGACCATGGTGTCTGTGGTCCGGATCAGGGATTATTAGGGTTCTGAAAGGTTGCAGCTTCGGTGGTCCGGACCATGGGTGCTGAATGTGCGCAGTTACGCATTTTTAAGAGGGGTTTTGACCTAATTCTTTGTATTTTCTTATAAATATGAGCCTTATAGCCTCCCAAGGTTTTGTCTTGAGTTGGGATTTGTGATATCTAGGATTTGTATTTGTCTCTTTCGTGTGTGTGACACGTTTGATGCTTTGTAGGTCGCACCTCAGAGATTTGTTCCTAGATATCGTGTGGGTGCTTCGAGTGAGAGTTACGGGTATAGTCGACTCTGTGTATTTCTCCCTATTTCTAGTGAATCCTCTTGCTCTTTCTCTGTGGATGTACCTCTAGAGCTTCATGCTTGGGGGAACCACATAAATCCTTGAGTCTTGTTTTCTTGTTGGTGTGTTTATATTCCGAAATTTGAGTTTCGGTACAAGACACACCTTCATAACCTCCATCCGGAATTCAACTCTCATAAGCCTGACACCCACCACCCCACCCAATATCATGACGCAAACAAACTTCCACCCACCTACTAACTTGACAGAATGCCACCACCGACGGCCTATTTGGATGGCGTATTGGTTTTGGAGGGATTAAATAGTAAGGGGGGATAAAATAGCCAGGGGATTAAATAAGAAGGGTGGACCCACTGGAACGCCCTCAAATTTTAAAGGTAAAAGTAATATAAATCCACATGGAAAGTCAATGGTGTCCACATGTCTCACCGTCTTAATTAATCGTTCATCTCAATTCACATATGTGTCATCGCATAACTTACACTCACAACTTTCTTTTAAAAGATTTCATTTGTCCGTGCGTGTCCCACAAGTGCTTTCGACCATTGTGTCCTAAAAACATTTCGAACAAACAGCAAAACAACATAAAGTTCATCTACCAAGTCTAGGACAAATTTATCTAAAAGAAATTACAAGTTTCTAAACTTTAGAGGAGGATCCGGGCCTTACCGAAGGTTTAAAGAACAAGAGAACGAAGAATTAAAGAACAGTGGATAAGTGTATTGATACACCATTTCGAGTGTATCAATACCCAGGTTGCGAAGTTCCAGACAGCAAATGTATTGATACACTTTTTCTGGTGTATCAATACACAAACTACAGAATCCAGAGAACAAGTGTATTGATACACCATTTCGGCTGTATCAATACACAAGCTGTACAAGAAAATTTTCATGGCAAAGGATAGGTTTTGGATAAGGTCTCCACCAAACTTAATGAGGTAAGACTCCCAACACGAAATTCATGGTACTAACAACTTATATGCATTAGAGAGCAAGAGATCATCAATAATCTTTCAACAACTTCATGGGAGCAATGATCAATTTCAAAGATCAAGCCAAACATGACTAGAATGAGTTTTCTCAAGGCAAGACAACAACCATATATAAGATTGATTAAAGAGAAGCTGTACACACACCCACACTACATTAGCACTTAGAAAAGGCAGAAATTTCCTTACCTCAAAAAGGTTTTGAGCAAAACCCTAGCTTTTGATCTCCAAATCCACCAAGTCTTGACTTCCCTGAACTCCCATACGCAAATACCTGGCTTAGATGACATGGGTACGAAGGATTTTTGGTGGGTTAGTGTTGATTTCTAGTGTAAGTGGTAAATTTTTGTGTGAGTGTGAGAGTGAGAGGGAGCTAGAGGTAGAAACCGAGAGGGAGAAGAGAGAGAGAGAGAGAGAGAGAGATGGGTCGTCTGATTTTGGGAGGAGAGATGAGTTCTATCTCCTCTCACACACCACATATACACACATAAATCAAATAATTACACCCCGGCCCTTGTATTGGCTTGTGTAATACAATTTGGCCCAGTTTCACTCATATGGCTAAATAATTCAACACTTAAACATTTCAAACAATTTCTCACATTTCCCTAACTTTATTTTCTAAATAATATTTAAAAAATAAATAAATAAATTTACGGGTCTTTACACCCACATTGATGGGACAATTAAGAATGGGGGACTAAATAGTCCATGATTTGGATGAGGGATAAAAAAATGGCAATAAGGAGGGTGGATGATGTACAATCATGTCAAAAGACTTTATTGCCCTTGGTAATGCATATATTAGATTATGTCTTTATATAATTATATAAATACCAAAATTAATTGTTTTATTTTTAAGTATATTAAGTAATTCATTTCAATATTCTTTTATAGTATAAATTAAGAATATTAAATTTTAAAATTAACTCAACAAGTCAACAAACAAACAATGTAAAATTCAAAAGTATAAAAAAATTTTAAAAATTTTGTATCGAATTAAAGATCTCTAGTAGTTGTTTAATTTAGTGCAAAAATAAATAAAAAATTATATGCGGAAGTATTTTATTTTTTGATCCGAAGGAATTGCATGAGGGGTAAGGAGGTAAATTTGGGTAGGATATCGCCCCCGACTAAATATAAGCACCCCTCCCCCTGTTTTTATTTAATGCGGCTTCTCCCCGACTATTTAGCCCGCGACTATTTAGTGCGGCTGTGTTTTTTGTTCCCAAACCATGGGCTAAACATCACATCATGCCCTTATCCCCCTGATTGCCTCATCCCTCTTCCTAAGCTTTATTCCAAACGACCCCGAGAGCACAATTGCCAATCATAAGAGAGAAATGCAGTCATACCCGTGTTGCCAACTGATAGACAAACCCGTACCAGACCATACCCTCCCATATGTGATACACACAAGAGCCATAATACACAAAAACATATGAGAGTAATATAATCCACCTCTACAAATCAAACACAGCATCTCACCATAATGAGAAAAACACTCCTTTAAGGATGTTGAGACTTTGTGAGATAATGTATTTTTCCTTCTTAGGAGTGCTTGACGACTTGGAGTTAGCAATTGCATCATTATTGTCGGTAAGATATATGGTTTTTCAGGCAAGTGGTAACTATGAAAGATTTATGTTTTGCAATTTGCTGTCAAAATTTCAATGCCAAATATTAGAGTTCATTTTGTTTTATGATTCGTGAAAATTTCAAGTTTGTAATTAATTAAATTTGACAGAAATTTCTGAAGCCGCTATTGCTTGAAATATACTGCCCTAAAATTTCGGAAATTGCGTACTTACTACTATATTAGGTTTACAAATTTGCGTACATGTTAGATAGTTCAATGCACGTTATCTCTCAAAATAATTAGAAAATTCACGTGTATCAAACTAGACACACCTGTATAAATCTTACATAGATTTATCTATCTCTGATGTTCCTTCGGGGACGGCATGGGTGTTGGGCCGATCACGGTCGTCCGTGATGGGCCATTGACAGCTCAGATCACATCTTGTTCAAATAAATTTGAACAGTCCACTGCAGAACAAATCTGACCCATCCATGACTGATCACGGACGGCCGTGATGGGCCCAACACCAAGGCTGTCCTTGAAGGGACAGCACCCTCCCCCAATTCCTCAGTTTTTGTCTATAACTCACAAGGATTGGTTGGGCACAGTTTCTTTCCGGGGAGGTGAGAATAGGTTTGATTAATTCCCTCTAGATTTTGGGGTCCACGTTTTAAGTCATTTTAAAGGTTTAAAGGGCCACGGTACAACACATGAAAGAAAAACATGAAAACACATCCAATGGATGAGATTCATCCAGTACATTGAGCAAACAGTGTACCGGATGGATCTCATCCATTGGATGTGTTTTCATATTCTTTTTCATGTTTTGTTTGCATGTTCCAAACCTTTTCCCCATTTTAAAATGTTTTTTATTTTCCCTGATGGCTTTAAAAACAAGGCCTATAATCTACATTATTGAGTTGTTTGACTGGTTCGGCCCTTCGACAAAATAGAATTCTTTTGATGGACTTTAGGCGCTACTGGGCATGGACTATTCTGAACTTGATTCTTCTATACTAGTGATACATAGCCCCCTGATCCGGCTAGGTTCACATTTTTTGTTAATAAATCGTCGCGTAGGTGCTTTTCAAAAACCGTAAAACAAAGAAATTCATAAAATCGCCCCTTCGAATTAAGGACGATCAGACTTTTTGATGGATTACAAAATACGTAGGCAGTTGAGAGACTACAACTTTGCCCACGGTAAAGCTTCAGTTGATTTTAAATAAAATAAATCAACTCTTGTCATGGCCAAATTTAACTATTTCTCATAAAAACTGTTAGCAAGGAAATCGAGTACTCAAAGCGTGACGTGGGGTGCCTAGCTAACACCTTTCCCACTCGTAATTGTATAGTTCTGTTAAAGGATAGGTGCTAAATGAAATTCATTTGTGTTTGTTTAGCTGAGCTTTCTTGTAATTCTGTTATTAGTTGTTAAGTAAAGGTTTAGGCGGGAAAAGGATGTCCAGCTCATCAGTCCTGGTGAGTGTGGCTCATCCAATAGGAGTGTAGGTTTTCTCTTGTATAAAAGGGGAATGCCCCTTCTTCAGATGTAACCAACAAAGATAGAATTTATGAATTATATTTCAGAGAAAGATGTTCTTCATCTTCTTCTCAATTTCTTGAATCCACTTCTAAATCTTGTTATGGTATCAGAGCACAATTGACGAAAGTCACTCATCGCGATCCTGTGAAATTTAATTTGACCTAGATTGAGCGATTTCTTCTATTTCAACGGCATCAACAGCAGCAATGGCTTCTTCATCATCAACAAATACAACGAGCGTAACCCTTACTGATAGGCGCGCAATGTCACAGATATAAGCGCCTAAGTAGGGCGAATTAGCACATTAGAGGCGCGATTTATTCAATTTTCCACTTGATGCGGTGTTGTCTTTTGTTTTGGTATTGTTGTGTTTGTTTTGTAGGAAACAGGCCGGAGGAGCACGTAAAGTGGACACAGGACATCGGGCATGTTGGAAACCGGTGGGACCCAAGTAAGGACGAGCGAGCAAGCTGAAAGTCAATTTGAAGGTGTCGGTATCGATACAGGTAAACCCTTGTATCGATACCTAGGCATCAGCAAGCGAACAAAATCTATGGGTATCGATACAGGGCTTTACCTGTATCGATACCTATAGGCTTAAAATTAGCCGGTGGTCTTGCCACATGTTTGACTTCGGGAAAGGATAAATACTTCGTTTTTGGGACGAATTAGGGTTCAAAAACTTTTGTTTTTTTTTCTTTTCCAATTAGCAGCCGTTTATTCTCTCTGGGAGATTCTACTTTCCGGAGATCTTTTCATTGGAGTTTTGAAGTTTTGTTCGAGGATTCAAGTATTGTTCTGGTAACTTTCTGTTTTGTTTACGTTAATCTTAGTTCACGGGAGTTTGTCCGTATTTTGTTCTCGAATCTTTTGTTTTAATCCATATTAAGTTATAAAAGCATGTTTTATTTCAGAATCTTGTTATTTGTTCAAGTTAATATGAGTGAGTAGTCGCATAGGTATGGTCGCGGGGTGATTAACACGCCATGACCAGGGCTGGATATGTTCTTGCTCCTGTTTTCAAAATTAGTAAACGAACAAGCAATTTCAGGTTATTAAAGAACTTCCGTTGGACGAATCCGGGCTTTGTCGGAGCCCATGTAACGCGGGGAACGGGGGACCAAAACTCGTTCTTCGCTGTATATGGGTAATGGCGACCGCGAGGATTCGCATCTTTCGGGGTACCTTTTTCTCTCTAAAATCAAATGTTTTCTTTGGACCACCGGCTGGAGCAGGAAACGTCCGGGCTTGGTCACTGGTGTTATGAACCCTACGACCGTACTTTCTTTTAAATAAGTTAAGAAAAACCAAATTCTCTTTAGTTTAGTTAATTCTCCCGTCAAATTACAAAGGGTGGCTACCTAAGAGCCGTGTTAAATCTTACAACCCGAGTTTTTAGTAAGCATTCTCCACCGTCCCTGTGGATTCGATTCCGGTCTTACCGGGTATTGTGCTACATCGGTCTCAGCCCTACGCTTGGGGCAACCCATTAATTTAGGTCTAGGATTTGGTCAAGCACCTACCTCAGTCACTCGCCTTTCTGGTATCAAATTTTCATTCCCTTGTTAATATCAAGTTAGAATCTGGAAACTACTTGTTATGGAGAACACAAGTGATGAACGCTTTACGAGCAAATGGTTATCTCAAGTATCTTGATTGTACGAAATCATCACCTGAACCAACTGTATTGAATACAACAACTAATGCACATGAGACAAATCCAGAATTTACTTTGTGGACATTAATAGACAATCAACTGTTATCATGCTTGACATCTAGTCTATCATCTGCGACATTACCACATGTTCTAGGGTTTACTCATGTTTGTCAAGTGTGGCATGTGCTTGAACAGAGATTCAATTCTCTGTCAAGGTCTCACATTCACGAGTTAAAGGATAAACTATACAATGTTACCAAAACTAGGTCAATGGATGAGTACATTGATGAAATTAGAGGTTACTCTCAGAAACTTGAAGCAATTGGGTACCATATCGATGATTATGATCTAGTTTTTTATGCTCTCAAAGGTCTACGTACCTACAGAATTTAGGGGTGTGTGCAGTGCATTGACTGCTAAAGGAGATATGACATTTGATGAATTAGCTACAATACTTAAGCATGAAGAATCTCAGATTCATAGAGATGAAGGCATGAATAACATTAAGGTGTTTCTTACTACTACTCCAAATGCACATTCCCAAGGAATAAGAGGTTCCAGTGGTCAAATGGTCCAAACTGGTGCACAAGTGGTTCAGTCTGGTTTACTGGGATCATCACCTCAGTATTTTCATGTTCCTATGTATCAAACAACCCAAGCATCTGGCCCATACTTTCCTGCATCCCAACAGTTCACCAGAAACACAGGTTATGCAGGAGGATATCACAATAATGGTGGTTTTCAGAGGTCAAGAAATGGCTGAAATGGTGGTCAGAATAGTAAGACTGGGTGTCAGATTTGTGGTAAAACAAACCACACTGCTCTGTACTGTTATCACAGGCAGAACTTACAGTATCAACCATATCAAAATTCACAGGTTCAGTCACAGTTTCAGTCTTATCCTTCAAATGGTGGTAAGTTTTCTCAGTTTTCTGGTACAAGAAACGGGACATCTCAGCCATGGAATAATGGTCAACAATTCATGGGAATGAATGGCATATCATCAAGACCTCCTCAGTTTTCATCTGTCCCATCTCAGTAACAGGCTAATGTTGTTACATTTTCTCAGGATCTTAGTAGTGCATCTACTGGATATACTGGCTATCCTCCACAAAGTTTCTTAGTAGCATCTTCAACTCCATCACTGCATTCTGGTTTTGGTAATAACAGTAAGGTGGGACAACAACAGTTGGGACAAGGCTATATTGGAAGTTCTGGTAATTTCAACACCATTGTGATTCAGCCATCAGTACATCAGTTCTCATAGCAACCACACTCATCCAACTGGTACATTGACAGTGGAGCATCCTCACATGTGACCAATGATCTCAGAAATCTCTCTCAGTCACAGCCCTGCTCCACTAATGATGGTGTAATGGTTGGAAATGGTTCTTCACTTCCTATAAATCATACTGGTACTGATTCTATCTCTACACCTACTTCTATGTTTCATCTTAATAAAGTTTTACATACTCCCTTCATTACACACAATCTCCTTTCTGTCTACCAGTTTGCTAGAGATAATAATTGCTCTCTTGTCTTCAATTGTGATGGCTATATTGTTCAGGACAATATAACTCATCAGACACTTCACAAGGGACCATGTGTGCAGGGGTTGTACCCCATTCAGACCTTCTACTCTAAAGATGCTTCCAATTCTGCTTCTTCTCATGTTCTTGTGAGTACTACTTTGTCTTCTGCTCTCTCTTGGCATTAAAGATTGGGTCACCCTAGCTTACCTTTGTTTCAGTCACTAATAAGACAATTCAATCTTCCTGTAAATAAGTCATATGACTTTACTTGCTTGAGTTGTAATGTGGTCAAGAGCCACAAACTTCCATTTTCTATCTCTCAGACTTTTACTAGTGCTCCTTTTGAACTCTTACATATGGATATATGGGGTCCTGCCCTTGTGCCATCAGTACAAGGTTACAGATATTATCTGTTTATCATTGATGATTTCACACGTTATTCTTGGTTGTTTCCTTTAAGATACAAATCTGAAGTTAAACTTGTTTTAAATCAATTCAAAGTCTTTGTTAATAATAAATTCAAGGTGTATGTTCAAACTGTTCGTTCAGATAATGGGGGTGAATTTGTTAACAATTATCTGACCAATCTCTTTAATTCTGCTGGGATAGTTCATCAAACTACATGCCCACACACTCCTGAACAAAATGGAGTGGTTGAGCGAAAACATAGGCATTTGATTGATACATCACTTACTTTGCTTACTAATCCTGGCATGCCAACTCATTTTTGGCTTGAGGCCTTACACACAGCTGTTTACTTAGCCAACAGATTGCCCCATTCTACTCTTAAATTTCAGATTCCATATGTGTTGTTATTTGGTCAGTCACTTGATTATTTGTATCTTAAATCTTTTGGCTGTGCATGTTTCCCTTGGTTAAAGCCTTATACTCCTCATAAGCTTACTCCTAAATCACTATGTTGTGTGTTCTTGGGCTATTGTACCACTACTAAAGTGTATAGTTGCTATGATCCTGTTGAGGATAGAGTTTATATCTCTAGGCATGTCAGGTTTGAAGAACACGTATTTCCTTATTCTACTATTGTTTCTTCTCCCTCATCTTCTGAGTCTACCAACTTTTCTGTACCTCTCACTTCATTTCATGACATAATTATCACACTTCCCACTTCCTTGTCTTCTTCTTCTACCACTATTTCTTCTTCCCATGTCAGTGATCCTGTTCTTCTTCTTTATCACAATCATCAGCGATATCGTCCTCTATTTCTGATTCTCCTTTAGTTCCAAGTTCTTTTCCTACTTCTTCTTCTTCTATTTCTTTAGTCCCTTCAATTCATCCAATGCAGACTAGATCTAAGTCTGGCATTTCTAAACCTAAACATCCACTCTCTCTCTTTACTACTATGTCTCCTATTACTCAAGAACCAAAGAATTTCCAAGAAGCTATACCTCATGTAGTGTGGCAGAAAGCTATGGCAGAGGAATATGAGGCCTTGGTCAGGCAGGGTACTTGGGTTTTAGTCCCTCCCCCATCTCATGGCAACATAATAGGTTGCCAATGGATTTACAAAGTAAAGAAACATGCTGATGGAACTGTTGCCAGATATAAGGCTAGGTTAGTAGCCAATGGCAATCAACAAGCTGAGGGTCTTAATTTTATGGAGACTTTTAGCCTAGTGGTTAAACAACCAACGTCAGAATTATTTTAGGTCTTGCAGTTCTGTTTGATTGGTCTCGCAGGCAACAAGATTTAGAAGTGGATTCAAGAAATTGAGAAGAAGATGAAGAACATCTTTCTCTGAAATATAATTCGTAAATTCTATCTTTGTTGGTTACATCTGAAGAAGGGGCATTCCCCTTTTATACAAGAGAAAACCTGCACTCCTATTGGATGAGCCACACTCACCAGGACTGATGAGCTGGACATCCTTTTCCCGCCTAAACCTTTACTTAACAACTAATAACAGAATTACAAGAAAGCTCAACTAAACAAACACAAATGAATTTCATTTAGCACCTATCCTTTAACACTCCCCTGCAAACTCAAGGGATGGAGACCAACCTTGAGTTTGGATTTTAAGAGAAGAAACTGTGAAACAGGGAGACCTTTGGTAAAGATGTCAGCCAGTTGAGCATGAGTTCCAATGTAACGAAGAAGCAACTTATTAGCTAACACCTGCTCACGAATGAAATGATAATCAATTTCTATATGCTTAGTACGAGCATGGAAAACTGGGTTGGATGCCAAGGCCATGGCAGATTTGTTATCACACCAAAGCACATGGGGTGGAGAAATAGGCAGACATAGTTCAATGAAAAGTTGCTGAATCCATCCCAAATCAGTAGCAGTATGTGCCATGGCCCTATATTCAGCCTCCGTAGAGGACCGGGCCATAGTTGGTTGCTTTTTAGCACACCAAGAGACTGGATTACCACCCAAAAAGACCACATAACCTGTGGTGGAGCGCCTATCAATAGGATCCCCAGCCCAGTCAGCATCTGTGAAAGCAGTAAGATCCAAGGAACCTTTGGTAAAATGAAGGCCATGATTAAGAGACCCCTGAATGTACCGCAGCAAACGTTTAACAACCCCAAAATGGCTGTGTTTAGGCTGATGCATATGCTGACAAACAGAGTTCACAGAGAAGGCTATCTCAGGTCTTGTTAATTTCCCTCTCAATCTCTCTAGTTTTGTAGACCATAAGACCTAGAGTCATTTTGGTAGAAATTTTCCATATTTTGGATGAATGAAGTCGAGGCACTTGGATGGTCCCTCAAGGCATCTGAAGAGACCCATCCCATGGTTCATCAATTCTGGACAAGACTTTATGGTGTGCGGTTACTTAATACCATAATCACCCCATGATGTGAGACAGTGAGAGTTTATGGCTGGTGTATTCACTCCACGAGTTCCTGCTATTGATTGCAGGTTTTACAACTCAAGAGTCACATTATGATTACATAATGGGTTTCACGTTTCTGTGTTCCAGCATCAGAAATCCGAGTTCCTCTCAATACTATTCTGATATACATTTTTGTGAGAGAGCTAGAGCATGGTTTTAAATACCGGCCGTTACGTAGCGTACCTCTCCGATACCGTTACACCGCGGCATACCAGTGAGAAGGAAAAATCGAATGTGTATCGGCCGGTTCCCGTTACGTATCGGTCCGTATCCGATTCACGGACCGGTTCATGGCCGTTACGGGCAAGGATTTAAATATCGGCCGATGCGCGACGTATCGATTTTTCAAGGGACCGATACCGATATTTGACCGATATAGGGTCCGATACTGGCCGATATGGACCGATATTTGACTGTATCACCGATACCGTTACGTATCCCGATAACGAGATTTAAAACCTTGGTTACGGGTGATTTAAGCAATTTAATATTAATTTCAGTCGTTTTATCCGAAACAGTTACGCCGCCAAAACCATTACCGTTACGTATCACAAACCGATATTTAAAACTTTGAGCTAGAGACATCGCCAAGGTTGTCTTCAGAACAATTTCAGTCGTTTTAACATGATTTCTACAATGCTTATAAAATATTTGAAAAGTACGGCAGTCGTTTGGGAGAGAAAAAAACTGCTGCAAATTCTTTTGCAATTTTGACACATGTGTCTTCAGAAATACCAGGCACTCGTGAATAATGTAACAAGATATATAAAACTATGAAAATAATTTTTGCACTACCCCTTAATACTCTTGCACTCCTTTTTTTTTTTACACAAAATTACCTAGTTATCCTTACCTGTGAATTCACTTTCGGCATATATAAACGGTTTTTAGTCATTTCACGTAAATAAAGACGAGAAGAAGTGCCAAATTCGTTTCTCAAAAATTACTACCAATTACTCCCGCGAATTATATGAGCAATTGGACCTGCCGGTGGAACCAAGAAGGTGATCAATAGAGCGAGGGAAAGAATCTTCAAATCTTTGCATTAATTTGCGTTGTTAGAGTCGTAGCAAAATAAATAGTAAATTTTAAGGAATCCAAAGTAAAAAAAACAAAAGAGGTAAATTAATGGAAAAGTCAATTCTCAAAGTATATATACATGAAATGGAGAAATCAATTATATACCCAAGTGGACTAGCTGGGGGAACCGAGAAGGTCTACTTTTTGCCTAAGCAAAAAGGATAGAAAAGGGGGTCATTGGCGTAGCAACCCTTTTAAGCGTTATCATAGAGTTTTTCCTCCATTTGGAAATTTTTTTTACTACAGTTCTTATAAAGTTTTGAAAAGTAAGTAGGGCGGTTGTTCGGGAGAGAAAAAAAATTGCTACACATTCTATTAGAAATTTTAAACCTATGTAGGTAAGTCCAAGTCGTTCGGACTCATCCGTCGATGTGTCCTCACTCCTCACCGCTACCAAGCACTCGTAAATAATGTAACAAGATAAGCTAGCTAGGAAAATGATTTTTGCACTACCACTTAATCCTCTTGTACGATCCTTTTTTGTTTTTATCTACGCAAAATTACCTATTTATCCTTATGAATTCAGTTTCCACATATATAAAGGGTTTTCAGTCATTTCATGTAAATAAAGACAAACAGAAGTGCAAAATTCATTTCTCTCTGTTTATGATGATGGATGTTGGTGATGCCAATAGTCTTTTGCTGCTGCCGATGTTTTCCTTTGTACTCTCTGAGATTGAAGCTGTCGATGCTGCTTCTGGAGCTCAGTTTGTTAGGATTTTCGCAACCCCACAGCACCCCTACGATCTTGGAAACAATGAATCACAGAACAGAAAATCAAGTAATCGTGCATAATGGAAAAACGGAAAAGAAACGAGACACAGATATACGTGGAAAACCTCAACGCGAGGAAAAACCACGGGAGCCACACCAGTCCACTATGAAATCAAAATCAAGAGTACAAGTCTTCTCGCAATCTCTCTGAGATCTGCGTTTTCTCTCGCCTCTCTCTCTGTTTTTCTCTGAAAACTGATAACCCTAATTACACACTAACAGCGAAATAATTAGGTCGGGCCTATGTCCGAAATTACACACTGAGGTCCCGCAAATATCGTTTTCGCTACAGTCCGGAGTCACACTCCAGACTGCGGGACACTCGTGTCCCGTGGGGGATCCCGCCCCCACCCCCCGGTACTGCTGAAGGTTGTCTGCACCCCAACACAGTTTTGTTTGCAATTTTATTGAAGAACTTTGTAAGCTAATTTCATATTCGAATGCTGCTGTTTCTGGTTATGCTGACGATTTCTACTGCTGCTGCTGTGTTATCCTATTTATGCCTTTGCTAATGTTGTGATACCATCACGCCTGGCATGGAGTTATGTGAGGCCAAGAAAATCATCCGGGTTATGCTGACACTAAGCTTCTGGGAGCCTTCGCCTTTGCATTCTATTCAGCATCTCACTGGATGTGTATGCATTACCATTTCCTTGCTCTTGCGCCTAGTGATGGCTTCTTTATCTCGATGTACCCCGAGTTTTTATAAATTTTGCTGCCGGTCAAAAAAAATATTCATTTCTCAAAATTACTACCAATTACTCCGTTAATTATATAAGCAAGTGGACCAGCTGGTGCAACCAATGAAGTCAATAGGGCTAGTGAGAGAAACCTCAAATACTTGCATTAATTTGCGAATAAACCTATCCTTAAAAAAAGGGTAAATTAATGGAAAAGTCAATCCTCAAAGTATTTATATAATGGAGAAGTCAATCATATAAGCAAGTGGACAACTGGTGGAATCAAGACGTTATACTATTTTGCAAAGCAAAAGGGATAGAAAATCCGCTATAACCGTAGCAACCCCCTTTGTCTGATTATAGAGGGTTTCATCTAAAATGTTCAGTTTGAGCTATGCCTACTTGAGATGGCGAATCCGTCACCACAATCCCGTCAAAGTGCAATAGCGGACTAAGAATGCTCCACACAATATCTGGTTCACTAGACTACTACGAGTACCTGCAAGCGCGTATATATATGTTTTTAGAGTCGTACAACTCGTACAAAATCCATAAAGTATTGCTAACAAATCCTCTAATGTCATGTGATGGCCGTAAGGTCAATCGTAAATAAAAACAAGAAAACTTACTAACCAATAAACGCTACCTATGGACAAAAAAAGAAAAAAAAAAAAAAAAAACAGTGATTTTCATAGCTAACAGGGGCTTATTTACCTTTTTGGTCCCCAATGTATGAGCAAGTGGCCAATTTGGTCCCCAATCTATAAAATTGTCCAATTTAATCCCCAATGTTTAAAATGTGAGTCGATTTAATCCCCAGCCCTAACTCCGTTCACTTCCTCCGTCAAATTGGAGGGCACTTTGGGTATTTTACCCCTCACCCTCTCACCTACCCCTAAATTCACTCCCTCTGTTGATTCTTGAACAAAACCACTAGGAACGTTTTTTTCCTCTCTCTCTCTCTCTCTCTAGCCCGATGCACTGTTTTTCTTCCCCAGTAAGCTCTCTCTCTCTCTCTCTCTCTCTCTCTCTCTCTCTCTCTCTCTCTCTCTCTCTCTCTCTCTCTCTCTCTCTCTCTCATAAAAAAGCAAACTCGCCACATAAGAAAATAACATGCTAAATTTATACCATAAAAGAGAAATAATGAATGAAGACACAGAGGTAAATTACCACCATTTGTATTTAGTCAAAAGTAAAATTCGAGAAACAAAATTCCTGAACTAAGCTATGAATTTCAAGAACACATGTACATATAAAATAAAAGAAAAGAAAATCTGGTCTCTTTAGTATATCTATATACCATATCCGCTAAATGAACCGAAATCAGCACCAAAAGAATGAATTGATGTAAATCAAAAGGGCCCAATCTAAAGTAGGAGTACGTATTGCTACTACAAAAATTGCCCAAAAATTCAAGAACATTGAACTACTCAAGCAATCAACCACGTCGGGGCCAGCGTCAAATTCAGATTCAAGAACGTATCTATCTTCTCATCACTACCAACCACCTCCTCAAAAACCCACACTCCCTCCGGCGATCCTAAAGTTCCAGAAATCCAAAACCCCAATTCAAAATTCCAAGAACTCAAACCCCAATTCAAATTTCAGAGACTCTAACCTGAAAATCGAATTGAAAACAACAGATGTGACCGAAACCCAAACCTGTTTCAGAGAATCCACACCCACCGTCACCGCTACCCAATGTCGCCACCACCAGCTCACCATTGTCACTCCTACCCGCCGTCGCCGCCACAAGTCTTGTCCAGTCGCCGTCGCTGTCGCCATCTCAACAGCCACAAGAAAATTACAGAGGAGCACTACAAGAAATCAGGCATTTAGCGAGGAAATTGGTTTCCTCGCTGAAACTTTCACTACAACAAAATTGTGCTATCGCGACAAAACAAATTCGTTGCTAAAGCATCAATTTTCGTCGACAATGGTATTGGCAAGGAAATATTTCCTCGCCCATTTTCCTCGCCTATACACCGTCGCAAAAGGTATTTGCGAGGAAAAGTTGTTTCCTCACCTATTGTACACAATTAGCGACGAATTTTTTCCTCGCCATTTTCAAATAATTTCGTCACTAATTCTATCCCTTTCGTCGCAAAAGAAATGGAATTACTTACCACCAGCAACAATAGGCGAGGAAATAATTTCCTCGCCAATAGCAATAAGCATCCAAAAATTAGATTGTTCTGGTATCTTTGCCTCCGCCCAGGTTTGAACCGTGGACCTCGCGTCCATACCGCCAATCACCTATCCAACCGGCCACTTATGCACTTCGTTACATTTTTTAACTATTTAGTATATGTAGTAGTTTTTACATGTCTTTTATTTGTCCGTTTTAGTTTCTTAAACATTTATTACAATTTTCTAGGCTTTTTATACTGTTATAGTTTTCAAGCTCTTTTGAGCAAGTTTAATTTTTGGCTACCACGACATATTTTTTTGGTTAAACACATGTTCTATCAATTTCTGACAACAATTTTTGTAGGACTAAAAATATTTGGTTATATTTTTTTTTGGTGCATCGGAAATATTTGGTTATATGAATAGAAGTTGAAGTCCATACTTTTTAATCTTTTTTTGTAGCACTAAAGTCAATACTTTCTAACCCTTTTTTTTTAGTGAATTTTTTTGCTTTGCTGATAATTATCCCCACTTTTTTTACTTAGTTTAAAGCATGATTTCATACTTCGAGATAAAATCTACTTGTAAAGTCGCTCCTATTAAAACTTAGAATCTCTTGTTCCCAAACTACCGCCCCCCCAACACTGAGCCACTTCACATCTCATTAATAATATTGCACAATTTAATATATTAACATTAATCAGTACTTGTCATACTAATCAATGTATGACACACATACATACATGTGTTATTTAAAAAATTGATTAGTATCGGAATTGGCCAGGAAATAAAAATTTCGTCACCATTGTGTACCATTTTGGCGAGGAAACATAGATTTCCTTGCCAAAAATAGTACCCGTTAGCGACGAAATATGAGTTTCCTCGCGAAAAGCTACCATTTAGCGACAAAATTTATATTTCCTCGCCAAATTTTACTTTTTTGGTAAGGAAAGAAAATTTTGTCGCCAAAAGTACCTTTTGGAGAGAAAAATATTTGTTTCCTCGCAAAAGGCTATCCATTTGGCGACGAAATCCTATCTCCTTGCCACAGCTCACATTAGGCGACAAAATCCAATTTCCTCGCCAAATAATACCATTTGGCAAGGAAATATGAATTTTGTCGCCAGATTTTGTCGCCAAAAGCCTATTTTGTTGTAGTAATTTCCTCGCTAAAGGCACACTATTTGCGAGGAAATTAATGTTCCCTTGGTAATGGGACAAAGTTTTAGCGAGTAAATTAATTTCCTCGCTAAAAAATTAATTTTCTCACTAAAGACACCTTTTTTGCGAGGAAAGCATATTTCCTTGATAAAACTTGTCGCTAAAACTTTGGCGCCAACAATTTCTCCCGCCAGGCAAGTATTTGCGAGGAATTTGCGAAAATTCCTCGCAAATTGTTGCAGCCAATTTGCGAGGAAATAGAAAAATTTGTCGCTAAAGGGCAATAATGATTTTCTGTGTTAAATTAATTGGATGCTAAAGGTCTAAACAATTTGCGAGGAATTTTCGTTGATGCAAAAAAGTTATTTTATGAGGTTCCTCGCGAAAAGAAAATTGTTTCTATTTGCGTAGGATAATTTTCCTAGCAAAATATATTTCCTGTTTTGCGACAAAATTTTGTTTCCTTACCAAAAAGTCATTTTTTGCAAGGAAATTTGGTTGGTTGCTACTAAGTGTACCATTTTGCGAGGAAAATGCTTTGTCGCTAAACACGTACATTTGGCGAGGAAATTTGGGTTGTTACTTTTGAGTGCACCATTTTGCGAGGAAATACTTTGTTGCTAAACATGTATATTTGGCAAGGAAATTTGAATTGTTGCTATTGAGTGCACCATTTTGCGAGGAAAATACTTTACCTCCAAACATATGAATTTCCTAGCAAAAGGGTTCCTCATTAGCGTCAAGTGATATTTCCTCGCTAAAAAGTCTCATTTTTGCGAGGAAAATGCTTTATCGGCAAACATCCGAATTTCCTCGCAAATGGATTTCCTCGCAAAAGGGTACACTCATTAGCGACAAATGAAATTTTCTTGCAAAAAAGAAACTTTTTAGCGAGGAAATAGAATTTTGGACGCAAAAAAACAATTGGA
This sequence comes from Vaccinium myrtillus, assembly GCA_016920895.1. NCBI lineage: Eukaryota > Viridiplantae > Streptophyta > Magnoliopsida > Ericales > Ericaceae > Vaccinium > Vaccinium myrtillus. Next base: position 11,415,740 of record CM029271.1, read on the forward strand.
GACTACCCATTTGCGAGGAACGAACGACGAATGAAAATACCTCGCAAAAAACCTTTTGCGAGGAAATTATGGCATTTAGCGAGGAATTTATTTCCTCGCAAAAACCCTGATTTCTTGTAGTGGAGAGGGGATTTTTAAGATCCCCAATTTGAAACCCTAGAAATCGGTGGAGAGCTGGATGAGAATGGAGGAATTGGTGTAGTGAGAGGGGGTTTTAGGGACGGGATTGGAAAGAGTTGGCCGGACAAAGAGATTTGGGCCGGAGAGGTGGAGTTGATCAGAGGATGAGGAGAGAGGTTATGGTCGCCTGAGAAGAGAGAATTGATTTATGGTTTTTTTTTATGTTTTTTATTTTATTTTGTTGAAGTGTTTTGGGTGAAATACTGCTATTGTCCTCTGTTTTGACGGAAAAGATGGACGGCGTTAGGTGTGGGGACCAAATTGACACAAATTTTAAACATTGGGGATGAATTTGGACAAATGTTTAGATTGGGGACGAAATTGGCAACTCGCTAATACTTTGGGGACCAAAAAGGTAAATAAGCCGCTAACAGGCACTACAACAAAATTGACAAATGCAAATGCACCTTTGTATATTGGCAAATGCATATTTGCATCGGCAAAGGGTTTTGGCGATGAAAAACCTCGCGTCGGCACTATGTCACCATTGCCCTGTCGGCAATACTTTTGGCGATGCAACCTTTTTTTATCGGCAAAAGACAGTAGTTTTGCCAACGCGATATTACATTGGCAAAAGTGTATTTCATTTGACAAATCACATCAGTTTTGCCAACACGATATTACATCGGCAATACTAAAACTATTGGCAACATGATGTCTCATTGCCAAAAGTAATGTCCACATATTTACTAATAACTTTTGGCGATGGACTTTGTGTATCGTCGAAAGAATTATAAACAAAATATATAATTTTTTTAATTCTGATTTTCCCAATAACCTACATTCATCCATTTCATAATTATCATTGACGTGGAAATACATTCATTCCGTCGTTCCTCAAAAACCAAAAGTACTTTCATTCTAATACCTTAAACATATCACAAACCATAAACAAATTATCCATAACTTGTCCAAACATTACAATATAGTCAAAAGCTTACACCACCAGCTATGCATCCAAAAACTAAACTAGATGTCCCATGCATCCAAATTTTTTCAAAAGAAATAGCCAACCACAGCTGTATCAAAAAGTAATACCCAAAAACCAACTTTCAAACTCTCTCTAAGTCCGCATAGTTGACCTTCATTTTAACTAGTAGAAGTTCCATTTTGTTGTCCACCCAAAATGTCATCCCCATGTTCGCTAACTTGAATTAACCCCGGAATGGCGGTTGGATCAACACCAGAAGCCAACATGAGCATCATCTTTTCAAATTTCTTACCGTAATCAGCTATGACTTGTCCTTGTTCAGCCATGATTTTTCCTTGATCAGCAACTTGTTGCTTAAGAGAAACTACCTCTGAATTTGGGACTCCTTGAGACTGTGTACTTAATCTGCTCCTGCGAATCCCATATCCCTTCAAGTAGCCTGATCTCTTCCCAAGCACCTCAACAGAAACTTGTTCTTCGGATAGAGGATTTGTGACATCGGGTTGCGACTGCTCTTGAATCATTTTAAGCATCTCATCCTACATCAATAACATGTAGAGAAAATAAGACATGTAAGAAAAAGATAAAGCACCAATATGTAAGGGAGAAAAAACAACTCAGTCAACTGGAGCCAAAACCCAAACATATAAGTAGCAACAATTATCATGCTAGAAGGTATCATGCTTACTGTTTTTTTTTTCCTTCTTGAAACAGCAAAAGAGATTTTATTGAAAGACATGACAATGTGTACATCTGTTTTGTACTTTCACCAATTTTCGATACGATTTCTTAACCAAACTTGAAATCTCGCATGCCCGTATGTGACAAAATCAGTAAATATATCAAAGAATAAGAGAGCAACTCTTTGCAGCAGCAAACATAAAGATTTTGAAAGCATATCAGTTGAGAGAAGATAGTAGCACGTGACAGCATGTGAGATGCAGCAATGATGCCAGAGTGAAGCAACGCAACAAGAAAGTCAAAATGATAGCAAAAGACAAACAAGACCCAAGTGACCCGCTGAAAGAATAGAAACACAACCCATAACTAAAAAACTCAACCGGCCCGAAAACGAGCCTGCTCACTGCAAATGCTGCTATCTAAACAACATGATAAAACCATCCCTATAAACTATGGTTCGTCCCGGAAGATAAAAATG
>CM029271.1:11419009-11605224 GCA_016920895.1 Vaccinium myrtillus
TTTGTAGCATTGATACGACGTCGTCATCTTGGCCCCGACACGCAGCCAAGACTCTCCCAATGTCCTTAGGTCCTTTGGATGCCGGATTTGATGGGTAACTGTAAATTGGAAAAATGTATTTGGGAATTGTAAATGGCAACTATATAAATTTGAGATTCGGAAGGTCAAAAATGACTTTTGGGAAGAAGTGATAAATTAAGAAGGAAAAAAAAAACCACTTTTTTGGTTGAGAGTTTTGAGAAATATTTTTGAGATTTTTGGGGAAAAAGTGATAACTAGAAGGAAAAAAAAAAAAGGTGTGTTTTAGTAAATGGGCCATAGGGGTACTCTTGGGTTTATAAGAAAGGATGTGAAATTAGTCAATATTTTGCCATAGATACAGTACTCTGTGTGTAGCGGGCGGAAAATGCACCTTGTTTGGTTTGGGTCACACCTCCTTTATTCGGTTTGGGTGTAACCCCGCCCACCACAAATTAATTTTTTTTTCTATCTCACTCTACTTATTACCCCAAAACACTCCCTCAATACCCAAACCGAACAAGGCTCTATCTCTCATAACATCCCACAAAAACCAAAAAAATATGTTGAATTGATTCGCTTTGTTGTGGGGGCCATCCCCTTACAGCCTTGCTCCAGGTGATGTGTTTAGTTATTCAACTCTCACATTTGACTATCTAAATTTATCCATACAAAATACTCCAAAAGAGAGAGTAGGGGAAGAGAGGTACTCCTTCCGTTCTTTTTTTTTTTAAAGTGTATGTAATTCCAACTTATTAAAAAAATATCATCATTACACCATTCACATCAATTTTTACGTTCACTTTCACTTTCCAAGACATCATTATTAAAAATTACCCACTAACTTTTCAAAAAAGAATCTACTTTGAAGGGTAAAATAAAAAAATGTAAATACACTTTTGAACACCACACTTTTTTGAGAAATACACTACTCTTTTTTGGAAACGGAAGAGTAGTACTTTTTCATGAACTGCAAAGAAAGCTAAGACACAGAGAAGGAAAAGAAGGAAGAGCGAAGAAACAATCGACAACTCCAACCTGGCCTGCCACTAACATAAAACCAAAAGAATCCAACATTTGTTCAACAATGTCACCAACACAAACACCTGTACCCACAAACGATTTTACTAAAATAACTGATAAAGATATGGGTACAGAGACCATGGTACAAAACGATTTTACTAAAACAACCCCCAACAAAACGAATTCATTTACGAAAAACATTTTCCGAGATCAAAATTGGCCAAGCCATCAAAAATCCCAACGTCTCACCGTTCCAACCACAATTTTTTTAACGGTTGGATTTGGTTGGAGGAACCGTCCAATTGAACTGAAATTTGGTGGGGACCCTTGGAAAAAATGTTTTAAGAACAATGAACGCTCGGATCACTCGCGTGAGCCGATCGTTTCAAAAGTCCTTGATGAAGCTAGCTGGGCATTTTTGGATGTGAATCATAACATAAACAAGAACAAATGAGTAGGATAACTATCAATAAGAAAAATTGCATCAGACAACTTGCGCGTGTAACTAAATTGTTGGTAAAAAGGATTTTTAATTACCAAGCCTCTCAAAAATTGATCCAATCGGACAAATAATGTCAAAAAAAAATTCTGAGATACACAAAACAAAACAGATTAAAAAAGACAAGAAGCCACCGCCACGCACAACATAAAAAAAGAAAAGGCAAAACTTTACAGTACTATCAACTAGTATATAGGGGCGACTAAAACTTCAAATATCTTCAGAATCCACATGGAAGCCTCTACGTTCTGCACTTGATTTGATTTTCCATTTCTGTAGTAGTCATAGCTGCTAAACCGTCGTCTTGGGTTGCAATATCTGCACAAGTGACCACAGTACATCCATCCGGTGCATGCTTCTATTGTTCTGCCCCTGCAATTTCCATTTTATTGGAAACCTTGTTTACGTATAATAATGAAAGGAATTCGCAGTAAATTCATTAGTGGAAAGCATGAAGTGCGGTGTTAGACTGTTCAAATGCTGTCCACTTGTGCACGAATGTCAAGAAGTTTGGTAGCATGCTCTGTTATGGAAGTCGTATCAAGTAGAGTGAATATAATCCAAAAACTTGAGACTTTTTTCTTTGAAACCTTTACCTACCTCGCATCCAAATGGGGGCTTCCCCACTTTTCTTATATCATGGAAATGCTCCAATTGGAACAAGTCCATACGTTATGTGATTAGCACATGTTAAAGCAGACATCAATGTATGGCGTGCATCACAAAGAAAAGACCAACTAAATGTGTTCCTTCATAATTCAGTTATCTCAAAGTTACAGATACCCATTCAAAACAAGGATTGTACCTCAACCACAAAACTCATTCGTGTTGTTTTGCCAAAAGCTTCCGCTACACCTTTCAAAATAGCTAGACCAATGCTCCTAATGGCTTCCGCAATCTCAAGAAAATGGCCGCTTTCCTCGCACAACATCTGCATGGATCCAGCAGAAATATTACTCTTTTAGAATCAGTAACACTATACATGCTCTAAGATGCTGCTCACTTGAAAGCCACATCTCTTATAAGCATTTTCCTTCTCTCATATATAATTTGGGAAGAACTGAACGTAAATCGGACGAGACTATACCTCAATCAGCATTTGCCCATTCATGTTAATGTTCTCTACCATTATGGGGCAAACTTTCAGGTGACTTCCCACTTCCATTGCCCAGCTTGAACCCTGGTCATATCCAGGAAAGCCTCCTAAACCTGTTCCTTTGTCGCGCAACTGCAGAATCAACAATACAAGTCAACTATCAGGAAAATCATGACAGAAGGTAGTAGGTCGAACCACTGTTTACTACTGGTGGAGGCTAGTCAAGTTCAAGGTCTGAATATAAAATTCTCTGGCCTGAACATGTCTCATGAAACCATGGCTCAACAAGGAAGAACATTATATTCCATGAAGGACCTTGTCCTGCCTTCAACTACTAAGAGCTGAAGTCAATAACTACCACAAAGCATGTTCAAAATTAAAAAAGCCTCGGAGGAAGCACACAAAATGATTTGGGTTATTAGCAACAGTTCTTATCTTTCAGTTTGTTAGTCCTAATGTTTCTATCTATTACCAATTTGGGGCGTGCGAGACATGAATACCATCAAACAAATGCAATTGGTGTTCAACTTAAAAAACAGAATGCCGACAAAAGGAAAGCTGAACCTGACCTTTGACTCGAGGCATTTACTTAGTTTGTCAGCATGCTTGGTGATGCTTTGTATGAAGAGCATATGCTTGATTGTGCGCTCAAGAAGTAAATCAATACTGCACTGTAAATATTGCAAGAGTCAGCACATTAAATGTTAAAGAGAAAAGTAGAGAGACAGATACAAACACCACACACGAATCTAAGAGGACAAAAATAACCACACATAATACCTTGGATCCATTGGGCACGAGCTCTCTCAGCTCCTTAATACGATCTTGGATGAGTTGTCTGTCCCTTGGCCTTGGCCTACCATTTTCACCAGGTCTAGCCCTCTTCTTATTGACCTTACCTGGTTCTTGTGCACTGTCCAGCTGCTCACTAAAAGCACTACGACTCCTTGATGAAAAGCCCATTGACGAGCTTACACCACATGACTCAGAGCCCAAGCAGTGCGACGTTTCCTTTTCTACAGATTGGTCATATGAGTACCCAGCTGCGCTACCAGTAACCTTATAACAGGTTGACTGTGGCATTTTTTCAGAAGTCAACAGGGACTTTGGCGAACCATATAATGATTTTTCTCTTCTAACATCACTTCTACTACACACAACATTAGCCACCACTGCTTCTAGAAGATGCTCTGAGCCAGATTCAGCTGTCAACAGGCTACTACTGTCCATTCCCTCTGGCATCTCAATAACTGTTTCAGTAAGAGTCTTTTCTGACTCCCAATCACAAGTACTATTCTGTTTCCGAAAAGCTGGCCCAAGTACTTCATACAGCTCACAGTCAGTAGAAAACTTGAATGGAGTTTTCAATGACTCCACAATATCTATCTCTGATGGGAAATCTATGGTATTTTCCAAAACATTCTGAAATTGCATGTGATTCTGATATTTCTGCCGCTCTGAAAAGAAAAATTCGGTACTTGATTGTAGTACATTGCTACTTTCAGGACCCCCTAATGTTGATAATTCAAGTCCTCCATCCTTATTGCTCGCTTCAACTGTCTTCTTTAGCAAATCACAAGATGGTGATTCAACAAAAGAAAAATCAGCAAGGTTTGTAATCGAGGAAGATGTACATGACGTTATTATTGTCTTCTCCTTGTTCATAGGTTTACCAATGTTGCTTACGCAATCATGACAATTTCCAGAACCTGAACTTCTCGCAGACATATCTGACTGCAGAACGAAAGAGAACGGTAGGATCCATCAGGAGATGATTTCAAGTTCAACAGGTGTGTTCGTGGAGACAAAGACTTACCAGACATGAGGAAGGCCCCATAGTATAATGAAGTATGCCGCGAGCACACCCCAACGGCGAATCTTGAAGTGTAAAGAATGCATCTCTGATATGGTTCACCAGCTTCAGATCCTCAGGTATCTGTTACTCTCAGATAAGAGAACAAAAATACAAGTACGAGCAATTGGTGAGCGGCTATGACGTCAGAAAGTGAATGTGAGATGCACATTTTAACAGTCCACTATCCGGGAAAAAAAAATGGGTAGGTCAAGAAAGATGTTTTCCATGGAGTTAAGACCAAGCAGATATTATACTGGAAGTATTTGATGCTGAATCATAGGAAAAGTCTTGCATAAAATACATGAGCAAGCAGGAAATTTACAATAAATTGAAAGATACAACAGAAAAAAAACAATACTGGAGCAAACGGTGAAGTTTTGCCCTATGTTTGAGTGAGCAACTTAACAGCTTGTATACACCTTGTTGTAGCTATTAAAAAAAAAAAAAATGGCAATTGGTAAAAAGAATTCACTGATAATTGAAAACATCTGAGACTGGTAGAGTTACAAAAGGCGGCTTTAAATATTCACATGGGGCTTCTGTTTGATAACTAGTTGATTCAATCCAACCAAACTACCAAAGCATTTCATGATACCTTCAGTCAAAGTGATCAGGTGTGTACAAGTATGTGTTCACTAGACAATTTGATTTTTGCAAACCCTCCTACTGATATAAGATCCTATACTATAATTTGGAACTTGTCAGAAGTTTCTAGCTCGACGTGTCAAGACACGAGGGGTTCGGTTTACTTTTAAGTGTTTATGGATGCAAACACATAAACTCCAAGATTCAAAGGGATACAAGAGTAATAAAGTTAAGACAAAAAACCTAATAATCTATAATTTATTCTACAGCCAAACATGAGAATACAAGGAACGCTGACCTACAAAGCTAAGTTTAATTACAATACGAAGCATAGTAATGACATCAAGCTTGTCACAAATATAGTGAATGGAAGTGACTGTATCGCAATGGAAACTGTCATACTTTATTCATAGAGCCAAATTGCACAACACCATGTGGAACCACAGCCACCACCACAACAGTCTGCAAAACAAAAGACGAAGAGACGCAGTCAGAAAACATGTCAGATAAAACAGATGATATGAGGACCAAAGCATATTAGCCGTAAATAAAATTCTTCTAAAATCAGTAGCTTTTGAAACCAAGTTCCCAATAACAGTTCTCTCTTACAGAATCGACTAAGTGACACATGCCAAACAACCCCATTATCACATGATACATATTGTTCGAGGGTCTGTGCAGCACTAAGCCGCTTTCCTACACCAAAACACAGCCAAAAGCCCAATAGAAATCACAGGACCAACTACCAATTAGCAGTTGCAGTGCAATTGCACCAAGGTGTTGATTTATGAAGCCAAGTAACTTCGACTTAATGTGCAACTCACAAGTTTGTACTTGTACTGAACCCAACTAATATTAAACTTGAGCCAGTCCCAGGTCAAATTTTGCATAGGGAACCTTGGGTATGTAAATGGAGACAATGAAGCCGACTGGTATCGTAGGCTAGCCTTTTTCAGCAAAGCCGATGCTATCGGAACCAGGTGACCCACCCGCGTGCACCGCCGTGAACTTGTGGATACTATAGCATAGGGTCATTGTTTCAAGGCAACCAGGGAGTGCTAGTGCTTTCATGATCCAGTGGTCAAACAAACAAACCTTCATTGAGGTACCCTAAGCACCACATTGGGAGACTACATGGAGAGCATCGAGAATATAGAAGTCAGGACTACGAAACCAATTGATATCAGAGGGAGGAACCCATATTAACAATCAAATTTAAGACCCAAAATGATTGCTGGTTTACTAGGGAAGATCATTTTCAGTTCACAAACCTCTAGAGCTAGTATTAACAATCAAGACCTCTACAAATTATCAATGTTGTGTGCTAGGACTAATATCAGTTTCTAAACTTTGAGAAGGAAAAAGGATAAGCAAGCACACCTTAATCCCAGCTGAAAACTGAGTTTGCCATCCATCATAATGCTGGAAATCACCAATATTATAAAATAAGAACAATTGGAAAGCTAAACTAAATAAAAGAGGTGGTGTAGGAGGAATAAAAATTACAGGTCCATTCCACATGGTATAATGCATGTGTTATACGGTGCTATTGCATCTCCGAATAGTGTAGGAGGAATAAAAATAACAGGTCCATTCCACATGGTATAATGCATGTGTTATACGGTGCGCTATTGCATCTCCGAATAATTTCTCACCTCAAATGGTGAACATGAATCTGTCACACGGTTATCTGCAAAAATCCACATATGCTTTCCAGTAACTGCCACCTTTCCAATAACACTGTTCATCAATTTGATTAGTATGGCATTAGACCGAAATTGTCATTCTTCAAGAATTTATTCAAACTGATTTCGTAACCACAGGAAGGTTTTAGGCCCACAAGCATAAGGTATGTCGAAAGAAAGGCAACATTTTCAAAAACTCAGTTAATTAAAGGCAAACTTCACCAAAAGGTGGTGCACATAGCGCTAAGCATGGGTTGAGATTGAGGTCCAATTACTTCTATCAGTAGTTAACAATTACTTCTATCAGTAGTTAAATTCCATACCCTTCGCCAAGAGAGTAAACGTGGCATGACATCTTCGCCACCTCTATCCCAAGAGGATCACGTGAATGCCAATCACTCAGGTTATCCCCAATCCCAGTGAAGCACATGTTTGCCGGACGATCATGCAACTCATGGTTGTCATAGTAAGCATCCTCCCAAGTCAGCACCCTACCAGAAATCCCACATCCAGAATAACAATGAAGATTATTAAGTCTATTATTGTTACAGCTTAGAATGGACTAAATTCAAATGTAAATTGCTATACCAGGCAACAGGGCAGACAAAACACAATATTCTCTTACCAAATTGAGTCACAAAAAATTATAGTTTCATACGCTAGAATATCCGCTTTCCACAACAGAAGTGACAGTGAGAAGAAATTAAGGACCCATTTATTTCTGCACCAATTTTCTTATCAAATTCAACGGTAGGGATCACAACGCTCAAGATATCACAATGATCGTTGAGCTTTTCAACTACTGAATGACTTTCTTGACACAGAAAAGTGTAGAAAATAGAAAGATGAACACTAAACAAGAGCAAGCCAGTCTTGTGAACACAACCTTTAAGATATGGTATTTAAAGAGGCCAATTACAGAAACAATAGGTCTACGAAGCACAGGTACTGGTACGGGTTACAGGCACACTGGTACAGGATACGTCAACAACCCAAAAAAGTAGGGTACGGATGCGGCAATTTTTTTATGTATATCTTTTTTACAATTTTGGCATGCTTAATTAGATATAACAAGTATAACATATTTTATAGATAGAAGCAAGACAACAAAAGCTAATAGCACTTGAACTTGTGCCCATACTGCTTGATGGACTATCTTCCTATGAAATAAAGTGCAATAGCCTAATTTTTGTGCATGCAACTATCATAGGTTTCAAGATGGAAAGTAAAAGATATTTCAAGGCCCATCTAAAAAATCGAAAAAAGAATAGATTTTGACATAATAACGACAGAGAAGGGGTAGCAGAAATAATGTGAGAGAGAGAGAGAGAGAGGAGTCGCAGTCGCTGGAGGAAGATTGACAAAAAAGATTAGTCAACCTTGCTCTTGTTTTTCCAAAATCAAGCTCTAGATCTGAGTCGTGGTTTCGAGTTTATGACTTTATCGCATTGAGTTCTTACATGTTAAGGCCAGCAGTTTGAGTTTTTTTCCATACAGAATCCCTAAAGTTTTGAAAACTTTATGAATAGGCCCAAAAGTACCCAGAAAAGTACCCAACGAAGTACCCATAAACTCAAAAGTACCCGGTACATTTTTGGAGTTCTCGGTACGTATTTTGAAGTACCCATGAAGTACTGGTACTCGGTACGGGTACTTTGGGGTTTTAGAAGTACCTGTGCTTTCATAGCAATACGTCCAAATTCAAATTATTCAAAATTTAGGGTCTTGACCTACTTAAAGATGCCTTCACGAAATTATACCCCAAGTCAAACAACCAGGCCAGCTCTGAGTTTTCGGGGGCCTGCTAAGAACTTTTTTAAAAGGGGCCCATTGTATAATTCACAAAAGAATAAAAAATACTTCAAAGAAAAAACGACAAGCATTCAATTTAAGAAAAATAATACAAGTATTCAACACCATAATAACAAAAGGCAGGATAATTATTCTATTAGTTCAAAATTTATTACTTAACCATAACTCTTGTTGCATTTTTCTTCTAATTTTACATACATATCCATAATATAAGGACAACAAAGTTTGGGGCCCCCAAAATAGGTAAAAATTGGGGGACCGATGCAATCGCATCCTCGGCATATGCCCAAAGCCGACCTGTAAACAACCACCATAGATGCACACTCAACCTATTTATTGATATACGTATACACCGTATAGTAGTATGACAAAATAATGCTAAAGGTGCCAAATCATTTTCTAAGGCAAAAAAATCAAACGAAGTAGAAGTACAAGGAAATGAGATTACATTCGAGCTCGATGTTTGAGTTTCCAAAAGACAGCATACTTCCAGTCAGTGTTGAGGCAGATGGCCCTGAGTGCTTGGTGTAAGTGAGTCCCCATCTGGTCTATTCAAAAGAATGTTAATCCAATTCCCCTAACCACTCCTCACAGGAAAAAAAAAAAACCTAATTCCGTCTGAATTCACCACCACCACAACCCTAGCCTAGCTACCTCTGTAAGAACCTCTCCCTGCCTGCTTCCTTCGCAACCCTGCTCGCCGCTTTATTGGCGGTCCCACAGTCTGAAGCAGCAGATTATCCAACCCCATCCTCAACAGAATCTAAAACCCTAGCCCCGGGGGAAAAAAAAAAAAGGGTCCAAAATCTTGAAAAAAGCTCAGTAACACAAGTAATTTATCAACCTCATGACATCAGTTCTAATAAAGGTAATACTGCCCTCATGTACAAATTTCCTATAACATATGGCCATTAAGTTCAAGAAGTCGTTGAAATTGTTTGAAATTTGGAATCTTTTGAAACCCTATGGCCAGTCTTGAAAAGGGAAAAACTTAAAGGCGAAGACAAAACAAAAAAATCTAAGATCTTGGAAGAGCTCACTGACCCAAGTGACCAATCAGACTCGTGAAATCAGCTCCTAGAAACCCTGAATGCTCAAATTGAATCAAAACACCCGCCATTAAAGTTAACATATCGTTAGAATTTCTGGAAGTTTTGAGTCTGTGAAAGGCCTAAAAGGAGAGTGTGACATGAGAAAAAAAGAAAATTGGGAAATTTAACTTATGTCCGACGACATTGACGACGAGAGGTTTTCGAATGAAAATTGGGTTAGTTGCTTTACTAGAGAGAGAGAGAGAGACAGGGTGCAGTTTATTATGTACGGGGTATATCAAGGAGGAGTAAGGGCTAAAACAGAATTCACTGAATTGAAAAAGTTTGAACCTGGACGTCATATATATAGGGGAGCAGCTTTTTGTCGGAGAGAGAGAGAGAGAGAGAGAGGGAGAGGAGAGTAGTCGTAGTACAGGACGCATCCGTTGCGCTCTCTCGCAGACGGACAGGGAAGATGATGCATAGCGTGTTGTGGACATACGGTGCAGCGGCACCGACTTCGTTTCGGCGATCGGAGACGTTCACCGCGTAGATCTCCTCAAGTACTACAAGTATCCCACAAACCAACTTGATCAGATATCGTTAAATGCGTCATCGGAACACAAATACTTTCAAAATAAATAGACACAAACATTGGATCAAAACCACTGAACCCATTTTTTTCAACTTATTTGTATTCAGATGAGACACTTAACCAAATCTGATCGAGTTGATTTTTGGTATATTTGTAGTGCTCGACAAGCTCTACGCGATGGTGATCGTCTCCGATCGTCGAAAATATGCTGGCACGACCACGTCTTGGGGCTGCACCGCAAGGTGGGGATCCCCCCGACCTAGTTTCGTTCAATTGACTTAAAGCACTTTGAAAAGAAATGGACAAAAACACTGGATCAAAACCACTAAACCCATTCTTTTTCAAGTTATTTGTGTTCCGATGAGGCACTTAACAATATCTGATCGAGTCGATTTTTACTACACTTATAGTACTCGATGAGCTCTACGCGGTTGTGAACCTAGTTTCATTCAATTGACTTAAAACTCTAAAACATCTAAACACGAATTTTAAGACAGATCATTTCCTTACAATATATCAATTACTATTAACACTTTTAGAAAAAAATGAGAAAACTCAGCATAATCCACGTGGGCAATCTTGAGCGTTGATCTCCGCAGGTTTAGATTCTCCTAAGCACTCCTACCAGTATTATACAAACATATCTGAAACATTGATTGCCAAAACGAACGACTCGAATGCTCACTACACGCCAGTAGTGCTCACTACGGGCCCCATTGCATGTCCAATTCACGTGCATGCACAAGAGTCTCAAAGTGTTGGAAAATGATTTTCACACCCAAATCATTGCCCAAAGTGTTTATTCCAAAAATATTTCAAACTACTAAAATTTACGGCTGCGATAACTAAGAGTCGGACCCGGGGTAAGTGTTGTCCCTTCGGGAACAGCATGGGTGTTGGCCGATCACGGTTGTCCGTGGTCGGCCATGGATGGCTCAGATCACATTTTGTCCAACCAAATTTGAACCGTCCCCTACCAAATAGATCTAAGTTGTTCATGTTCATGGCCGATCACGAATTGTCCTCGAAGGGACAACATCATCTTCCATTCCCTAGGGTCCCTAAGAGTTTGAGAACGCAAGTGCAGAACGAGAATTTAAGGGCATGTGCGTGGAAAAAGAGCCCCGAATGATTATGTGACTAATAAACCCCTCTCCCCGCCGCTTAGGGTTTTTGGGTTTTCTTACATCCGTACAAGTTGTAATAGTAGCAAATAGTACTAGTCTTTTTTTGGATAGTACTAGTCTTTGATAAACAAGTAATGCTAGTTTTAGTCCCATAATCTTTGAGTAAGCCCACCCACTCTTGTTTTCAATCATTGTTCAGTGAATCACGTTTTTAATTCCCATTCTCATGAATTTCAATAATTTTGAAAGGTACGCATTTTGAAAGATGCTTCTACGTTCGTGCTTGCATTTCTGTGGGTGTTAGTTCAAATGGCTAACTTAAATTCATGTTCATAAAAGAAAAAAACTCCTCTTTTTTCAGGATTCAAAGGAAAAAATAAAACTTCTTGAATTAACAAATTTCTCCAAAATAGTTTGTTGGTCCAGTGTGGGTTTCAATACAATTTTTAAACTGTTCATATTTTTCAATCTATGATATTTTTTAGAGATCTTAAAAACTTTGTATAATAATACTAATTGAGATCTATCAAATAAGATTCATAATGCATGTAAAATAATCTATAGATTGAAAGATATGAATAGTTTAAAGCTTCTTTTGTTTATAATTGTATTTCTAAACAATGTATGAAAATGCCCTTTTGTTTTGGGCAACCAATTGAGTGGCAAACAACATGATTTATGGTGTGGAAAATTGCTTCCTTATCTTCCTTCATCTCTCTCTAGTATACCAATCTCCCCTTTTCTTCAACCCTGAACTTGAACTTAGCGGTGTTTTGGCAAAATAATTGATCTAGATTTTTTGTCCTTATTAAATTTTTTTAGCATTTGTTAGTGTTATATACGTTAAATTTATTTTTGTCTTTATTAAAAAAATCTGTTTTGAGCATAATTTTTTACTTTTTAGATTCCTTCCGTCGAGACAAACGAATAATCCAAAAACATTGAAGAAAAACTAGCAAATGCGAAAAAAATAAATAAAGACAAAAAATTAATTCAAACGGATTATTTACCAAACCACACATTAGCCTCCCAAGGCCCTTTGTCAACAATCATTTTAGCTGCTAAAAGGTGTTACACCTACACCTCAATTGCCATTGTCCCCTCTTTTTTACCCTGCACCCTTATGGTTTCCAGCCTATTCCATCAAGTGACATTCACAGCCTTGGTTTGATATGCCTAAAAAAGTCCACTTTTTTGGGAATTTTTTTTTACCATTTTCGTGATGTTTTCTTTACTTTTTAACCTTTCCAACGATGCTTTCAACTAGAGTAATGATTAACAAAAAATTGAAATTGATCATAGACAAAAAAAACTGATCATCTTTTGAAAGAAATCTACCAACACAGAAATAAGCAGTTGAGGTGCGCATAGACCAAATGAAATATGTCCTCTGCCCCCTCAATTGTCATTGTCCCCCTTCTTCTGTGCCATGCGCCCTTATGGTTTCCAACTTATTTTCATCAACTTACATTTATCCTTCATTTGATAAGTCTAAAAAATTCCACCTTCTTTTTTTTGAATTTTTTTCCCAGCATTTTCATAACTATCTGTTTAACCTTCTTCCCGGGGATGAAGCAATCTTAAAGGAATTGATTGAAGCTGATATCAAAAGAACTTTTGCTAATGGCTGACTTTTGGAAGGTTTTTTCTTTTGTTTCTTCATTGAGGTTTTGGAGTTTTTTTTTAGCTTTTGGTGGTGGCGGCATCGGTTTTTTCCGGGGTCCTTGTTTGTTTGGGTTGTTGCTGCTTAGGGTTGTTCTGTAGGCGCCTTAGGGCCGTTTTTGGGGGTGGCTTTTCAGGGGTTTGTGGCGGTTTTTGGTTTTGGCGCCTTTTGGTGTTTTCTTCTTTCCCCTTCTTTTTTCTTTCATTCAACCTGGGTTGGATGTCTCTTCCCCCTTTTCTCGATGTACCCTTATCGAGTTTCTTTTATATATTCTCTTTTTCCGATCAAAAAAAAAAAAACTTTTGTTCCTCTACTAAAACAGAAGTTAAACAGAAAATACAAAATCAAATTTATCGACTAGGGAAACAATGCAAAACATAATGGCAAAGTTTCTCAGTCCTATTCCGATGTACCACAAAAAAAAAAAATTTCTCAGTCCCTCTCCCTAGGTTTTTTTTTGTCATTCGTCATTCTTAGTAATCTATTATATGGGGGAGAGGGGAATGAGACTCGATCCCGCATGAGCTAGCCACCACTTGCCTCCCTAGGTTTGCCAGATCTGGGGACCCCATTTTGCAGTGCTGCACTACATGGGCATAATGCGTGATCCAAGCCACGCATCTCTACAATCAATGTTTCAGATTTGCTAAAAGTATCATATACCAAATCTGGATTACTAAAAACACTTTCGAATGCTAATAAAAAAATATTTTTTTAAATGGATTGAATTGCACACTATAACCCTGTAGTGGAGGGATTTTGATTTGCCACCATCCAACCCTGTTTTTCCAGGCAAAATTAAGGCCAATTCACTGCTCAATAGCAGACATGGAAATTTGTAGTGTGATCTCTGGGTGATTATTGGCATTAATTTCCAATCATTTCTCATGTTTTCTTTTTCCTCTCTTCACTGTGGATCGGTGAATTTATTAGTCATAAAGAGGTAAAACACAAAACACAGGATTGGAAAAGGAAGGCAAAATGATGACATGATCAATCATCGAAAATGATTCTCAATGTATTTGTATGGGAGAACTTATAAATGGAGTAAATCCGGTTTGTTGCTTTTAACCCAAATAAAGATCCATTTGTCCGCAGTGTAAACATTACTAGATTAGGACATTTTACTGGCAAAAATGATGATTTTATGTTTTTATAGCTGTTCTCTTTTGTAGTTATATGTAACACCTCTTCCCACATGGAAAGCCTACATGAGTGACCTTAGAAATATAAGGATCATGTAAGCTACAATTAGTTAGGGCATCCACAATGAGCTCCTAAAATAACTCCTAGGTGAAACGTACTCCTACTATTTAGCAACTTGTTTGCTCAATTGTAGTATTTAATGGGCTCTCCATTGAAACTTCTAAGGATGGCTCCTACCGCATGAGTTAAGTTTAGGGAGGGAGTTGAGAGTGAGGAGAACAGAGAGAAGGAGAAGAGGGAGGAGAATGGAGGACCGATTTACATTTTTGTGTGCATAAATAAACTTTAGGACATAGTCTAGGTGCTAATTTTAGGGGATTGGGGGGCGTTGTTGTAAGTAAGCTCACTACACCCCTGTAGCGAGCAATCACGGCCGTTGGCTAGGCAATCAACGATTCGGATAATCTTACATAAAAGATAAGTGTCTTACATGTAGGATAATTGCATTTAATCGGGACCGTTATTGTCGAATGGACGGCTATGATTGCTCACTACAAGAGTGTAATAAGCTTACTCACTACAGGCCGACCAAATCCTAATTTTAGAGAGTCAATTGGAGTATTATTCCTATATTAGCAAATCTTTAACACACAAAATTGGACGGCAGTTGATAATGCCAAAACTCATTTTGTTCCTGCCAAAACAGTAATTTTAGCTCCTCGAAGAATGACTTATTTTCCCCCTACTACTTGCAGCATCATTTTGTTTTACAAAACTACCCCTTAAAGTTTTTTTTTTTTTTAACTGAAAGTCATTTCATTAATTCGGCCCGAAAGACAAGCCAAATACAAGATTTCAATACAAAACGGAAAGAACCGAAACTACTATGGCTCGGGCAACGAGCACACCATAATAGCTGATAGGCACGTAATATCACAGATATAAGCGCCTAAGTAGGGCGAATTAGCGCATTAGAAGCGCGTTTTATTTCATTTTCCACTTGATGCGGTGTTTCTCTTGTTCTTGGTGTTTGTGTTTATTTTGTAGGGAACAGGTCGAAAAGGAGCACGGACAGTGGCAATAGGACATCGGGCATGCGGGGCATGGCGGGACCCAAGCAAAATGGACCAAACAGCTGAAAATTCAATTTAGCAGGCTCGGTATCGATACAGGGATTGTCCTGTATCGATACCCAAGCCCCATTGAGAAAACAGAACCCACGGGTATCGATACAGGACTTCCCCTGTATCGATACCGAGGGCATTAAATTGCCCGGTTGACCATGCCACGTGTGTTGACTTCGGGGAGGATAAATACCCCGTTTTTGCTCCGAATTAGGGGTCGAAACTTTGTTTAATTTTTCATTCAGCAGCCGTTTTTCATGATTAGAGATTCAACTTTCCGGAGACTTTGGGATTGAAGTTTACAGTTTTGTTCGCTGATTCTCGCTTTGCTTCGGTAACTTTCTATTTTCTTTACTTTAATCTCAGTTTGCGGGAGTTTGTCCGCGTTCTGAGATTCGGATTTTGGTTTTAATTCAGATTCAATTACAAAAGCATGAGTTGTTTCAGAATTACGTTATCTATTCGTTTCAATATGAGTGAATAGTTCCCTAAGTATGGTCGCGGGGTGATTAACACGCCGTGGCCAGGGCTGGATATGTTCTTGCTCCGGTTTTCACAATTAGTAAAGGAAAAAACAATTTTAGGTTATTAAAGAGCTTCCGTTGGACGAATCCGAGTTTCGTCGGAGCCCATGTAACGCGAGGAACGGGGGACCAAAACTTATTCTCCGTTGTACATGGGTAAAGGCGACCGCGAGGATTCGCATCCTTCGGGGTACCCTTTTTCTCTCTAAAATCAAATGTTTCTTCGGAACAACGATTGGAGCAGGAAATATCCGGACCTGGTCACTGGTGTTACGAATCCTACGACCATACTTTCCTTTAAATAATTTTAGTAAAATCAGTTTCTCTTTTAGTTTTAGCGAATTCACCAATCAAACCATAAAGGGTGGCTACCTAAGAGCCTTGTTTAAACTAGCAACCCGAGTTTTTAGTAAGCACTTTCCACCTTCTCTGTGGATTCGATTCCGGTCTTACCGGGTATTGTGCTACACCGGTCTCCGCCCTACGCTTGGGGCAACCCATTAAATTAGGTATAGGATTTCGGTCAAGCAATAGCCATGACGGGCATGGGGCTCTAAGACTCGTACTGCAGAGCAGACGCTGGCCCATACGAGGGTCGATGCATAGGGTCCTACCCAAACCACAATAGTAACTAGCCTATGGCTCAATCCAACCCATGAAAGCTCAAATGAAATCTAGACTTCTCGGAAATCAAATCGCGAAAAGAAACAAAACTGAAACAAATAACACAAAAACTCAGCCGGAATGAAACTAAATAAACTGAGTCGCCCCACTGAGAAGACCCATTGAGTTGCCCCGCTGAGTCGCTCCGAAAGGCGCTGAGTTACACCGAGTATGCAAAGCCAACTGCTTCTCCAGCCAAGAACCGAGATGATGAGCCGCCGCCAACGGTTATCAGAATCATTATTCGCCGGAGGGGCCTGAGCCGCCCTAGCGTCACCATAGAGTCAAACAAGGCAGTTGAAACTGCCAAGGAGGAGGCGGGGGTTGCCATGGTTTCAGCGGAGGGAGAGGTAGAAAGGTGAAGTGGTGGAACGGGTGTGAGGAGGGGCAGAAGAAACTGACTTGTATCAAGACCGGCGCGGCGCTGTGGTGAGGTTAGGGCGGTGGGAAGGTGGGGCGGGGGGGAGGTGGAGCCAAGTACCCCTTAAAGCTCTTAGGGATTATTTTATCAGTGTATTGATCGAGCTTTTCAATTGCTTGGGTGATGAAAATTGAAACTTTTGAAGTTGCAGCGCCTCCCCACCTGAGATCGGCTCGCTATTCTAGGATCATGCTAAAGTATTGTGTTCCTCTTCAAATCACTTGTTCTTAAGAGTTTTCCTCATCTTTCTTATTCTTCGACTATTTACTAATTTTTAGGGTTTGAACAAGAGCACACTAATGCACTGCGAAAATGTAGCATTTGCAAAGCCACGAGTCTTAATAGTCGAACATGCAGAGACAAAATGGGGCCAAATGAATTAAATTGGTAATGAAAGAACAAACACTTTGAAACTATTTTATAATCTTCAATCATGCAGTGTCACCTAAATTGTTGTGGTTGGTATTGTGACCGGTTGTTGTGTCCCTACTCCCGAACATTGTTTTGTGAAATACCGAATTGAGAGCATAAAGTTGAAGATTGGTAGTAAATGGGGTTTCCATAAGTTAATGACATTAATGATTCTTTTTGGGTAAGTAATGACGTTAATGATTGTCCTCCATAAACAAAAAGAAGATGGTTGAAAATGACTGCAACGGTCTTCCGGGCGAGGAATTTGGAAAGACGTTTTAGTGGAAACACCAACTCGCCCTTCATGGCCACGAAAGTATGAAATAGGATCCTGTGGAAGAACCGAACAGGCCTGTATTTTTGGATCACCTAAATGATGACAAGCCGGCTTATGATATAAGCCAATCAAGTTAAGGTTTTGAACTCTAAAAAATTATTAAAAATGGGGGATCCAAATATGTAAGCCTCTGTACTGCCTATAGATGTATTAGACTCGAATAAATTTTAGTTTTAGCCTGTAATTCAAAACAAATGAGTCCAGTTTGAAATTTTTAGTTTTAGCTTTGATTTTGAAGACTTAGGTCCTATTCCACTAACTCAAAAACGCCAAAAAGCCAGTTTTTTATAATAATCGAGGCAGTCACTCTCTCCCAATACATCACATAAAAATCACAAAAAGCCAATAAGCTAACTTAGTGGAACACCCTCTTAATTAGTACATTTGGAACCAGAAGTGCGAGAAAAATATTGTTCACGTGATAGATTTTGAAGTATCGTAATAGCAGGGGTGACTCCACTATATACCTAGCGAGGTCAAGCGACCTCACTGGGTTCAAAAAATGCACTGAATTTTTTTTTTTTTAGATATAAATTATATTTTCTTTAGTATTGTCAGTGCTGAGTTACTCGTGCGAGATTAAAATAAATATATTTATCTAAATTTGACCTAACTTGTTATAGCCCTAACAAAACAAACCAAACCAAAACCAAATAAATGGATATAATATCACGTAGTGGATTTTTAAAGCCAATGGGAATATGGGATAGTGGGCTCTAAAACCCAACGTATAATATATAAGGGCAAAGTGGGGTTTGGTCAAAAAATTAAAAAAAAAGAGAAAGTTGAATGAAAGCTCTCTGCTCTCTCTTTATTTAAAAGTGTCGATAATGAAGCTATAGAGCAACGCTTTCAAAATATGAAGACTCGTCGTGAGATATTGTAATATGTTGGAGTCTTTTTTTTGTCAAACGATATAATGGATATGTCTCTTTTGCCTAGTCGGAGTTTTTTTTTTTTTTTTTTTTGGCATATAGCTTTTCATCAAGGACATGCTATGTATTTTTGTCAGCGCTGGATGAAAATCCTGGAATCGCCACTGCGTAATAGTAGTTTATTTTTTGACGATTGTATGTTTAGCAATGATATATCTTTTCTAATTGTTTGTTATAAATATTTTGTATTGAATAACTTTTTTACGCAAAATATATGGAGGGGCCTTATTCAAGGAGTCTGTTTCGAACCTCCGAAACTCTTGAGCCAGCACTGGAAGATGAGATCAGTATTTATCTTTTAAAACTCGTCAAAAAAAACATCCGCCGCCTCAAAAATTTTGTTATTTGGATTCGTTTAATAAGTTTGAAGAACACATCAACTTTTATAAAAATAAGTACTCACCAGTGTTGCAATTATTCTTTGGAGAAATTACAAGAATTGGAAACTCTGAGATGACTGGTGGAATTCTCATCTACTGAAGTCAAACATGCCTAAGGTTTCCCGTTTTGTAAAAATAAGATCAGGAATTTTAATTGAAGTGTTGTGGGATCCAAACTCGATAAACAAATTACTATTTATGCTCGTCAAACAAATTATCTATACATAATATCAAGCATAAAGTACGTATAATCATATTCATTTTTCGGAAAAATGAACCGGCAATATTTCAAATTGCATATCGTCAAGTTTTTAAGACATTGATTCGATCACGATGCTACAATGTTCAAATAACTTGGTTTTTTTTTCTTTGCTTTTTTCAAAAACACCTGATTTTCAGTCATAATTTTTTACTTTTTTATTTTTCTTGTCGAGACGAATCAATAACCCATAAAAACTTGGTGCAAAACTAATAAACTCAATTTTTTTTTGAATAACGACAAAGCAAAAAAGGTCCAAAAAGTTAAGTGACTTTTTTAGGGAAACCTACCCCAACTTTAAAAAATCCATCTACAAGACCATATATATTCCCAAAAAAGAATCCACATGGAAAAGCAAGTGATGCAAATGATGCGTCATTTTTTTCCTCATACAAAGAACTTTAATGAATTACAAAAAAAGGAACTTTATTAGTGAACAAAATGAGTGAGATGATGAATGCAAAGAGACAAAGGCCAATGATATATTCCTCTTACTTTCTCTAATACTACTAAAATGCAACATACTCAATTCTTTGTTGAGTAGATCCATTTATATGGGTCTCATCTCCCATACATACATCTAAGGCTCAGGAAAGCAAAACGCTACTCGCCGTCTGTCTTTATTGGTCCACAAATATATAAAAGTTGGTCCAAATAACAGTTGGTCCACATCAACTTTTTGTGTTGCAATTTTTTTTTGGAAAATCCGATCCGTCCAATGTGTTCAGAAGGTGTTTTCAAGGGTCCACGTGAAAAATCTTCAAAAAACAATACCAGGAAGGGCTTGATCCAAGCAGTTTTCGCAAAAACTGTATTTATATATTTTTGCGAAAACTGCTTGGATCAAGCCCTTCCCGGTATTTGTTTTTGAAGATTTTCCGCTAGAACCCTTGAAAACACCTTCTGAACACATTGGACGGATCGGGTAGTCAAAGAAAATTTTGGATCCTATGCCCTTCACGGTATATATATATATAGGTATATGTCTCTTAATGTTTGTTCATGTCTGAAAGTCATTAAATATATTGTGTCAATTTTACTCTTTTTTTTTTGTCTTCAAATATTTAATTAACAGATTAATTATGAATGATTGAAGAGTAAAATTAGAAAGACGAAAATTGTACAAAACAATTATGATGTTCTTTAAAGTTGAAAATTCTAAAATGGACTAACAAATATGGACCGACGGAGTAATAAACAAAAGTGTGTGAAAACACTAGAAAAGTGTATAATAGTGACTATTTTTTTGAAATGTATTTTTTTTTTTGGCTTCTTCTTATCGGGTGACCATAGGGGGACCCATTTTTGTTTTTGTTTATCTTTTGCTTTTTCTTTTTTGCTCTCTTCATTTCTCCGAGAAAAGGTTTGGGAACATAATCCCAACAAGATCTTGTAGCCTAGCTTTTCACCAACATGCAGTAATCAATTGAGAATTTGACTCCTTGGTTTAAAAAAGTAGGGATTTTTTACAATGACTCCTTGGTTCAAAAAAGTCACGACTTACAACTGAGAATTTGATGACTACTCTGCCAAAGTCAATTACCATTAATGGAGAGGAAATACAGTGACCAATTTTCGACTAGGGATTTTTGATCCATGAATTCTAGGTCAAATGTTTTGCACTGAAGTGTATTGTATGTATGTATCTCTCATCAGGGGCGGAGGCATGTTGGGGCTGGGTGTCCCGGCCCCCCGGGTTTTGAAAAAATTATTAATTTAATACTAATTTCATTTGAATAATTGATACTATTATTGTAATTAATATCTTTTCATGATCGTAATAATTTTGGTTTCATTTACTAAAAAGATTGGTAATTTTATATCTTCATCAATGATTTTCACACCCTCTATTTTTATGAACATGCCCCTTTTTATTTTTCTAGTGAAATTTTCACATAAAAGTTCCACTAAAAACAAAAAATGGGGTGTGTTTATAAAAAAAGGAGTGTGAAAATCACTTGTCTTTCTTTCTTTCATAATTAAAAAAATAAGCATATGAGTATTGTTGTAGCCTAAAGAAATAAAACGAACAATTCATGTACTTTAATACATTAATAGGCTAGAATATTTTCAATGCACAAGTAAATTATATTATTGAAAAACAAATCTATATCATAAGTATACACTTGGATAAAGATATGTCTCGAGAAAAAATCCTGGCTCCGCCATTGTCTCTCATCTTATGCGATTTCAGCCGCCGAATTATACCACCCTAAAGGTGATATTGAACAAAAATAGAGAAACAAACACTTTTGGATAGGGTGCTTTTACTGCTAACTTAACACTGTCGTGTTGTTACTTCATTGAAAGTCACTTGCTGCTATATACTAGAGGTTGATGTGGCTAACCTATGTCACTACCTTGCTACTGCCACATTGGGGTGCCAATATGGTTTTTTTGTAAATGTTGTTTTAAAAGATTGGCAAGTTTCAGAAGGGAAGGCTTCAGGTTGTGTTTTTGTGTCTCGGATATCAATTGATGCTGATCGGCTGCTGTGAAATCTCTAATGGGCATCAACTGATTCTATGAATTGGAAGGAAACAATCCAGCTGCCGGAATATGAATCTTCTCTGATTGAATTTACTAAACTGGGAGTCTTTTTTTTTTAGTGCTATTGATGTTGTTGCTGTCTTATTTTGAGGAGGATGATTCTAATCAAGATGGGATTAAATTTCTTGCTAGCTGCCTTACTCAAATGTGGAACTGCTTTTTGTTGCATTGGAAGCCTTTTGGCTAGGGATGATGGAGGGAGATCACAAAATCTAAGAAGTTTATGGATTTGTGGTGGAGTCTACTTATTTTCTACCTATTTTTTGTTTGGTTGGCTCTTTGTTAACCATTTTTTATTTCTCTTCCGGGTCCATGGCGTCAAATGATTGTCGCGGGTGGGGTGTCAACATTGTTGGAATGGCTCCTCGTGTTGTAATACCTTTTGTCTTGACCCTTTTTATTCTTTGTAATGTGTTTTCAAATTAAGATTAATAAAATCTTTTTTTTGTCGTTAAAAATAAAAAATTGGGAAGTCTTGTATTTATCATTTAAATAATCTACGGTGGCTGAGTCTTGGCATTGTATCCTGTGAGATGGGTCAGATATGACCATATCTTTGTAGATTTTGAGTTCACTCTCACGGCAAAATAAAAAATGGGATTTTGGGAAGAAGATATCACGACCCACCCACTTTAGATGAGTGCATGGTTTTAGTGGCCAATTTGCTCAATAAAAATATACCCCAAAGGAAAGCAAGTGAAGCAAGCATGCATAACAGACAAATGGGCCTCAACTCATCACAGTTACGTCATTTATTATCAAGAGTAAAGATGCAGTAGTATCAGACCATCCCAACGGCCTCAGTAAATTTTTCTCTAAAAATAATAGTGAACATGACACATTTTTCATTTTACTAATCCACGTCTCTTTCAAAACTCCAACAATTCCTCTCTATTACCCTCCCTATTTTAATTAAATAATGAGTATTGGGTTTGGTGGAGCATTGTTTAATGGTTTTGGTGGTGCTCCCGAATCAGTCAAGTCAAGAACGAGAGAGAGAGAGATCATTAAAAATTAAGAGGGTAGTGAACAGTGGCGCATCAAATGGGGGGAATTTAGGGAGACATTATTCACAAAATTAATTTACCAACCTGTTTATTGAGTCTCTTAGAGGCCTTTTTTTGAGATTTGCCTTGGTAAAATGGCTTGGAGAGGTATTTGTTGACTCTGTTGTGGTAAGTGGGGGTAAACTAGACAGGATTCCAATTTCTTTATGGTATTTGGGATAGACGACATGGTGCTGTTCTTAGCTGTTGTTACCATGGTCTCTTATCGGCAACATCAATGGTTGTTTTACAACTTTGGTGTTCGGACCAACTTATGTGTACCTGACTAATTTTAGAGGCTCAATCTCACCGCCTATTTACGGGGAGCCCAATTAAAGTAAGAGCAAAACTTCAAGTCTTCAAATGTTGTCTGACTCCGAGAAATTTGGCCACACTTGAGAGGTTTCTAACATGAAACCTTAGGGCTTCGTTCATTTGCCAAGAATATTATGCGAGAAAGTTAATCTTGAGAAAAGTGAAATGAAGTGAAGGAAAGGAAAGGAAAATTTACGTTCTTTTTTTTTGATCGGCAAAATTTACGTTCTTGTGAGTGTTCACTTGATAAAGGATGCCTAAAAGAAAGTGTAATTGGCGGGAGCAAACTTTCTCACGTAAATAATTCCTTCCTTTTTTCAGGATGCATTTTGAGAGAAAGTGAGTCATAGTGGGAAAAATAATTTTGTGGGTCCCATTATTTTCCTGGTAACTGAACACCCCAAAATTTATAGAAAAGTTGATTTTTCCATCATTTTCATACTTTCTTGACAACTGAACCAGGCCTATGAGAGAGTGTAACGCCCCCAAAAATGGGCACGTTAATAATATTACAATTTAATAATAAAAAGTAATAAATAAGAGTTTAATACAGTAAATCCGTCCTCCATAAACTATGTTTATTACCACCGGGTCGGATCTAAGACTTCTCATATCCCTCCGTCTGGTTGCCCCCCAAGTTGGCAGTTCCTCCGTCTCCATAGGCCTCCTGACCGTAGAACTACTCATGTTCATCACGGTAATATGACATAATACGTCAGAGTCGCAGAGCAACATCGTGGTATTATGGCAGGGTCACACAAGTGTAACACAGTGAGCGACTCTGATGGGGAACACCCCGTGGGATTGCCCACGAAAACGATTGTGGTTTATGAAAAATGATTTGATCGATTGGATGGAGTCGCCACCCGGGTTTGAGGACCGTACCTAAGAAACCATTTGAAAAATGACTCTTTTGCCCTTGGTATAGAAAATGTTTCACCGGTCTGTTTTTATTGAGATTCCTCGGGTCCGGGAGCTAGGTTACGAGAGAGGAAGGAATTTTAAGCACCCCTCTTGCCCGGTGCAATCACCGATCTTTACTCAATGCTCGAGGGATTTTGAAAATATCATTTGAGTTGACTTTAGTTACAAATTCATTTGAGAGCACGTAAATGAGTCAACAAAATTAATGAGATGAACATGGATGCTTGTGCAGATGTCATGAGTGGAAGTATGCAATGTTTAGTAAAATACAAATATATAACGCATTAAACAACCCTAAACACGATCAAATAGTATTAGAAATCCCTTAAAACAAATCCGCGAACATTACATGACTTGCACCCGGACTGCTTTCTGGACACCTGGATCAAGCAACTCCAGGCGCCTGGAGGTGATGTAGGCGCCTGGAAAAGGACAATCCAGGCCCCTGGAATCCCCTAGTGTAGGCGCCTAGAACACTTATCAAGCACAAATTTCTCTAATCCAGGCCATAGGGCAAACAACAGATGTAAGCTTTGATGTCTATTTTCACATATACACATGGATGTTTGATGATGTTTTATGCTAGATATACCTTAATATCAGGATTTGGTGATAATCTATGCATGACAAACCATGATTTTGCCACTAAATGCATTCAAAAGCTATCTAAAATGGACTCTTTTACCATGCAATATAAATTGTAAACTGAAACAAAATGAAATAGTCTTAAATGATCGTGAATAAATGCAAGAAAGGGAGAAGAACACAGAATGTGGAACAGACTCCATGCGCTTGCATTGTGCTAGTCCAGGCGCCTGGACTTGACATGGGTGCAAGTGAAAAACTTCAACTTTTCTGAAATTTGAAACCTTTCTAGACTCTCAACTAGTATGAGGAACTAATAAGAGCCTAGATGGTGTCCCCTCAGGACCTATTTTGAGCATTTCGGTAGAAAATCTACCTTGGAAGCTTGGTTGATGAACTTGGATGATGGGTTTAGGTGATTTTTGATTGTTGAATGGACTGATGGCTTGATTTCTGAAGCTAAAAAGGGCTGATTGTGGGGTCTTTGATTGGGGTTGATTATGGATGGTGATGATATGGGGATTTTGAGTTGCAAAAAGTGGGTTTTATGGTTGAAGATGAAGGGAACGGAGAAGAAATAGCTTATGATGTTGGCTCTGGGGTAAATTGAGCAGAGTAGCAGTAGGAGAATGAGAGAGAGAGAGAGCTGATCCACTTAAAATGGAGAAGATGAGGGAGTATATATAGGCAAGAAAAGGCCCAAAAAGGCCTCTAGGATGATCTTAGGGGTTAATTAGGGGCTCAAGCTTAGGGCCATCATCACCCCTCCACTACACTGCTGCAGAAAATCACAGAAATGATCTTCAAAACGCTCCTCCCCGCCAATTTGACCTTGGACAGCAAGTATCTGGAGTGAGTCCGGGCGCCTGGAATTGGGAAGTCCAAGCGCCTGGAATTGGGAAGTCCAGGCGCCTGGATTGAGTATGGGTGCCTGGAATAGGGTAATCCAGGCGCCTGGACTGGGAGACTACACAACAATCCAAATTTCGCGGGGCCATTCTGGGTGCTACCGAACTCCGTTTTGTGCATGGTTTGAAGCGTTGGAAATCTTATCAAGTCTACTTTCTAACCCAAGCGGTTTGAACCGAATATGATTTGTACATAAAAATCTATGACCATTTTACCCTCAGAAGGTCGGAAAAACAAGTCGTTTTGGTAAAACGTGCATATCTCCCTCATTTCAAAACGGATTAGGACATATTATATATCAATAAAGAGGGTTTTGAATGTACTAGAAGGTGGTGTAGGCTCGGGTTTATTTTGAAGAGGTTTTGGTGGGGTTTCCAAGTTCACAATCAAGCCTCGCGTGCTCTTATCAGGCATTTTCATCATCGGGGATACTTGATAAGTTTCTCGGGTCAAAATCGGAGTGTCTACACCCATCTTGGACAGCCCTCATTATGAGTTGTGTTTCCAATGTTAAAACATCCATCCTCTGGGATGGGGAAACCCTTGATGAATTCTCCCCAGGTCATGGACTTAGACAAGGGGACCCTTTATGCCCTTATTTGTTCGTTCTTTGCATGGAAAGACTCTCCCTCATCATTGACCACAAGTGCTCTATAGGGAATTGGAAAGGCATCAAGGCCTCTAGGGACTCTGAGGCACTCACACACCTATTCTTTGAGGATGATCTCATCTTGTTTGGTCAAGCCAATCTCTCTAATTGTAGGGACATCATGGAAGTTCTTCAAAACTTTTGTGATCTCTCGGGTCAAATCATGAATCCCACCAAGTCCAAACTCTCTGTCTCCCCCAATGTTCCCCGTAATAAAGCTCGTAGACTAAGTAACTTTTGTGGTATAGCCCTTACCAACGATCTTGGCAAATATCTTGGGGTCCCGCTTCTCCATAAGAGAGCCAACAAGGATCATTTTAAACACATTGTGTAAAAAGTGCAAAGTAGACTTGCCGGGTGGAAGTCTAACACGTTATTATTAGCTGGGAGAGCTACCCTTATCCAAGCTTCCTCTTCCACCATCCCAAGTTATACTATGCAAACCATGCACCTTCCCACTAGTGTTTGTGAGAAAATTGTCCGTCTTAATAGAAATTTCCTTTGGGGTGATTCTCCGGACAAAAAGAAAACCCACCTTGTTAATTGGAATAATGTCTATGAAAGCAAAGATTGTGGTGGTCTTGGCCTCAGAAATGTTAGAACTCAAAATCTTGCGCTTTTAACTAAATTTGGTTGGAAAATCTCCCAAAATGATGACTGTTTATGGTCCAAAATTCTTAGAAATAAATATCTAAAATAGCATTCCATACAGTCTTGGCCTCGTAACAGATCTGCCTAGCTCCTTTACTTGGAGGAGCATTATGCATACTAAGGAAGCTCTAAAAAAAGGGCATAAAATGGACCATCGGGGATGGTAGTTTGGTTGACTTGTGGAAGGATTGGTGGTGTGGGAATGGCCCCCTAGCGGACGCTTACCCAGAGACTCACACTCACAGTAATGACAAAGTAAAAGAGTTAATTGATAATGGGCAATGGAACCTTGATTCCATTTCTCACATTCTGGATACCAATATTTGCAATGAAATTGAGAGTTGGCCCTACCTCAGTTTGAGCAAGCCATGGATCACCCTTCCTGGGTTAACTCCCCCAATGGCATTTGCTCGCTCTGTGGCGTATGATTTCCTTAACAAAGAACCCAATGACACGAAGGGGTGGAAGTGGTTTTGGAAGCTAAAACTTCCTCAAAAATTCAAAACCTTTATTTGGCT
Source organism: Vaccinium myrtillus (assembly GCA_016920895.1). NCBI lineage: Eukaryota > Viridiplantae > Streptophyta > Magnoliopsida > Ericales > Ericaceae > Vaccinium > Vaccinium myrtillus. The sequence continues at coordinate 11,446,346 of CM029271.1, forward strand.
TATTTTGCATAACAAACTTCCCACTAACCTGCTTCGTGCCATGAGAGGAATTACACCTTCGGATCTTTGTCCTAGATGTAATACCTCTCCTGAAAATCTGGATCATATGTTCAGGGAATGTCATAAAGCTTCTGTGCTTTGGGACTTACTTCCATCCGGTCAGTTGATGAGGGATAGAATTTCTAACTCCACTTCGGATTGGATTTCATTCAATTTGAAAAAGAAAAAACTCATTAGATTGGGGATAGACATACCTTGGAACATCTTATTTTGTACCGTCATTTGGCAAATTTGGAAAGATCGAAATAGAAAAAGTTTTGACAACTTTGATATGGTATCGAATGTGAGTTCCAAAGCACTATGCTCCTATGCTACCGAGATAGTGGGCGCTTTTAATTCATCCCTCATAACTGACCCTTCCAATCATAGACTAATTCCTTGGCTCCCTCCCATATCAGGTTCTCTCAAGTTGAACACAGATGGTAGCTGGATTGAGACACAAAGAAAGGTAGGCTTTGGAGGTCTATTCCGGACCAAACAAGGAGAATGGGAGCTGGGCTATTAAGGAAAAATCCAGGCTACTTCAAGTCTAGAAACTAAAATTTGGGGAATATACAGAGGTCTCACCATCATCTTGGAGAAGGGATGGACCAATGTCCAAATCGAATCAGATTCACAAACTACTGTAATTCTGTTCAATGAAGGCGCCAACTTGAATCATCCTCAGAGCAACATCATTAATGATGGGAAGTACATGCTCACCCGTACTGGAAGCTCTCTGATTCACATCTCGCGTTCTGCTAATGAATGTGTTGATTGTCTCGCGCATATTGGAGCTGAACAACATGAGGGACTGTTGGTGGTTACCACCCCTCCGTTAGCTATGAGAGAGTTTTTAAACAGGGACCGCCTTAATATAAGGCAATTCCTTGATTAACTGTTGTAGTATGTATTTCCTTTCTTGTAATCCTCTCGCTGCACCTCTGATGCAAGCTGCTACTCTCTTTTAGTTCTTAATTAAATTTCCGAAGTACAAAAAAATAATAATAATAATAATAAATAAGAGATTATGTTGGAAAAGAAGGTGACAAGATTGTGAGAAATTTAGGGTAGTGTTTGGTAGTAGTTTGTGTAGTACTTGGCTTGCACAATGAGGCACATGACTAGTTGTCCAAATTAAATGTAATTAAAATAAATTTTAAATAATTAAAAAGGAAATAATTTGATTATTATAAATTAAAAGAGAATTATCGAATTATTAAATCAAAATGTTTATTTACAAAAATTAGGGTCATTACAGAGATCAACTCGAGAGAGAATGAAAATGTGATGCCTTCTTTCCATGATTCCAATGTTTGGAGAGACGGAAACGAGAATGTGATGCCATACTTTTCTGAATCCAAGTTTGGAAAAGACATGAACAAGAATGTAATTGTTGATGACATATTCAAATCAAGAATTACATTCTAAACTGAGTGAAAATCTGATTACTCCCTCACCCGATGAGAATTTCATATTTTTGGCTCATTCATTAAGGGAAAAAGGATGTTGATTTTAATAAATTTTCAAAATAATTATTTCCCGCGCATGATTACTGAATTAATTCAAACACCGAAATGAAATTACTCCAGGTATCAAATTCCTAGGAATTCAATTCCCAGTAATTATATTCTTATTTCTACCAAGAAGATTCTCAGGAATTTGATTATTAGTAATCATATTTCTATTTCCACTCAAGATTTCAGTCATTCAAACACAACCCTGAGTCTTTTGTGTAATTTGGAGACCCGTATGCAAGGAGAAAGGAAAACAGCACGCAATACTTGACTATGTAGTGTTCCTGCAACTTTTTCTTTCCTCTGATAAATCCCGCACAAAGTTCACAAGCCAAATACAAGAAAAAAGATTATTTGCTTCTGTTTTACAACAATACGTAAATAACAATCTTCATGTAATCCCCAATAACCGCGCTTGTGTTTTACAAGGCAGAGGAAAATGATAGGGAAACCATAAAAACAGAAACTTCTTTTTTTTATCGAAAAATAAATAAATAATAAAAATAAAAACTTTTTTTATTTCTTCACTATACTTCTGGTATGTTTTACCCTCCTAAACGGCAGTCCAAAGAGGGCCTTAGAACACAAGTTCAATGATGCATTTCCAGTAAGGTATTCCTCCAAGTTCCAAATCAGAACACAGATTTTGAAGCACAACTGCAGAAGTAGGCATTCACATGGAAACAATTGAATCAGAAATCAAAATATGGACCAGCCAAAAAATCAATCAAAATTGGAAAATCGTCCATACTGTATACACAAACCTATTGCTCACAACACCAGAGAGAGAGAGAGAGAGAGAGAGAGAGAGAGAGAGAGAGAGTTTAGAAAAGCCAATTGACGCTAATATTGCCAAGCCAAATAAAAAAAGGGACTTGTGCCAAAGCGATGAAAAGCAAGAGGTAGTGATGCCTGCTTGAGTCGTAACTCCTGACCTCTGCAAAAAGAACTCTCTTCATCGTCTTCACCAAGAAGATGCCCATGCACAAGCATGTCCATGGCATCAAAAAGTAGTATGAGTAGCTCCACACGATTTTCCCCAGAACAGCCAAACACAATCCAGTGAAAGTATACCCAGCGTACGCGACAAGGTCCAGCAGTGGTGCCTCCGCACTACCCAATGAAAACAATGACATTTTCAGCAGAGAAACTTGCAAACACCAACCCACCAACCCCTTGATGAACAGCCAGTTCAGAACCTCTGGGCTAAACCTGGCATCAAAAGTCAACATTGTAGAATAAACATGTGTCAAACACAAAAGCACACACACACACACACACACACACACAGAGAAGAGATGATGCAAAAGTAATCCATGTAAGTTTGGTATCATTTCATGTTTTATTAATTCGTTCATGAATTAACAGTCAGCAATCAAAAGTTAGCAGAGTGAAATTGTCATAATCTTGACTTTCGTGACTGAAAATCCACCTTTGATTTTTCACAAGCAAGGGGAATCAAATGGTCTCATTTATTTCCAGATCATATGACAGAAGATTCAAGTGCGAAAGCAAGCGGGTTAATTGCAGTAACCACTGAATTAATAACAGAACTTCTAAGCAGAAGTCAAGGGTTGAGAACACCAAAGTGACCACATTTCAAAAAGGTAAAAGCTCGCTTCTGATGCTCTCATCTTTCCAATACATGCAACGTGCCAAATTCTTCAGTTCCAGAAAGCAAAATTACTTTTAGAAACAATTTGTGATGCATTAGTTGCAGCAAAACTAGTACAGAAACAAAACCTAGAAGTGGTATCACACTATCACTTATGTCGCATAAAAAACAAACTGCCAATGGCACAAGATAGGCACGATGCAGGGGCCAACCAAAGCTCCCTTTTGATGTGAGCACCGCAAAAGTCACGCTAATTTGGTCTTAAGGACCAACTAAATGTAGACATACAATGTATACGAAAACCCACGAAACTCACAGTGATGCTGTAACTTACTTTCCATGGAGACCCAGTGAGATGCCAGCAAGAACAATATAGGTACCAAATGCCATTAATGGAATATACAAGTCTGGAGCATTTATATCATAGATTGGGGGCTTATAGGAAAGCCTGCCCCCCACCGGTTCTGTTATCCTTGTCCAATGTCCCTGAAGGATCGGAGAAAGAGAAAAAGATTACTAGGCAGGAAATAATTAACCAACAAGAGGGTGAGCAAATAGTGGAATAAGGAATTACCCGGTGCAGAAGTGGGAAGAGGACAACCTTCAATTTGTTCCTCACATACTGGTCATTAACTTGGAAATAGTATTGGGGATCGGAAAGGAATCGGCTGATCTATCCATTTAAGGAAAAATGGAAATGTTAGAAAACCAACCTCAAATCAAACGTGACCAGAGGACACATCTATGATCAAAGTCATCAAACCAAGCTCTTAAAAGGTTAACATCATTTCGCCAGTTGTTTAAATGCAGTTGCAAAACAACCAATATAAACATGCCTGTATAACCCTATGTAAAACCCTTGTGCATTCAGCTCTCATTTAATTGCCGTCTTTTGGTGATTATGGTGATAAACTTATGTTCTCTATTATCCACTTAATTTTCGTATTACAATGAACACAGATGGACAAATTCAAGGTCCCAAGCAATTTCACTTTCCCAAACACCGAAGTTGCAACTAATCCCACCTCACAAGCTCAAATCTCCACTATTCAATGACATAGCCGAAGAGGTCTCCGCCTCATTTTATTAGTTGATAACATGCCACAGGGCTTTCCCTCGAAGCCCATTACGTCTGAAAGACAAGGGGATCCACAAACTTTTGAAACAAAAAAATACATATTAAAATGTCCTAATAAAGGAATGAAATATCACCTCTATAGTGAATAGCAAAAAAGACCTACGAAATGAATCACATAGCTAGAGACGGTTATTCAACAACCACCATCTCCTCTTTTACAGCATGACCAAATTACAAGTTCAGAATTCATAGCCTTCGCATGCTACTTACATTGCTTTGCACATAATCGGAGCTTGATCCTAAAATTTTCTCTCCGTAAGCACCTAGTCCACCTCTGATAAGCCCTGAACCAGCTCCAGCAAATGCATTCCCAAATGGATTTGGCTGCGGGAGCAGAGGTGGTCTCGGCAACCCGGGCTGGGCTCCCAAATTATCATACATTTCTGCGATGAGATATAAAAAAATGGAAGAACCATTAGACCACCTTGTCTGTAGGGTAAAAGTGTAACGGCCTTTTTGAAAAAGATGGAATCTGACAATGTTCAAGCATAATCTCTTCTATCAAAAGGAAATACAGAACAGAAGTCAACATGTAAAGAAACATAACTACAGTAGTTTGGTGCTAGCCTGCTGTGCTACATAGTTTACGAACCCTTAACTTACCAAATGAAGTCCCAATGACAAATGAACTTGTCAAAACAAGAAGCTGACAATGGAAAAATGCAACAATCTATACTTCAGACATGTACCTAAATTTTAAAGGCCAAAAGTTCCTCATAACCCAAAAGTTGCAGGCAACAAAAATCACCTCTAACTACATCATGCTTTCCCCTTCTTTTGTTCTCAAGTTTCTATCTTTTTTTTTGTTTCGGGGAAGCTGGAATAGCATAGATGAAGTGCAATGAAAAGATTGCACCCCAAATACAAGCAAATAACGAGGAATACAAACGATCAGACATATTAACCACTCAACTCCCAAGGCCTGATAACCGTACAAGCTTTCATATGAATATTAACAAACCAACATAAATTTAGAGGTACTCCCTCAATGTCAAAAGGAAATGTTTGGAAGATGAAAATTAACATTTTGTTGCAAGAAAATCTTCTCCCTCCAAATGCGACAGAGAAGACTAAACAATCACAATAGCTTCTCAATCATAAAGCAGGTAAACAAAATTCTGGCAATCTATCTTGTTGATCTATCTTTCTAGGTGATCACATGATAAGAAGCTTTAAAGTCTAAGGCATTTGATCATCTTAAACCAGTTAATCTCTCCAATGTTTAGATTGAACCCTTGTTCAACAAAGGTCAAAAAAAATTGTTCCAAACTTCTACCTTCCAGCCTGAAATCAGAAGATTGAGTGAGAAGCTATTTTGAAACAGATCTACCTCAAAACCCCTATTAACTTTCTAATGGTGTGAAAATGCATCAAGACCTGGAAAAGGTTAGTCCAGAGGATTCGTCTATAATGTCATACAAGTGTAATGTTTAAAATCTGCTCAACAACAATTTAGGAAAATGATGCCCCAATGCTTTAGCCAACTTGTTTGAATATTGTAAACAGAAAATGCACTCAATTAGGCATAAGGACCAACAGAGGACATATATGAACTCACGGCAGGGAATCCTTAGCCCTTTAAATTCATAAACCATCTCTGACTTCTAATTAGTTATTTCGAGGCATAAGATCACTTCAAAGCAATACAATACTTCATTCCAAAGTGCATTTGAACTAAAGTTTCAATGTGTGAATTCTTACCAAGAACATATTCATCTCGAAGCTTTATAATTAATTTACCTCCATCTTTTATAAGACGTTGCTCAAACACCTTTACATGGAGCTGTGTCGCAGAAGTGATTTCCAATATTTTCCCAAACTCCGAACAAAATACAAAGTTTTACAGCTACTTTACTGTGAGGGTAAAGCAGCAAGGGTGGAGCTATAGCGGGCCGGAGGAGCTCTGGCCGCACCTATTTTTTCAAAACAAGTCAAAAGAAATATTATTTTTTGTATAAATCTATATATTTGTATCTTTAGTTCAAGAGAAAGAAGTGAAATACGTCTGACCTGACCTATTTATATAATTTTACATCACTTCATGAATTTTGTGAAATAAATTCGTAGACAAGTACGTTCAAGTGTTTTAGTTACCAAAATAGTACTATAACAAATTCACATACTTATTGATGCACTGGACCAAAATTATCAAACCATACAGTGAATAATAATAGAAAACAGGAAAGATAAGCCCAAAGAGTCTATTTTTCCTAACAAAGAAATTCTCTTCAACGGGTCCCTCGAATCGAAATCCTGACTCCACCACTTTGAAGTAGTAAAATTACTTGAGCTAAACTACCCACTCCCACACTGCACATTCACACACGCACTTCGTGCCTCCAGAATAGTAGAATGCAAATACAAAGTAAGGTATCCAAATCTTCCGATCAATAAAGGCATCCAAATTTCTTCATAAGGAGATCAATACAGAATTTTCAATCATTCAAGGCAATTCAGCAGGCGAATGTACAGAGCGAAGAAATGCAAGCAATACAGGCCTAATCCAAATCTTGAATAACAAAAAACCATCTATACAATGCTTAGACGAAGGAATCTGATTAACTGAGATGGAAATATAATTCATATCGTATAGATAAACAAATCATCGAACCAAAAAACAGTGAATCCAAGTCGCGATTTTATACGTAACGTATGCCAGTTAAAGAAAAGGAAAGTGCATGCGCCCGTTTGAAACCCTAGATGTTACCTTTAACAGGTTTCTTGGAGTTTCGGCTACCCGGCGTTTGAAACCCTAGAATCCGATTTATGCTGTATCTTCGTGCTGAAGAGAAGAGAATCAGAGAAATAGAGAAAAAGAAGGGTCTGTGAGAGAGAGTGTGTGTGTGGAAAGAGTCGATCTGAATGACGTGAGAATCTGATCTGTACTATTTCCAACAGTTTTTGATCGATGTTTGAGGAGAGAGAGCCAGAGAGGAGAGAAGAGAAGCAGAGAGGCGGTTTGCGGGGCTTAGCGAAACTCCAGCCTGGCATCCGGTTTAAGTTCTCGTCGACAAAGGGAGCCCCTGAGTTACCCCGGTTTGTTGTTTATGGGAAGTTTTAGTAACGTTTTTGTTTTACATTTTTTTAAAAAAATATTTATTATTTATAAAAACAAAAATCAAAAAATATGTTGGTAATGAACTTTATGTACCATGGTTTCCAACAATATCATCTATTTTACCTATCTAGTACATTAAAATACTGTTTTTACCTTTTTAAATATTACTAGCTAGTGAGGTCAGCGCGTGCGATGCACGCGAGTCTGTGCCCAATACAAGCCTAAATTTACCTTTCACATTTTGATCTATTGTACTATTAGATACTTATTTGTGACCAAGTATCTTGATGACGGGGAATGATTTACCTAAATTCCGAGAGTTCGATCATAGGGGGAAAAACCGAAAAAATATTAATATCAATAATTCAAGCTTATTTTCTGTCAAATTCTTTATTTCTTTTTTGAGATTTGTGTGATTTTGTTCATCTAGCTCACTTGTCAACTTTGGAACTATTTTTAACTAAGGAATGAGGAAAGAAGAGAGAGTGAAAAAACTAATTCAATTTCTAATTTGGAAGAGGAAGGAAAAATTTGCTCTCCTCTTCAAAACTTTTCTTTTTCTTTTTGCATTTAGGCAAATGTTAATGCCAAAACTCCAATGCATAAAATGCTTGAACTTATGTGCAATGTACAAACCTTTTATGAATTGGAGTTTTGGAATAATCAAAAGTAATTTTGGCATTATTGCTACTCTGCTTTTCTTACCCCATGTTCTTCCTCTTTTTTCTTTCTTTTCACATCCAACACAGATAACTGCTACATTGTAGAGGGAGAAAATCCGGGTATGCTATTGCCACACCTCTATGAGATCAACAATATGCACTCTTCGCTGGAACCCTAGCACTGCAAGACAACAAACGGTTAGAGCACCCACGCCTCTCGTTGACGATGAGCCCTCCGATGCTGTAATTCGCTACATAAAATAGGAATATTGCAAAAGAAAAAACATTTCATATCCATTCAAGTTTATATAGTTTTTGTGAAATGTTTTACATCATAATAACAAACAGATTGTAAGAAAATACAAATAGAAAAAATCATGAAAAGCCTTATTGTGTACTTCTTTATGTTTTTTATTACCGGTCATTATTCTAGTTAGAGAGGACCACAATATTGTGTACTTCTTTATGTTCTTGATTCTCAGAAATATCCACAAAGGTTAGAGTAATTACTTGCAATGCCCAAAGCAAAAAGGTTTGAAAAAGGGCAAATTAGTAAATGACGTAAGGGATACTCCCTCCGAATTATGTGGGACACTTCTGGAATTGCGTGACATTTTTAAGTTGTCTATATATCTCCCATTTTAAATATTTTTTTGTGATTTTCAAAACTTTTTCTAATAGAACTGATTGAAATCTATTATATGAGATCCATATTGCTTATAATAATCTAATTAAAGATTAAAAGACATATACAATTTTCTTATAGTGCTAGAATAGTGAAATTGTCTAACTTCTTAAGTCGGATAGAGTTTCATATATTTGCAATTGGTCTTTCACCTTTTTACATCACTGGTTAATCCATGAGCGAAATTTATGAACAAAAATACTCTACATTACACTCCCTCTCTTTTATAAAAAGGTGGGGTACCCGTAGCTGCTACGGGTACCCCACCTTTTTGCACCGAAAATGCACCCCACGCCTTCGGGGACCCGCTTTTGGGTCCCACACGAGTGATCCGAACCGTTCATTGTTCTTAAAACATTTTTCCGAGGGGGCCCACCAAAAATCAGCTCAATCGGACGGTTAAAAGTGCTTGAACCAAAGTCTCACCGTTTCAAATTAAAACTTTTAAGAACAATGAACGGTTCGGATCACTCGTGTGGGACCCAAAAGAGGGTCCCCGAAGGCGTGGGGTGCATTTTCAGTGCAAAATATGGGGTACCCCCAGGTTTTCCGTTTTAGAGCATCAATATGTGGCTTAACAAATTAGCTTTTAAGTTAAAGTACAGAGCAAACTCCCAAAAAATCTCAAAAAATCAGGCTCACCAAATGCCTCACCATTTTACAGATTGTTTAACTTTGCTATAGTAACTGAACAAATTTGGCGTGGTACTGTTCACGCACCAAATGCACTATTCACGTACTGTTCATGCACTATTCACGCATTGTTCACTTTTTTTTATTAACTTTTGGGGAGTAGAAGTAGAAATAAATAATAGTTTAATATAGTGAAGTTAGAATAGAGAGTCTGATTTTGTGATTTTTTTGAAAAGTGACTTGCTAAATTATGAAAGATGTTTTTCAGGTTAAATTTGGTGTTTTTTTTTATTATTTACTTTTACACATCTCGACTAATCCTGGGAAACCAATCCCACCATCCATTTTAGCGCCTATAATCACGTCCATGGCCTACAATTCTATGTTTTAATCCAAAGGAGATTTTAATTAGGCATCCTATACCAATATTATCATTATGATTCTATCATATGAGATTTGAATCTTTATGATTCCATCTTGTAAATGGATAATAGGACCATTGTGCCCTTATAAGCTATTTTTACATCCAAAAATAATTTCCTTATTTATAGATAGATAATGTTGTTACAATCTTCTCCAAATTACAGGGGTTAACTAATCCATTTTTCAATGGGATTCTCTCTCCTCTCTCTTTAATAACTTTCCCAAATTATAGCTTCCATTTTCTAATTGAAGAATAAATCAACAGCACCTCTTGCTTCAGAACCCTCTCTCTCTCTCTCTCTCTCTCTCTCTCTCTCTCTCTCTCTCTCTCTCTCTCTCTCTCTCTCTCTCTCTCTCTCTCTCTCTCTCTCTCCCCGGCGCTAGATAGCTGTCGCCACAAACAACATCGGCATTTCTAAACACATATCCACCAACACTTTTTGCTCTCCTTAGACGCCTTCGTTGATCTCTTGGCTCTCGGGTTCGATTGTTGTTGACGGTGGCGAATGGATTGAGAATTAAACCGGTGCAAAACCTCCATGACCAACCGAGTTCCTCACCGGTGCACGAGAAAAGCTCCGGATTCGTCCTCGCCGTCACCTTCCTCGGTAAAATTTACGTGAGTATAAGAATAGATTTAGGTTGTTGGATCTCTCTCTCTCTCTCTCTCTCTCCCTGTTCTAGGGACACAATAAAAAACACATAAAAAAACACACGCTTTTGTTTCGGGTCATATTGTGATGATCTAAACCGTTAACTTTGTTTAAATCGATAAAATAGGAAATCCTGTAAAAATTCAGCCCAATCGAATATCGATAAGTGATTGATCCAAACAGTTTTTCAAAAAACTTGACAGGAACTAGTGTTATTAGAATTGTATGGATCGAGCACTTCCACATATCCGAATGAGTTAAATTTTTGCGGGTATCCTTAAAAACATGTTTTAAACAAGTTAAACGAGTCGGATTATCAGCGTGGTGCTCCGAACCATGTTGTGTTTTTTTATGTGTTTTTTATTGTGTCCCTAGAACCGGCCCCTATATATATATATATATAGTATCCACTTCTCCTCCGGGATCCGGGACTCCGGGACTCCATGATCCGAGCTTTTTTTTGACGATCCGAGCCGTCCAATGTGTCCAGAAGGTGTAACACCTTCTGGACACATTGGACGGCTCGGATTTTGTTAAAACAATTCCATGAGGGGGGCGGAAGGGAGAGTCTTAAGAGACATATTGAAATATAATTAAAACAGAGTAATAAAAGAGGCAGTTAAACCAGCCATAAAACATGCATAATAATAAGGGCGGTAGAACCGGCCATAATAGATGTAATAATTAAAACAGAGTATAGAAATGGAAATTCAAATCATTATATTGAAATTGAAAAGCTTACTTGAAGCTACTGGTACATATGGGGGGAAAGGAAGAGTTGAGAGATATGGGGGAAGGCAGAGCGGAGAGACTGGAGAGAGTTGAGAGAGTAATTGAAAGATGTAAAAATGGAAGATGTCTAACTACTGATATTAAGAGTCCTTTTATAGAATAAGGAACCCTGTTTACAGTCATGAATAATTGAAATGGTAATTGATAATTATGCTACTTTTGACTTGGCAGTCCTCTTTCGGTGGAAAAGAGAGCAGTAATTGATGTTGCTTTTGACTTGGGATTCCTCTTTCGCTGGGAAAGAGTTTCTTCTTGTCATCTGTTGAATGATGATTATTGTGGGAGAGTTGGGTCCCACAACTTTGTTGAAGGTTTTGGATGATGATGTCTGGGGAAATTGACAGATAATAGTAATGTGGAATCATGCCACTTTTGATCATCTCACTTTTGTCATGTGGGGTCATATGTAATGATAATTGCTGGAGGAAAATGATCTTGCTGGAAAGCTTGATCCCATAATTTCCTTGTAGAAAATATTAGGGAAAGTTGAAAGGTGGAACCCACCATGTTGCTCCACTTGTTTGCTGATTGCTTTCTTTGTGCGATCATTTCATTTTGATGATGAAGTTGGTTGTGAAAAAGGCATGGGATAAAGGTAGTGATTTCCATCCTTTTCATGCTGATTTCATTTGGGCTCCATAAATGGCATGATGGGTGTTGATCTTGGATCATGGTTGGGATAGCAGTATAAGTTTCTTTTGTAGTCTTTTGACTACGAACTTAAACAAAAAATAATCCGTTTTATCGCTATTATTGAAGAAAATGATTTTGTTATTAAGAACTGGATGGCTGTATGCGGTTTTATCATAAAAAGCAAGAAGACGATTCATGCTTCTTATCCAGAATTTGATATTTATTTTGGTATTGGGTTCTAAAAGAAAACGTGTCCAGATATGGTGTAAATGGTCACGAATACGTCTCCTTCTATTGAGCTCTGCCCAAGTGGCTAATGGATTAATTAAAAGGGAAAGTTCAATTTGATCATGATTCATTTTCACACCTTTGATTTTGTACTCACGCTTTCACCATCATCCAGTGGGGATGATTGATTCTCAGCTATTATCAGTGAGTGATAACAGAGGTATTGTGGAAGTATCAGTTCCTGCATCAAGAAAAGAAAATTAGTGTTTATAATTCATTGGGATCTTGGGAATCTTGAAATAGGGAATCAAATGGATTTTGCTCTGGTGTGGAGGAAGTTGATGCTTCAAAGTCCCGACTTTGACTAAGCATGTCAAATTTGGAGTAGTGTCTTTTGCTTCTTGATTTGGATTTTGAGCAGCTTGCATGATGAGTTGTTGGGCAAATTTGATTATTGTTTGATTGGGTGATTTTGGAGGAGGAGAGCTTGTAGTAGGACTATCAAGCTTGATATTGGAAATCATATATGGAGATGGAGGTCTATCATGAATCTGGACTGGTTTTGGGACTTTTATTTTGAAGTCGTTCTGGACTTGATCAATTACTTGCTGAATATTGAACTTATTCCACCATTTGATCAAAAATTGGCGGCAAACAACATTATCGGAGATAACATATTTCCATCTGAAAATCCAAGCAACTTTATATTTTGCAATAAAAAGGAGGAGCCTAGGGAATTGATTTTGATGAAGGTTTAATTTTTGTTTAGAGTAAAAGTAGTCGACTTGATCAAGAAGATTTTTGGGAATAATATCATTACTGGCTCCCATTTGAGACCACCAGCGAAGAAACCAAGTAGGAAACGGAGAATTGAAATTTTGATCGAACTGGAAGAACCAGGAATGGGAGAATTTTGAATTTTCAAATAATAATGCATAAGACCAGGCATTAATATAATCATAATAATTAAAAAATAATTCATTATCTGGTAGTGGTTGAAGATTTGAGGGATGACCCCATTCAGAAATATTAATTATTTTGTGGATGTAAAATGATTGGTAATTGATAATTGTGCTATCTTTTGCGTCATGAGTTTGTTTAAAGACAACAGAATGAGTGTGCTCAAGGATTTTTTTATAAAAAGATATTGATTTGTCTGGATTATGTGGAACAAAGTGCCAATTTTCTGGGAAATAATGTAAAGCCAGATCATTTGGATTTTTTATATGTTGAAAAGATGGTTCTATGTAAAATAGATTTTGTAATTGAGATTTTGCAATGTAAATAGTTTTTGCTGGAAGAATTGGTTGGGAAGAGGTTCCTATAATTTGGTTGACTGGTGTATAATTTTGGGTAATTGGTGGGTATGCTAATGAGGAACTAGACCCATATTGGTTTTTTGGGGTTGGGTTAAGGACCTGGTATCTATTGACAAGTTCAATAGGGGGAATTGCCATTGTACTAGTTGTGAGAGCCAATTGTTTTTGTGGTGTTGTTGCTATCTTGCTATCTTTTTTGTTCTTTTCTGCCATATCTGCAAAATTAATTTAGTAAGAATTCTCGTGTTAGAAAATCAGGAATTGAATTTTGGTCACCTTTAATATATTCTATATCAAAGTGGAAAATACTTAATATTGATTGCCAACGAGCAAAAATTTGTTGTACAATATTAGTATGGATTGATGTCCAGGCTGGTGGATTATTATTTAGTCTTTCAAATAGTGGTTGACATATTGGTCTAAGATTTTTATAAAATTCTGACACATAATTTAGTGATCCTAAAAATCTTTGTAATTGGTTTTTATCGATAATTTCATCTGGAAATTTATCAGCAAATTGGATGGCCCTATCAATTGGTGTTATAGTGGATTGATATATGTTATATCCTAAAAATCGAATTTTTGTTTGAAATAATTTAATCTTGGGGGCCGAGACTACTAACCCATTGTGTTTGATGGTTTGTAGAAAAGATTTTAAATGTTTCCAATGTTCGTCTATTGTTTTGGAAAAGACTAGTACATCATCTATATATGTGATAATAAAATGACTAAATGGATTGAATATATCATTCATAATATTTTGAAATTCACTAGGAGCATTTTTTTAAACCAAACGGCATTACATTCCATTCATAATGTCCGAAAGGTGTTGTAAAAGCAGTTTTGTATCTGTCTTTTGGATGAATTTGTATTTGCCAGAATCCACTTTTAAGATCAAATTTTGAGAATATTGTAGCATTATGTAATCTATTAATGAGGTCTTTTTTGTTGGGAATTGGGTATCTGATCCATTGTTCGAGAATTAAAACAATTAACATTTCTGCAACAAAAAACTCAGTGGCAGAAAGATTATCAAATGATTATCAAATGAATTTGTAACTTCTTTTTCCCTTTTGTTTCAATTTTTTTTTCTTTTTTTGTTCATGACTTCATTTTTTTTTAACTTGATATAAATATATAATTCACTAACACAACCACAAATTAATTCTTCTTTTTGTTGGCATTATCAAAAAATACATAGAATGATAGAAATAAAGTATTTAACAAATTTTGTTTTTTGCCTCCTTTCATGTCCATGTTGTGCCTTGCTAGAACCGTGTTGTGACGTGCTCGTGTCGTGCCGTGCCAGGCCGACTTCCATGCTCGTGCTCGGGCCCGTGCTAGAATAAAGTCATGTCGTGCCGTGCCTCGTGCCCCTTTGACTTCGTGTTGTGCCCGTAGAAGACCATGTTGTGCCATGCCACGTGCCGCCTTAGACCGTGACGTGCCCGCTCAATTCCGTGCCCGTGCCGTGCCACGTGCCAACATATGTCGTGCCGTGCCAGGATTTTACCGTGACGTGCCGCCTTCGAACGTGCTATGCCCGTGCCAACCCGGCCCGTTTGACACCTCTACTTATGCATGGGTGATAGCTGTTGTTGCAAAGAGAAGTGCTATGATGCTACTGGAGTTTGGAAATGGTGTTGAAGGCTCTCTTCTAAGTTCAGATGTTTTGATTTGAGACGTTAAAAGTGTTAAAGCTGTCAAAGTGTTGAAGCTGCAACTTATGGAGATGTTTTGATTTGGTAGTAGAACGTTAGTAGCAATGAATGAAATGAGATGGCTTTGTAAAATATTTGATTTTCACGGAATTTAGTTTTGGAAAATGATGGTTGTTCACGGAATTTGTTGCTTTGGTTTTGAATAATTTCGTGGAAAAGGATGTATATTTAATCAATGGAAGGCCATATCTATGTTGCTTTGCTTGGGTTAATTTATGTAGCATGTAATTAATTGTTACTGGTTACTCGGCTTCATTTTGGTAATGGGGTGATTGACTTTTAATGGTGACTGCTTGTGAAAAGAATGATGAGCAAGAGAAGGCTTGGTTAGCATTCTTAAACTGTTTTGTAGTACTAAGGCAATTGACATTTTGATCACATCGCAGCATGTCCTTGTGTCGTGTCTGTGTCCTTGTCTATCCATTTCTTTCAACTGGAAAAGTGGGGTAATGAATTCCGCAACAAACACCAATTCACTACATTTTAGAACCTAGAAATTGAGTGTCTATGAATTGATGTGGTGATTTTGGAGAAATTAACGGTGAAGGAAATGCAATGCAAATGAAGATTGATGCAATGGAAATTGAAAAATTGACGGCATCCAATCTCGTGAAGCATGTTGCACAAGAGTCAGAAACTATGGGAACATTCAAGTGGAAATTTTTGTTTTATGGTTTTGTGGGTTGGGTAATGTATACTTGTACACTTCGTTGGGAAAAGCCAATCGCTTAGCACTACCTTAGTATGTGGTATTGTAATATTGGAATGTACTACCTTAGTCCCCAATTTTTTGTTGAAATCTGTTTAGGTTATTACTATATGGGGTTGTTTGAATGTGATCTTGTAATATGGGTTTTTTGTATTATTATTGCACTGCCGTTAGTTGATTTCAGGTTATTAGTGTATGGTTATTGAATGTGGTCTTGTAATATCGTTGTAGATGTAGATTTTACCCTATATTTTCAAGGGGGTTCTCTTTCCATTCAGACACTGTTAATGGAAGGACCTCAAACAATAACACTAGATTTGTTCCTTTATGTACTCAATATAGATGAAACGAAATAAGCATCCAAAATGAATGCTATATTTTTTAACAATTAACATCACAACATTACCGAATGGGTTAGGCTTTTTCAAAAACCCTAACCCTAGTTGGGGTTCACATCCAGAAATTGGAAAATCTAACAGCTTTTCACCAAATCCGAGACCTAGTTCTTCGCCAAAATCGAACGCGAGAGAGAAATTGAAAGAGAGATACCTGGGTTCGCCGAATAGATCGTGAGAGAGAAAGAGAAGGCGAGAATGGGCAGAGTTTGTGCAGCGATCGTGGGTCGTGGTGTAAGCGGACGAACAGAGGTCGCGGCGCGGTGTAAGCGGACGAACAGAGTTTGTGCAGCGATGGGGGGTCATCGTGTTCTTCTTCTTGGACTCGATTTACGCCTCCATTGTTGGTGTTCTTGTTCTTCGTTGGTGTTTCTCCCTCTACTCTCAGATCACCTATCTCTCTCTTCTCTCCAGAGGTGCATGTGTAAATAAGGGATTGTTAGAGTTAGGGCTTTTGTTTGGGTGGCCCTTGACCCTCAAAGGGTCCAGCTTTAATGAAAGGGGGTCAATTGCAGCCGTGAGTCAACATGGGTCGTTGGATTGAATCCAACGGCTGAGATTGTTTGGTCCGGATACTGTTCAAAGTCGGGGGTCCTGAGGAGAAGCGCTATATATATATATATATATATATATATATAGAGTAATGATCTCTTAAGGGATCCCTTAACCAAAAATTTGGTGCGGACCAGAGGTATTTTCGACGTTTCGGATCAAATTTTGGACGATCCCGCCATGAAAATGCAAAATTTTGATCCATACAATTACCGAAAATCCGATGGACAGCTTTTACCGTAACCAAAAACTGTATGGATCAAGCCCTTCCGGGTATTTTTTTTGGAAGATTTTTCAAGGGTTGGAAAATGCATTTTAAAAACATTGAGCGGTTCGGAAAATTTGATCCGGAAAGTCGAAAATACCCCTGGTCCGCACGGTTTTTTGGTTAAGGGATCCCTTAACGGATCATTCTCCTATATATATATATATAAATACCTCTCTTATCCGGGTCTACCCGTTTCCGGACCTCCATGATCCAAAATTTTTTTGACGATCCGAGCCGTCCAATGTGTTCAAGGTGTTTTCAAGGGTCAACGCGAAAATCTTCAAAAAAAAATACCGGAAGGGCTTGATCCAAGCCCTTTCCCGGTATTTTCGCAAAAATATATAAATAATTTTGCAAAAAAAATCAAGCCCTTCCCGGTATTTTTTTTGAAGATTTTCCGCGTGGACCCTTGAAAACACCTTCTGAACACATTGGACGGCTCGGATTTTCCATAAATAATTTGCAACACAAAAAAAATCAATTTTTCCTTATTCTCGGGAGGTTTGGACTAGAGAATTTGCCTATATATATATATATCGATTTCATGGATGATTTTGGAAAATATTTCAATAAAATAGATAAGTAGTATATTTCAACTAAATGATTTATGCCATTGAAGGTTTTTTTTTTTTTTGTGGAACATGGTTTTTTAATTAACCATGTTTAATGCAACCTAATCTTCATGCATGGAACATGGATTGTTTATTAACCATGTTGCCTTCATCTTCACATTGTTGGATTATTGATTGACCATGATTATATTGTGCCAATGGTTTATAGATTCACGAATCTTGTTATGGTTTATAGATTCACCAATTTTGTTATTTCATATAGTAAACATGGTTAAATATAAAACCACGTTCCCTTAATGATCATGGTTAATAAATAATTCAATAATGTGTCGATAGATCAATCATGGTTAATCAATAATACATGTTTACTGTAACATCCCATGGAATTTGTGGTTTATTTGTATATCATAAATGTCTAGATTCACCATGATCAGAGTTTCCATGATTTTGTACTTGGTTTTGTTTTAATGAAAAGTGACGTATTAATTTACCATAAAATTCAACTCATGAGTTGTTATGTAATCCAGCACAGAATTCGTGATAAATTATTTTACTATGTTTGTGGGTTGCCAAGTCGTGAGAAAGCTTTTTTATTTTTAATTTTGTTTTGATATTTTCAGTGAGAGAAGATTAGGAGAGAGAGAATCAAAAGATTAGGAAAGAGAAAGATTTTAAAAAAAACAAGGGAGAGATTGAGATAAATTAGGAAAGATTATGAGAGAGAAATATTAGGAAAATCATGAGAGAGAAAAGGTGTTTTGGGGTTTATTTGAATTTCAGGATGGAATCATAAATATTCAAATCTCATATGGTGGAATCATAATGATCTTTTTTTTTACAGGATGCCTAATTAACTAAATCTTTGCTATGTATATAGTTATCACAATAATATAAATAGGGGTAAAATTGGGTTTACTCAAATGTATGGATAAAAAGTTAACCGTTGAAATTGACCAGGATAAAAACTTACTTGGTATACCTACTTAGGATTATTATTTAATTAACTCAATAGATTTCAATATTCCAATTTTGGAAAGTATATTGAACACTTAGGATAGGGTCACGTTTCGTCGATTTTTGATGATGTAGGCTGAGCCCATAAGAAATACTTTGCATCTGTCTAAAGAGCAATTTACAGGCCGCTCCACTTTGTGGAGAGCCTGCACCGCAAGCTCCGGAAAAAACCCCAAATGCACCGCATGCTCCACTTTTGTGGAGACCCCATATGACTTTTGAGCGGCGGAAAAGTTAGTCCATGACATCCCATCCCGTCTGTCCCCAACCACATTTTTTTTTTTTTGTACTTTTAATTTTAAAACCTCAAATCCTATGAAATTGCCTAAACCCTAGGGTACCAAATGAAAATACCTAAAATCCTAGGGTACCCTATGAAAGTGCCTAAACCACTAAAAACCTTATATTAGGAAAGTGCACCCTAAACCTAAACCCTAGGGTACCCTATGAAAGTGCATAAACCTAAACCCTAGGGTACCCTATGAAAGTGCCTAAAATCCTAGGGTACCCTATAAAAGTGCCTAAACCACTAAAACTCTATAATAGGAAAGTGCACTCTAAATTCCTAAACCCAAAAAAGAGTGATTGACCTTAATGGAGTTAGTGGTAATTAAAAAGAATGATTGAAATTAGTGGTAATAAATATTTGTTTTTTGTACCGGCCGGTACTAAAGCCCTGTCTAAACTCTAAAGGATTTACACGGGCCTTGGAGCCTGTTAAGAAAGATTTGGTTCGATTGCTTTCAGCCCAATCTAGTGGACGTTGATGTCCATAACAACACTATCAGGCCCATTATTAAATGCAGTGTTTCGGATCTCTACAAAACCCTCGAGTCCTTTTTTTTTTTTTTGTGATCTAATTGATACTGTATTTGCAATTTTTTTACTACCCATACTTTTTATGCTTTTTAATGTGGATTTATTGGATTATCCTGAAAAAATAGTTTAATCAAGTAATAACATGGTAAATTCACATGAACAGGGACAAAAAAGAAAATGTCAATGGTAAAAAGGAAATTCGTGCCAAAATGAGTATGCAAATTTTAGTACTTGATTCATCTACGAACCTAAAAAAATTAGGAATTTATAAAGGTATTTGAAAAATGTCATCTATCGGAAAAAACTGCCAAATATATACTTCTTTCATCCCAATTTGTTTGTCCATTATTCAATTTTATTGGTCCCATAATAGTTACCTGTTTGAAAAGTTAACCGGCTAAACGCAACAAAGTTTCCTTTTAAAAAGTTGAACACGTATAGATGCAATGATTATGTTCTTTTAAAAAGTTGTATCTCCAAATAATGGAACAAATTAATTGGGGAAAATTAATAAAAAAATCATATTATTATTTTAAAACTAGTACCTAGCGAACGGAAATTTCGTTTAGAAAGAGAATAAATAAGGAAATAACCATCAAGGTAACATCAAGGCAGACCAAAGTTTTGTATCTAAGCCATGCACATGAATTCTTTATTTAATAATTACTTAAGTATTACATTTTAAATTTTTCATTTCGTTTTCAAAACTTATTGATGTTATTATTTCTGTTTTATTTTCAACGTCCATTGCATATTATAATATGAGGGTGAGGATTGCTTTGGTTGCAAATTACATAGTCACATGA
Source organism: Vaccinium myrtillus (assembly GCA_016920895.1). NCBI lineage: Eukaryota > Viridiplantae > Streptophyta > Magnoliopsida > Ericales > Ericaceae > Vaccinium > Vaccinium myrtillus. Next base: position 11,466,597 of record CM029271.1, read on the forward strand.
AAACGAATAGTCAATTCCCCTGAGCAGCTGAGCTCGGTTGTGTTTAGTTTGGATTTTGAGTTTTGGTTTTTGTAATGATTAGAGGGAGAAATAGGAATAATAATTAAAAAATAGGTATTAATGATTGGAGAGAGATAGAGAGAAAAATAAAAATAATATTTAAAAATAGGATTAATAATTGAATAATAATTGAGAAAACCGGTTCTTGAAAACCAAAACGAACAAGGCCCTCATACACTCACCTTTTTCAAATATAATTTCATAATTTGAAATGGACTTGAGGGGCTCGCGAACTTATCGTGAGCCTCAATTTGTTAATTCTGGACCAGTAGTTTGCGTAGCGGATTGAGAAACTTTTTGTCATGGTTGTCATTTAAAAATTAAAATTTATCAATTCAATTAATGCTATCGAATGTTGAAAAAAAAAAAAAAGAATGCAAAATGTTGTGCAAAAGTATATAAATAAAATAAAATCATTCATTCATTAATTTCTCATGTAATTGGATGGTCCACGTATTAGAATGAGACCTGTGGTAAACTCCCCTAACCTCAAAAGTTCGCTCAAGATCATTTCAAGATTCGAGAGAAGATGAGTCCGCAGAAAGTGATCTAATTCATGCGATTAACATTTCCAACCAACCCAACAAACATGTCACCACCAACAACTACCACTAAAAAAAGAGTACAACTATCTTTCTTTTTATCTCCGGTCAGTGGCGGACGCAGGATTGCTTTTCGTCTAATTTGCGGGGACCACTCATCAGTAATTTTACCAAAAATATAAAAGTATACTAAAAATATGAAGAAAATTGGGGGGAGGGCAGGGGCCAAACACCATCTTCTAATAAAAGAAAATTCGCCCAAGAACACAGTGCGGTCATGGATCGCCAATTTTGACATTTTCCCAATTTTATCTTTCGTTGCGTTATGTTTGGATTTGGGGTTGCTGTTGTGCACCATCTGGGCCGTCCGTTGTTCGGACGGACGGCCCAGATTTCGTCTTGCATGCAAGACAACGAACGGTTCAGATGCATGGGCTGCACAACAGCAACCGCATGTCCATTATGTTTTGGTCTTTTCCTAAGGGTCGAAACCGACTTTATCTTTCATTGTGTTATGTTGGAAAAAAATTCGGGTACCGAATGTGTACCATGTGGCCGAGCTTTCGTAGTACTCGAACGTTGCATCCAAGCCGTTCAAAAGTGCATTGGACGGCCTAGATCGAAATCTCTCTCTCCCTTCTTCTCTCTCCTGTTTCTCTCTGACTCTCTCCATAATCCAGATTGTCCAAAACCGAAAAGGAAGGCCCAAACCGGACGCGCGATTACCACATGGTACCCGTTCAACACTGAAAAATTGCTCGTTATGTTGGGAATCGTTTGGAGCATCATGGCTCTCACAATTTATTGTATTTAGACTCGATCAAGTAAATGTTAATGGGCCGTTGTCATTTGCAAGTCTAAAACCGCATACATTAATTGTTGTCATGCATGATGTAGGTGCCAGTTGAAAAATAGGACTGCATTTAGGACTTTTTTCAGAGAAAGACATATATAGCCTAATATATACTTTTATTTCGCTCTATTTATAAAAGAAATCATATATGCATCCATCTAGACTATAGTGAATGTGTTAGTCAACATCAGTCAGTCACAGAACACCTTCTCTTTTTTACTTACAGAAATTAAAAAAACAAAATTGCAACCACTGTTGCACCTCTCCTATCTACTTCCTTGGCTACTTCCTCCAATCTTTTTCTTTATTACTTTTTTCTTCTTTTCCAAAAACAAATGCGATTGACCGCCATTTGTTTATTTATTCTTTATTCTAACCAAAAGAGCGAGACGCTAATTATAATTTCACCGGAGAAAGACATATATAGCCTTAATTTTCATTTATTTCGCTCTATTTAGAAAAGAAATCATATAATGCATCCATCTAGACTATAGTGAATATGTTAGTCAACATTAGTCACAAGACGCCTTCTTTTTTTTCGTAGAAAAATTTAAAAATGAAATTGCAACCACTCGTTGTACCTCTCCTATCCACTCCCTTAACTACTTCCTCCAACCTTTTTCTTTATTACCTTTTTCTTCTTTTCCAAAATAAATGCGGTTGACCACCATTTGCTCATTATTCCAACCAAAAGAGTGAGAGGCTACGTTTATCTTCACCGAAAAAAGACATATATAGCCTTAATTTTCCTTTATTTCGCTGCATTTAGAAAAGAAATCACATATGCATCCATCTAGACTATAGTGAATATGTTAGTGAACATCAATCACATGACGCCTTCTCTTTTTTTCGTAGAAAACTTAGAAAAACAAAATTACAACCACGCGTTGCACCTCTCCTATATATCCACTCCTTTAACTACTTCCTCCGACATTTTTCTTTATTACTTTTTTCTTCTTGTCCAAAACCAAAAGAGCGAGACGTTACGTACAGATTCACCGGAGTTTACCCTTGAAGCAGCAATAACAAAACAGTACATGTCCAATGCAGCAGAGAAACACAAAAACTCATTAGAATTCACCATAGACCTTACTGTAAACTAAAATTCCAAAATCTAGAATATCATGTTATTCACTAACAAATCATAATGGAAAAGTTACATACATATGAATTTACTAACTTGGATCCATGCCGATAAGCAAGAAAATTATCCGAGCGTAATAGAAGAGCAAATTCTTAGGAGCAAGAGATTTCTCTACCCTGACTCCCTTAATCCGAGCGTAAGTCTAGGATTTTTCTGTTATGGGTGGGAAGAGGACCTCCTCATATAACATCAGTCTCGTCTACGTACCCATCGTAATGATGATGATATGGATGATGATCTGGTCAAACACACATCCATATAATGTACAACCACTTTCTCATGCATAATATCATGTGGGTCACTTTATCAATAATTCTCACTCTTGTACAACCACGACAATTATTCACCATAAATATTACTCTTGAACCACCAAGCACGTAACTCAGCTAGTAAGGGGTTGTGCTAGCTTAACCAAGATCTCGGGTTCGAGACTTGGGAATGTAGCTGTGTTAAAACTTGGTTGGGAGAGCTTTGCCGCCTTTGTGGTCCTACCCGGCTCGAATCCGGATTAGTCGGGGCCAATGTGGTTACTGGACACCGGATGGTCTTTACCAAAAAAAAAAAAAAAATATTACTCTAGGACGTAAGAGCTAAATCTGCCATTTTGGCTGATTTTCCTACTCTGAGCATTGAACTCAGTCTAGAGATGTCTTAACTGCTCAAAGTAGACCATGACTCTACTAGGAAAATTTGACCGTGTCGTACCAAGTCAAAAATATACTTGTAAAAACTTAGAATTAACTACTACTCAGAAGAATAGCGGCTAAGTCCGAGTGTCGATCCGCGGAGACAATTTGGCTAAGTTACGTTAACTTTGACTAATTTCTAATTTAATTCAGAAAAAGAGATTTGAGTGATTAGTTTTCGGAAACTGAATGAATTAAGAGAACAACTAATTAAATTGGTGAAAAACTAGTGAGAGAAAGATCTAGGGTTTCGAATCCACCCCGGTCACGTAACTAAGTTATGTGTAGGCTAGGTTTATTATTTGAATCACAATTTGTCAAGAAAATAATTATGGACTATCCCATAGCACGGACCGTCTCGCTGGCACAACCCGTCTCTTTCACGGACTGTCCAGTGGCACGATCCGTCTTATGAGCATAATCCATCTCAGTTACCCAAGCACAAACGTAGAAAATCATTGTTTAACTAGGTATTTGAGAGTGCACACACAAATACTCAACCAATAGAAAGAATTAAAACGATTCCATCCGATCATAATGAAAACATGTTCTAAGTTAAACAATCGATTCGAATGAATAAACCTAAATCCTATACATAAACAAAGTTACTTGAACCGGGGCTTCATCTTCCCCCTAGAAGTTGTTTAGCCGGCCATGGAGATGGAGACGAATGCTTGATTTGATGAAGAACTTGAAGAACCCATGGAACGGCTCGCGTTTCTCTCTCTAAACTTGCCTTAAAATATTCTAGAACCCCAAAACGTACAAAGCAATGACCTATTTATAATAAAACCCCAAAAAAAGTGGTCAATGCCCTAATCCATGCTTGACTCGGGTAAAACCGCCCGGGCGGCTTTGATTCCCGCCCGGGCGAAAAATCCAGATTGTAGGCCAAAACTTTGCGGAGTCGCCCCGGCTTCATCCGAACTCGAAATGACGCGATTCTTGGACCGTTGCGAAGCTCTATACGTCTACTTTGTGTTCCATGCATCGTATTAACTCCAATTAGCACTTTTAATTGTTCGGTACTCTCCAAAGCCTACAAACACAATTCAACCATAATAATTCATCAAGTAACTCTATGTTTGGACTATTAAAATGTTAATTAGAGGATTAAATGGGTGCTTTTTGGCACCTATCAATTAGCCCTTTGCAACTCTGGCCCTCATTTGCAGCCAGTCCATAAAAGATTCTCTGGTTTCTTTCTCTCCAAATGGAGTAAGTATATAGTAGCTGCTATAGAGAAAATTGGAGAGGCCTTTCTCCGAATTTGATTCTTCATGATCAACATAGTCTTCCATACAACAGGAAAGTAAGTGCACTCAGTAAGTGAAATGAGTTTCCAGGCCTTAGTGTCGACACAGACATAGAATCCGTAGAAATGCCCAAATTGTACCCAGTCTCTACCGGCCGGTAGCCAGTCTATTCCAAACAATTTTCCTTATAAGAGCTATATAGGTTTCTTCGTCTGGGCCATTGCCAATCGCTTTCCCTTATGATTTAACAAATTCTATCTCTCAAAGCATGGTCCAAGTTCAGCAAATTTTAGGAACAAACACAAAGTGGGTGCCACATATATGTCTAGAGAACAATATCTCTACTATTGATCATGGGTTGATTCAGACTTCAGAGCCAAAGGTTTGACACCTTACCACATGAAACATCCATTTGAACTTTCATCCCCTAAGGCCTCGGTTGATTTGGAGAATAAAATAGATAGAATTATCGGGGTTAGTAGTACTGAACTATTTGTCTTGAATCTTGATACTAAAAGGAATGGAATTCCGTGAGGGGTTGCTTAATAATCTAGCTAGAAATTAAGATCCAACATGTATCATCTAGGATAAAGCTTTGCATTGCAAGTGGAAACAAACTCAAATAAAGTTTGAAATATTATACTTCACTATATCCTTACTCAAATCCGCATCGTTTCTCTTTCATTAGTAAACTTTTATTGGTTTTATTTTGTTGGCTTGTGTCTACAAAACATCATATACCATAGAAATATCATATACCATAGAAATTAGTGTAATTCCTCAAAATTTTCATATTAATTTACGAAATTTTGAACGTAAAAGTATGAACATATTCTCAAATAAATAGACTACGTATATTTAAGTCGAAAGGGAGAAAGGCTCGAGGCCAAGTTGAGTATGTTGAGACGTGGTGGGTTGAGATGTGTGAAGAATCTGTTTACCTTAATTTTCTTATCTACAAAACTTAGTTTATATTTCTTCAATTTATGAGTTTTAATTTCTTCAATTTATGCCGACCCGAAGCAATTTAATAAAGAAAAATAAAAGAGACAATTGCACTTGTAAATGATTTTTTTTTTTGACACGGAAATGAGAAGATTATATTAATGAACGCCCAACGGCACTTACAAAAACGGAATTCATTACAAAGATCTTGGACAAAGCCAAACTAATCATCTTAATAGAGAACAAGAAACGCACAAGGTAATCGATGTGTTTCACCCTAACCCAGACATGGTCTGACACAAACAGCGGCACTTACAAGATTCATACTTAGAATCAGCATCTCTGAAGAGACTTAGTGCTAGTTAAAGATAAAAGACAAAGAATACCCAGACGATCGAATGGACTCCAACCAAACATGCCCGCACCAATGAACTCCCAAAACTACAGATCTTCAAAGCCACCACGAGTTGCCTTGCCAGCGATATCATGTCGGGTAAGAACACTGTTGGCATAGATACCATTGTAAAGCAACCACGCCTGAAAGTACCCGATCTGTAGACGACAATTCGTCCGAAGACGAAACTAACAACTCTCTCAAAACGAGAGACATAACCATCTCAGATCAGACGACAAGTCGTTGATCTGGAGAGACAAAAGAAAAAGAAAGAACGAACGAAGAAAATAAATAGTACCATGACCCTCCCCTCCCACCACCATGGGTATTGAAACCCTAGGGGGGAGGGGAAGGAGGAAGAGTAATATTAGTGGTGGCTAGGGTTTTCAGAGAAGAGAGAGAGAGCTTCTATACGTTTTACTTGTAAATGATTCACTCTCTACCAAATAAAAAATAAAATAAAAGGGTGACTAAACTTTACGAATAAATTTTGTTTCATTCATACCAGATTGCTTATTAGCAAACTTAACAATTTAAACCAGTCTATGACTACTTCAGGATTAATAAGTCTATCATAAAAGTCTTGAATATCAACCCAACTCGTAAAAGTCAAAAGTCAAAGATCTTAACACTCAAAAGTCAAACCCACTTATCCATTTTTAGTAATTCGATTGTTCCAATTCTAGATCCTATTTATTTATTCATTTCAACTAAGGATGTGTCATTCTTGTATTGGTTGAAAGATTTCATTTAGCCTCCCAAGGTAGCAATCTAAATCGAATGTAATTGAGAAAGGAAAAATTCCCTAGCTCATGAAAGTTGTGAAAGATAATTTAGCCCTGACCACACATAAGAAGTTGTGCCCCTTCGAGGGCTTTATCTTGAAAAATTAAAAGGATAGTTTATTTTACAAATAAATTGTACATTAAACGTGTTGCTGCCCTACAATCTTGTAGTGCGGCACACGAGTCGTTGATCTTGATAACCCAACGGCTCAGACTTTATTTCTGCAATGGACAATTCAGATCATGCAAGTGACAAGATAAAATCCAAACAGTTGATTATACAATCAACGGCTCGGATACCGTGCCACACCACAAGTCATGATCCCCAATTAATAAGTCCCTTAGTCAAACTATCGAGATGATTCGATTTTGCTATGATGTCCCACAATTATTATTCGATATACTCCTAATTATTTTTGTATATTACAATTGGTTAAGGTAATTTTCTAAATTTTACACAACTCGAGCATTAAATTGAGACATAAAATACAATACATTTGTTCGAAATTAAAGCATGAAAACTATTTCCATATTTTTATCACATATTATGCATACACTACATGCTACGGTCAACGATTTCATCATGTCACTTCCCATCATGTAACTTTATATACTACGCCAAATTTCATTATTAGCGCATTTTGAGAAATGCCAGAAAAGCCACCACAAATGCCGGAAAAAGGCATTACCGGCATTTATTACATATGCCGTTTATACACGTGTCGTTAATACTAATGCCGGGAAAAGTCATCACAAATGCCAGGAAAAGTGGCCACTATTTGCGGCATTTCACAAATGCCGGGAAAAGTCGACTACTTTATTAGGGAAAAAATTACCACGTGGCACCAATGTGGGGGCCACGTGGTAGCTACTTGGTGTCTGCATGGCACACACGTGGCACCCCGCGTGGCAAGCAAAATTGGGGAGAAATTGCTCGCCCAAGGAATTGAACCCGTGACATTCACCCCCTCGCGCGCGCACAATACCAACTGTGCTAGCACACATTTAGTTCCTAAGGGTCAAACAAACATATTTATAGTATAAAATAAAGAATTTTTAGAAATTTAACTTTTACCGGCATTTTTTGGAAAAATGCTGGGAATAGTACTTTTTCCGGTGTTTTTTTTTTCCCGGCATTTCAACAAATGGTTTGTTGAAATGCCGGGGGAAAAAATGCCGGAAATGGCCTATTTTCTTGTTGATTTATGAATAAATTTTGTTTCTATAGAGCATATCGCTCGCGTATTAAGAAACTTAACATTTTGTGTGAAGCTTGTCAAAAAGCTTTTGCATGCTATTAAACCACTCTATAAATACTTCGCGATTAACCTCTCTCAGTCAAAAGTCAAAGATCGTAAAAGTCAAAAGTCAAAGACACCAATTCTCTTGCTCAAGCCTTGGTCGGCTTCTACCCCCAACAAATCCAAATAATTAGTATTTCATAGTCTGCGTGCCCAACACCCAGCCTAGTAAAATGTGTGGTCAACGCCACGTGACGGTGCTTTAAGACTATAGAAAATTGGTAGAAAGATTTCACTTAATCTCCCAAGGAAGCAATCTAAATTGAGAAAGGGAAAAATGCCCTAGCTCATGAAAGTTGTGAATGATAAATTAGCTAGCTATTTTTCATAAGTACTTAAACTCCATTTGCCTAGCCCCTTGGAGAATCTATGATGCTATGACCACACATTAAGGAGGTGTTGTGCCCCTTCGTGGGCTTCATCTTGAAAAATTAAAATGATAGTTAGGGATGGCAATGGATCGGTTTGGTCTGAATTTTGTGATTACCATATCCAAACCCAAAGTATTTATTTATACTCAAATTCAAACCGACATCCGACGGGTATGAATTTTAGTGCACCATAACCAAACCATATAGATTTGGATTTTATCCAAACCACACCAAACCCGCATTAATATTCATTCCATTAATGACCATATAAAGGGAAAAGATTACTATATATTAAAAATAAAAAAGTATCATACCATATGATTTTACCATTAAACATCTAAATTCCAACATACTTTTCTTAAGAGGTTCCTACAGAGACTCTTGAGATTTTTAAGGGATTTGAGGGGAATAAGAAGGGAGATGAAATGAAAAGTTACTAAAAGTTATGAATTGAAAAATAAAAATTACATGTATATAAAAATATAATATGTACTATTATATATCTTATAAGTAATATTATATGGATCGGTTTGGGTTTGGGTTTGGCCGAATACTTGCTAAGACCAAACCCAAATCCAAACCCACTGGATATCGTGTTTTGAAAACTAAACCCGTCCCATGGGTAGGAAAAATATAAAAAACCGGCCCGATAAGGTCGGTTTAATTAGAGTATCCATTGATTTTGGGTGAAATTGTCATCCTTAATGACAGTCTTATTTTAAAAATAAATTGTACATTCAATTCTCCATTGAATAGACATGGATTTCGCCATCAAGAGAAACTTTGAAATTGACAACAGCCTCGACAAGTTAAATAAAATAAATGACTTCGTTTATATCAATGGGCTGGTGGCCCGGAGAGAAAGCTCATTCTCTTCGTAGCAAACTTGGTGTCCCCAAAGCATAAACAGTAAGCCCCCGGTCAAACCATCGAGATGATTTGGTTCTGTTAGATGCCCCCAAACCATTATTTTATGTAATTATTTTTATATATTATAACTGGTTAAGAATTAAAATTTATAAAAAAAATAAAAAAAATCACATGCATTATATAGAGACAAAAATTAACGTACATTTGCGCGAAATTAAAGCATGGAAATATTTCGGAAATTGATATTCGCACTCCCAATTTTGATGCAGGGGCTCCAAGCTACAGTATTTTTCCAAAATTGCCCTTTTGCAAGTTCCATGATTACTTCAGACACTCCAAAAAACTTTTACTCTTCTCCTTTACTTCAATTCAAGCACTCCAAAAAAGCAAATAGTTTTTTTTTTTTTTTTTGGGTTATCAAAAAAAAGCAGATGGTTGCTTAACTCATTTTACTGCACGTCACTGAATTGCCTACTTTCATATGTAATGTTTCTTTGGTAGAGTTTTATGTTATTGTCTCCATGTTCTGCACCAGGACAACCTGGATAAGTGGTTTTCGGCCTATGATTATAGAACTATTATTTTGTCTATACAAAGTCTATCTCTTGAGAGTTCTGTTACTTTTTCTCTCAAAATTCTCTAACTTTGGTGATGTGCTTTGTTTATCTCACTATGAGTTTTAAAATGTAGATTTGCGGCCGTTATGAAAAATTTGAGGGGAAAATGGTAGATAATTAGAACGAAAATATAAAGATCTTATGTCATGTCGCAGCCATTATGAAGATTTTGCAACATCAACATTTTCAATTGTGTGCTTTATTTTAGAGAATTCTACAAATGTATAGTTTTTTGTTTTTTTTTTTTTTGCAAAGTGGCGTGAAGCAATTTGACATAGATGCATGTTTAATGTTTGGAACCTAATGTTTATGTTGTGGATGTATATTTGGAATGTAAGGTTAATGTTAATATTTAGAACCTAATGTTTATGTTTGGTTTTGGTTCATTTTTCCATTTAGAGTGTCTTTAGTAAATGAGGAAATAATTTGGAGGTAGAGTGCCTCTAGTAATTTTTATATCCTAAAAATGGTAGTTTTGTAACTTTATTAAATATTAGAGTGTCTGCATAAAAAAAGGGAGCCCCAAATCAGCACCCAATAGTTCTTTCTTTTTTTTTACATTAACGAACGCCAAAAAAAATAAAACAACCTTTCTTAAAAAAAAATGAAATGTAAAAATCATTACCTATTGTTTAAATGTACTTTAATAAGTTGTCTTTAACGTCTTTTTCTACCAGGCTTTATTATAAAGTATAGGTTAATATATGCGTGCCCATCACTAGCATCTTTACTTCTCTAAACTTTCTTTTATAGATCTCAATTTTAGGTCCACATCGATAATATTAATTTTTCGAGTATTAGATTATCACCTAGGATTAGTCGAGCTGTGTAAAAGCTAGCCCGGATAGTTGGAATAAAAACATTAGAATGATGGGAAATTTGAAAATATGTGAACACTGTTAATTGAAGTTTAAACTTAAATTAAACTTTAAAAATCTGAGCCCATTATAGGCCCACGATGACGGGGAGTTTTTTTTTTTGGGTATATAATGACGGGGAGTTTAGAGCCTTCACAGAGAGTAATTATACCATTATATAGACCCCACATGAATGTATGGTGGATAAGAGTGTTAGGACACCAACCATATTGCAAATTGCAACTGTTCGTGCAAGAGTCTGTTTCTGAGTCGAGTTATTGCATGTTGCATTATTCAGATTCACAAATAGCATGTAGAATTCAAAATTTTCTCAGTACAAATTCACACAACTATATCCTTCTGCAAAATCTTTTTTTTTCTTTTTTTTTTGTCAATCTGCAAAATCTATTTTGCCGATTATCCTTTATATATTTTTACAGCATCTGATTATTATTTAAAAAGTTTCAAATCTTCAATCAAGAAACTACAAAAATTTAGCTCCCAGACACCCTTGAATATGTGAGGTGCTAGAATTAATTGGTGCTTAGGGTAGCCAATCACAGCTCAAATAGTCAAATGTTTTTTTTAGGCGAAATGGTTAAGAACTCAAATCTAATTTGAGTTGGACTTAGAAGTCGAATTTGGGTTAGAATTTGGCTATCAAAAAAAAAAAGTAGTCGAAGGAGAGTGGCGAGGAACAATGATGTATCAGATGAGCACTATCAGGAACACAGATTTGAACATATATGGGATTGCATGAGGAACACGGATCGAACGGTTTTTGTGTTCAGATCTATATGTCAAATCTGTGTTTCTAGACTTTTCCATATCCGATTGTGTCTAGAAAGGTGTCAGTGGATGGAATGAGAAATTACAAGTTTTAATTCAATGGGATTAGCAGGTTTTGACAATTGTACAAAGATAAAAAATGGTGCTGAGGTAATAATTATAATAATAATTAAAAAAACAGAACCTCTCTTATAACAACAAAAAAAAAATAAAACCACCAGCCTACAAAAAAAAAATACAAAAAAAAGCTTAAAACGTTGGAGCCATCACTTCCATCTCTTATTTAGATAAATAAAAATAGATAATCTATTTTCAATTCTGAAACTAATAGAGTAAATTTTAATCATATGATTTCTCATAACCGTACTACCTATAAGTATACGCCTATAGTAAAGTGGCACTTGTGCTAGGCATCTCCTCCAACATGGTTATTGACGATTACACGCTTCACTACTTATGGGACCCACACCATAAAACTTAATACAATCTTGAATTTTAAAACTATGTTATTGTCCTTCCAAAAAAAGAAAACAATGTTATTTGGGCCACAATATGTAAATTGTATTTAATGAAGTGGACCTTAAATGGGACCCACAATAGTGAATTACTCATATAATATCATAATAGAATTGGGACCCATAATATTTAACTTAACGATCTATTATATAAAAGCATTGGCTTGATAGATTGAAAAATGGTGATAAATAACAATAGATAATCTACTTTCAATTCTGAAACTAATATAGTAAATTTAAATCATATGATTTCACATAACCGTACTACCTATAAGTATATACCTATAGTAAAGTGGCACTTGTGCTAGGTATCTCCTCCAGTCTTTGAATGTAATTGTTGCCAGATGACGTTTATAATGGAATTCTTAACTTTATTTCAAAAAACATGGTTATTGACGATTACGCGCTTCTCTACTTTAATTTTCCCAAGTGGGACCCACACCATAGTAATCCAATCTTGAATTTTAAAACTACGTTATTGTCCTTCCAAAAAAAAAAAACAATATTATTTGGGCCACAATATGTAAATTGTATTTAATGAAATGGACCTTAAATGGGACCCGCAATAGTGAATTTAATATATATGATACGTAACATAACATAATAAAATTGGGACCCATAATATTTAACTTAACGATCTATTATATAAAAGCAATGGCCTGATAGATTGAAAAATGGTGATAAATCTCCATCGGCAATGATGACAACAGACACAAATGATTGAAGAGATCGATGCAATTAGAATATATCCACGGACCCGTATCGAAATAAGATGAAGACTTTTAATGTTAATAGGAAAAATAAATAGTGTTAATGAACAAAAATTGTGCTACCTTTGCTCTACATACAAGATGCTCTATCCATTTGCGATTCAAGGTACCGTTTCGAATCGTTTCAGGTCTGAATGGAACAAAATCGGACGATTCGGATAGCGAATCATACGATTTTGACAACCTTGATGTAGTGTGACATAGTAAGGGTTTAATATGTAGAGAAAATATATAATTAGGGTCTAAAGTGCAAGTTTAGTAAAGCTAGGTTTAATTATGTAATTAAGTATTAATAACGTAATTATCTACATTTAAAATGCCTTCTGTTGGTCTTCTGATTGTTTTAATGTTTTGATACACATAGCTGAGGTGTAAAGCTCATTATGCAGATATTATTATGCTACGGAACCTTCACCAAGAGCTATCACAGTTAAACTCTTAGCACAATTTCGAAGTTGTCCCGCATTGGTGTAGAGTCACCTCATTTCTTAATCAATGTTCTTAATTAGAATCCCTCTTTTCTCAACAAAAAAAAAAAAAAAAAAAAAAGGAGGCATTCTACTTAAGAATTGTTTTAGAGCCTATTTTTTAGCTTTTCATTTTCAATTTTTTGGTTTTTTGATTTTTGAATTATGGTCAGAGTGTATTTTGAATATGGGAGGAGTGTTTAGAAAAAATGTACAGAATTCATTTTGTAAAAATTGTAGTAGCTTTTCATGAGAAGTAGAATGGGAAAAGGAGGTTGGACCCTCTTTTTGGCTTCTAGCATGGATTGTTGAAAATGGAAAATGAATTATGAGAGTGAGTTATGAGAGGTTTCAGTCAAACACCAAAAATTGAAAAAGTAGAATGGGAAAAGTTAAAAAACAGATTGCCAACACAGGCCCTTTTTTTTTTTTTTGAAACACGTCAAGTATATTATATCAAAACGCCATCCGGCACCGATTACAACGAAATACATGAATGACGCCCTAACCACTAGCAAGTGAAATGAGAACGGCAATAGGCTTACAAGGCCACCGACTCGCAGACACACCTGCCGAAGCAGACCCGACGCCTAGGGGACGGAATGATGAATCCGATTCAAGTGGTAGTGGTAGAGAATCCCAAAGGATTCCCAGCCTCATCCATAACCCCATGCAGCGCAGGTAATCGGGAACAAACACAACAGAAGCACAGAAACTCAACAAAACAAACAAAACAAAAACTAACTAATCAAGAAACTCAAGAAAACCAGGTGCATCCGAAGACCCATTGATACGCCCCACTGAGTAAAATCAGAGAACCCACTGAGTCGCCCCACTGTGTATCCCGATCACGCCGAGTTCCACCGAGTTACACTGATTAGTCGCAACCCCGGATGAGAAACAAGCTTCCATAGCCGCCGCCCGTGGCATCGGAAAGCTTTATTAGCCGGGGGGCCAAGGCACCCAAAATCAACCCGTTGTCAGATCCAATAACATCCTGAGGAGAGGAACGGTGGAGGTATAGGGGGTCGAGATCTGAACGGGAACAGGGGAGGGGGGTTTGAGGTCTGGAGGGGTCGGTTTTCCGGCGATGGGGTATGGGGAAAGGGCAGACGGAGAGGAGTGGTGGGTTTCCGGCGGTGGGGGATGATGAAACCGGAAATAGATTGATGACGGGTGTCCGGCGAAAGGAGGGGAGGAGGGGTGGGGCGGAGAGGCGGCAGCCCCACCCCTCAAAACTCAAAAAAGAGGAGAATTAAGACGTGGAAATCAGGTGCAGATCCTTTGGCAAAAAAACTTAATCTGATTTTTTAGTTTTTTCGTTGTCTTTATTCACAAAAAAAATTGCATTTGTTAGTTTTGCGTCAAAATTTTGTGGTTTCTGGATTCCTCTCGATAAGATGAATCTAACAAGTATAAATTTACGGTCAAACCAAATATTTTTTTGAATAAAGCCGAAAATACTTAGATTATTGGATTAATTTTGGCTTTATTCAAAAAAATTGAGTTTTGATCATAATTTTATACTTGTTAGATTCGTCTCGTCGAGAGAAATTCGGAAACCACAAAATCTTGACGCAAAACTAACAAATGTAAAAAAAAATTGAATAAAGACAAAATGAATAATCCAATAATTCAAAGAATATCTCCAACTCAATTCTTTATTTTATGTTAGTGGCCCCACATGTTGCATGTCTTGTGGTTAATCCAAAGAATATCTCCGACTCAATTCTTTATTTTAAATAATCAAAAGATTATTCTTTACTCAAAGTAAGTATGAAGAGTAGTCCTACTATTCACTCAAACTCCAACCACAATTCTCTATTTCTAGCTTCATTTTTATAATAACGCACAAAAACTCTAATTTATTCTCTCATATCAGTGACAAGGTCGATGAACATCTTTATGGGTCACGGTTAATGATGGTTGATGAGTGGTGGAAACTTTTTGGACTAAATTGATTTCTTAAGTTAATACATTTTCACTTACCTCCCCTGAGGTTCCTGACAACTAAGATTTGCTCTATATTTTTTGAAATTTCACTTAGAGTACTACGGTCATTTCACGCAAACAATTAACACCGTTAGCCTTAAATTAACGGCAAGGGAGGTAAGTAACAATTGGTTTGAAAGTAAGGGAGGTAGTGGAATTTCAGAAAATATAGGAGAGATCTCTGTATTTGTTAGAAACCTCAGGGGAGGTAAGTGAGATTTACCCTACATTTAACTTTTATTGTTGATAATTTTTTTAACCTGTTGACTAATTTTTTTTTTCAATTTGTGTCAATAAAATGAATCAAAAAGAAAAAAATTATATCGAAAATTAAAAATACATGGAAATATTAAAAAAAAAGTCTAAAAAAATTATTTGTTTTATATTAGTTTTTAATTTATTTAAATTTTATAAATGTTTACTTTTTAACAGTAAACTTAAAAAAAAAACACTTCAAAAAAAAAAAAAAACCACGCACACAAAAAAAAAAGTTATTCAAAGTTTATGTTTTTTTTTTCCCCCTTCTATTTTCATTGGGTTTATGGAGATGGTCTTTAATTTTGTGAGCCAGGGAACGTCCTCCCAGCGATTGCTTGTACTTTTGATTTTTTGTAAGTCAGGTATCGGGCCCATTTTACGACTAATTTTTGTGCAACTAATTTTGCTATCTAATATCTGCCGAGGTTGGCGTATGGACTGGTCTACAATTTTAGTTTTGTAAATCAAAATTTTAAATAAAAATCTTCATTGTAATTGGCCAAAAGCCCCAAAGCAATCCCCTGAACCATTTGAGACGGTGAACTTTCAAATTTTAAAGAATCAAATTGAGAAAATTATTAAGCTAAAAAAACTTTAGACAATTATTAATAACACAAAATAGTGATCTTTATTACGTGGTGCCTCAATTCTTCTGTGTTATAAGGAGGTTTTGGGACCACTATTTTTTTTTTTTTTTTTCATCTGGAGATTTGGGCCCACTTTTTATTAGATGCTTTGCAAGTACAATGATCCATGACAAGTTACCAAATTTGCTATGAGGCACGAAAGCACAACCGAATGAGGGACCAAATGACCTGGCAACCCCATGGGACCCACCAATTTTTTGGTAAATTCAAAATTCGCGCACTGAGGGCCTTGAAAATTTTAAAATTGAAATTAGGGCCCAAAATCTCTAACTCTGGTTATACGTGAGAGAGAGAGAGAGAGAGAGAGAGAGGGAGGGAGGGAAACTCTGGTTATACGTGAGAAGAGAGAGAGAGAGAGAGAGGAGGGCGGCGGGGAAGAGACGATTCCCACCACCCCTACCTCAACGACCACCACTGGCGACATCGCCTTCCACTCCATCACCGGCGACTACCACCACCGGCGAGAATCTTCTGGGCAAATCTCTCTCTCTCTCTCTCTCTCTCTCTCTCTCTCTCTCTCTCTCTCTCTCACCCGCACCTCCATTGACGAAACCCAGGAGCCACCCGAAACCCTCATAATCAGGTGTGGTGCGTTTCTCCCTCATCTTAGATCTTAACTGCGGTTTGTGTCTAAAATTAGGGTTTGTTCATTAAAAGTTGGGGGCTTTTTTACAAATTAGGATTTTTCCTATCTTGTGTGATTTTTTTGCCGATTAAAGAAAAAAGCTATAACTTTTCTACCCAATATTGCTGATAGATATCATCCTGCATTAGACCTTTGTACTGATTTTCCTTAGTCAGCAACTCAGTTGTAGACTTGAGCATAAACTTGTCTATGTATGAGGCTAGCAAAGTTTTGGAGAAACTGTCTCTCCTTTGGTAATTCATACAATATGTATCTTTGCTGTTTTGTATATGTACATGATAAAATTCATAACTGGCGATGACCCAAAGAGATTGCCCGAAGCTCCGTGCCTAAGACCTATAAGTAGTAGCAAGAACTAGAAAATCTGAAACTCAAACATGAATTCAAGCATTCCAATTATCATTGTTGTTTACTGCTTGGGAGTTTACCTTTTGAAACAAAATATCTTTACTGTTTGGGACATTGCCGGGACATCAATTGGAGATGAGAAATCACTACTTAACAGTTTAATGTTTTTGGTTAAATGTTGCAAAAGACCCTAACTACTTATGAACTGTTAGGGACTCTCTTGAAGTACTTCCATCACTTATCAAATTTATAACTTCAAATGAAGTAGCTGGCTTTGATAGTGGTCAAGAGCCCAAGAATTTGGATACTCACCATCAACAAACTGGTCCAAGAGCTCAGTATCGTGTCTCACGCGCCGTTTAGTTTTGCTTCAAATTGTCCGTTAATGGACAATTTTTGTACTTTTTTTATGAATGAATGGAATGGAGATCTTTGTACCACTTAATGGACAATTTTTGTACTTTTTTATGGATGAATGGAATGAAGATCTTTCTATGAAAATAGTTATGTTATTTGTCATGTTAGATGTAGATAAAATGGTTCTAGTCTGTAGCCTTACTAACAACATTCAGGCCTTCCATACTTAACCGAAAAAGATACTTTTTCCAGATTGAAACTTTCCGAAAAAAGATACTTTTCCATACTTAACCAGATTTTCGAGTGACAGACAGAGGTGCCTCGATCAAGAGGCGACCCGATGGTGACACAACCGATACCATTCAAGTCTCGGATGAGAGATGATGAAGGAATCAATTATGATTCCCCAAGATATTGGAAGACGATGAAGATAGACGTCGGCCCTTTGAAAAAGGGAGTCCCAAAATCAACTTCCTAAATTTTGGAGTATCATTTAGTTTACTTGCTCTTGACTTTAGCATTGGTGCCCCCGCTGTGGAGAATTCCTAGATCCGTCCCTGTTCCACACCACTGTAGCCTTACTAACAACATTCAGAATCAAATATTGTTCCAACCTTAGGTTCCAAAACCACCTCTATATCAGTGATTCTACAAACAAATAAAACAGATAAATAGCATTAAAACATAATGAAAAAACAGTGGTGGCCTATTTGATCAGTATAATGTGGAAAGAAGCAATAGAAGAATATCAAATCAATGAAATTACAATTATGTTCACATCAATTTCTTCCACTCCAAAAAATTATAGTACCAATACAGATATACTTTCAACCGAAAATATGATAACAAAATAAAAAAGAGGTCAAAAAGTAATCAAAGTTTTTTCTTTAGTCAAGTCAAAGAAGTTTCTTTGAGCTGTTTCTTTTTATATTTGTCACTTTTCGGAATGGGAAATAAAATAGGGAAATGGGCCTTTTCTTGATAGGCAAACAATATAGTAAAAAAATCTCCCTGTTCTTGATAAGCAAAAGGAGAGCAGATTGATTATATAGAGAAGTATAAAACTTGAAGTATATGGCAGGAACAAGTCAAGCTATTAAAGAACAAACTTCTATAACTTTTACAACACAACAAATACGGGCCAAAATACTAGAAACCCACATCTACAATACAAATGGAGTGAAAAGCTATATCATTAGGATTTTTTTTTTCCCTATCCAAAAGACAACCATAAACAACAATTGCATAAACAAACCTAGGTTCCCGAGGAGTTGGTGGCGGTGGCTCCGATGGCGGAGGATCGGATCGGTGGTTTGCGATGAGTGGTAGAGAAAGAGAGGGGAGCGGCGCCGGTGGTGGTGGTTGTACGGTGTCAGTGGTGGTCGTCATACGACGTTGGTGGTGGCACTGGTGGTGGAGTGGTGGTGGTTTGGGAGGAGGGGGACCACGTACAAGCTGGGGACGGAGTTATTGATTTTTTTCCCCAAATTTTTTGAAATTACAGGAGTAGTTTTTTCGTTTGGGCGGGCTGGTCCCAGAATTTTTGAATTTGGGCGAAAAGTTGGAAGAAAAGTTGGTGGGTCCATGGGGTTGCCAAGTCATTCGGTCCCTCATTCGGTTGTGCTTTCGTGCCTCATAGCAAATTTGACAAGTTACTGAGCAAAAAAGATACGGGAAATTCCAGGCCGCCCCCACTTTTTGTGGGGGCTTTCGTCCAAACCCCATTTTGTCTTTCACTCCCAAATAAGCCCTGTGCGCGCGTGAGAGGATTTTTCCATTGGATAAAGGCTGCCGCGTGTCACACTTCCACTCGTGACTTTCTCTCTCTCTCTATACACAACATTTACTTTTCCTGCACATTGAGTTTCTCTCTCTGTCCTTTCCTCTCTTTCTCTCTCTGTCCTTTTCCTCTCTCTCTCTCTCTCTCTCCCTTCCTTCTCTCTCTCATTTTAGATTAAAAATAAAATAACTTTTATTATATACATTTATTTTTTATAAAAATTATATATTTGAAATCTACTCAATGAGATCTTTTAAACAAGATCCATTGTTAATAGGAAATTATATACATGTAAAAATAGTTTTTACGAAATTCACACCCAAATTGAAAGTGTGCTATTAAGAGTGTGAATTGTTGCAGGACTGTTAATTGTGTGCTAATGGGGGTGTGAATTGTTACAAGGGGTGTGAATTGTGTATTATTTGGAGCTGTGAATTGTTGCATGGGTGTTAATTGTGCGCTATTGGGGGTGTGAATTGTTACAAGAGGTGTGAATTGTGTGCTATTTGGAGGTGTGAATTGTTGCATGGATGTGAATTGTGTACATTTATGGGTTGTGAATTATTTAGAAGGTGTGTGAATTCTGCATTTGATAATTTTTTTTTACACATACA
Organism: Vaccinium myrtillus; assembly: GCA_016920895.1. NCBI lineage: Eukaryota > Viridiplantae > Streptophyta > Magnoliopsida > Ericales > Ericaceae > Vaccinium > Vaccinium myrtillus. The sequence goes on from CM029271.1 coordinate 11,486,461, forward strand.
CAATTTTATATTTAAAATGGATCTTGTTTCAAAGATCTCATCGAGTACATTTTACATATATAATTTTTATAAAAAATAAATGTGTATTACAAAAGTTATTTTATCTTAAAATGTAAGATTAAAAAAAATTGAAGTAATTGCTTTAGACACTCAATTCTGACCAACAGTAGGAGGGAGAGAGAGAGAGAGAGAGAGAGAGAGAGAGAGAAGAGTCATGATCACATTAATTACCCTTTCTCTCTCGCCTGCCAATTCCCAGCGTCAATTTCAATCAGCGCGCGTGGAAAAGGGGTTAGGCGGGATGAATTTGACATGTGGTGGGTTTAGATAGGAACATGGGACAAACAAGGACCAGCATGGAAGAACCCCAAAAAGATACTCCTACATTACAAGTTATTGATATTGGAAGGTGGCCACATTATGTGTCAATGTGTGTTCACATTTTTAGAATTGTTAGGAATAGGAGTAATGCATGGTTAATATGATCTATTTAGCAATACTGTGCAGTTACATCACAATGGAATAACCCAATAGATTTTTTTGAAAAGCAAAAAGTTTTATTGATCTTTGAAAATGAAACAAAGACTAACAGGAACAAGCAGAACGGCATCATATTCCTAAACAAAACTAAGAACAATTTTGTGCCCAGTCCGAGACCTAAGCCCAAGGTTAAAAAGATGCCGAATAAGGGAACACCTGTGGGCCGAAGCCCTTGCTCCAAAAACCTGGAAAAGAGCCGAAGCCCAAAAACCTATCAGCCCCGCCTCGCAGCCCACCCCAAACAACCTAGCCCTACCAATGCCAGAAGCAGCCGCACCGCCACCGCCATCAAGCAACCGCTACCAGCCAACATCACCTCCACCAGCCGTTAGGCAAAGAAACGAGCTCATCCAATAATGAGACCCGTAGATAACGTCAGAACACCAAAACTCCAAAATTGGAGTGGGGAAGACGACGACGCCATGACATTAGATGCCATGACATTATTACGTGTTGCTCCAGGGCCCCCTATTTTATGCTTTACAACTGACATGACATGATTCATATAAAGTTGGGTACCTTAATTCAATATAATTTATTTAAATAATTAATTCCATGACAATTTGCTTTCATGGGGTACCTTAATTGTTATGCGTTGATGTTTTGTCCAACAAGGAGGGTGTCAATCGATGACTAATGTGTAAGCAAGTAATAATTCCTCATGATATGGCAAATTTTTTTTTAATCAGCATTGATTCTGGAAATTTTCTTTTAAGTGAATTCTAGAAATTTCTTGCAATTAAAATTTTCATAGTAATCAGTAAAAACTATTAATATCTAAGTTCAAAAGGGTTAGTAATTTTTTTATTTATTTATAAAATCTTAAAACCATGCATGTAAAAAGTCAATGACCGAAACATGTTTCATGCCTCTGGTAGAAAATTCACATGCACCCACATCCTCTAGTGCTTACTCTGAACACATCTAGGCCCTTTTTTTTTTGTCATTCGTTAATCATAATCTAATCTACTCTATCCTAGGGGACTTGGGGAGGGGCAATACATATCATGCTCCCTTGATTTTGAAAAATCACACACCCATGTGAATTAGAACTTTGTTAGACAAAAAATACATGATTTCTCTATACATATTTTTATCTTCAATATAGATCTTATTCGATAGATCTTTTCCAATGTGTTTCGAAAATTGTACACGTAAAACAAAGGATATAAGTAGCATTTTAAACTTTTAAAATCTTTTTTTATACGTGCGTGTATCTATATACGGATTCTATGTGGCATGAGCATTGAACAGTTTTTCTATTGTTTACAATACTTTACATTAACGAGTTAGGTGCGTTTCAGCGCGGATTCTGCAGGTCTGGCCATGGGTAGGGAAAGGGCTAATTGCCAGCCGGAGAATTCTGTCAAAATCAATGTTGATGGAGCATGGCAAAAGGAGACTTTGAAAGGGGTTTTTGGTATTATGGTTAGTGATTGTTGGGGGACTTTCGTTGTTGCATCTATTGGGGACAATTCACAGGTACTCAATTGTTGAAGCTCTTGCCATCCGGATTGAGGAGTATTTCTGTGTTTGCAATTGGGTTCACAATCGGTGATTTTGGAAAGTGATTCCTAAATGGTTATCAATATGCTTAAGTGGTGGATAGTCGTGAACTGGGAGTGAAACTCTACGCTATTAAAATGCTTGCTCGCAAGTTTCATGGTCGTATTTTCTCTTTTGTTCTTCGGGCCTCGAACGCCGTGAGCCGGGGCTCATGTTTTGAATAGCAAAGGTTTGTCTGGTATATATGGGGTATGGTTTGTGGGCTCGGTCCCCGCCTTTTTGGTTACTGGGTCCTTTATTAAGGAATGAGTCTTCATCTTGATGTAATTTGGATGGATTACGGGGTGTTTGGAAGGCTCATTTTCAGCTTTTCATTTTCAACTTTTTATTTTTTGGCTTTTTGGATTATGATCAGTATGTATTTTGAATATGATAAAGTGTTGAGGAGAAATATGCAGAATGTATTTTACAACAGGAGATAGGAGTAGTGTTCGAGAGATATATACAGAATACATTATGTAGTTTTTTTGTTAACCAAAATAGGAAAAGTGAACAATGAGAAGTGAAAAAGCTCAGCTGTGTTTGGTTGACAGTTTTGAGAAGAATATTTTGAGATAGTGTTTGGATGAGTTTGAACATGGGTCCCGATATTTTGAGATAGTGTTTGGATGAATTTTTGGAAAAAGTAATAATTATGAGAGGGTGTGTAATCATTTTGGATGATTTTGGAAAAAAGTAATAATTATAGAGAGGTGTAATAATTGGAGATAGATAGAGAGAGAAATGAGAATAATGATTGGATAAAGGGGTATGAGTGGAGAGAGAAATATGATTAATGATTGGAGAGATGAGAGATGGAAAAAGAATCTTTTTTGAAATTTTTTTGGAACTGTGAAGTTAACAAAATGTCACCCTACTTTTGGCTTTTCTCCTCTCTATTATAAAAAAACCAAAACCCATTCTCACATACTGCATTTGCAATTTCCAACTAAACAACCAAAAGCCAAAAATGTAAAAATGAGAAGTTGAAAATGAGGAATCCAAACAGCCCCTTGTTATCGATTTTGGCCAAAAAGTTAGGCTCGTTGAGATAAAAAGGAAAAGGCTAAATTAGTCCACAAGGTTGTCATTAAGGTCTAAAAAGTGTATTAAATGTGTGAAAACTGTAAAAAGTATGTGAAAATGTACTCCCTCCGTTCCTAAATAATAGTCCATTATGAAAATTCGTGCCATTTTTGAAATAAAAAAAGTAAGTACTTCCTCAAGTACTTTATTTGGTGCGAAAAATTTCAAAAATTATACATGAAAGTACTTAATTTTTAGATTTGAAAAATGACAAGAGAGAGAGAGAGAGAGAGAGAGAGAGTAAGAGAGTATTATTTAGGAACGGCGGAGGTATTAAAAAGAGTAAAAAGTGTGTGTATTTTTTTTTTACTTAATGTCAATCCAGAAACTCTAAATAGAAAGACCCAAATAAAAAAAGGGCAGAAGGTATATTTTGAAGACAAGTCCCCATTTAATGTGGAAGGAGTTGTCCGGCCTTTCATTGGGGTTGGAGCAAGGTTCTGAATCTCGTACCGGACAGGGGTACCGGTACCGTTTCGGATTTAGCGGTACTATCTATATATATGTGTATATATCGAAAAAATTCTCATATAATTTCATTTATGATACATATTCATCATAAAATAACCCCATTAACAAAAATACCTTTAATTAGCAAAATACAAATATTGTAATAGTAACAAAATGTAATTACAATTTACAAGGCCTTAAACCTTAGTTGTCAAACTTTATGGGTTACATGTGATATATTATTGATTTGTAAGGTCTAATATGTAAATTCACAGAATATATATATCCATATTCTTATCAATCAGCCATTCAGCCCTCATTTCCAGACTCCAGTTGATGAAACACAACCGCCGGGTACGACAGTCGATTAACTCCGGCAGCAGCCGACTCCGGCAGTCGATTCAGGTACTCCTCTCTCTCTTTGTACTCATACGTTCTGCAAAGTCGTTGTTGTTTTCAGATCTGCAATTTTCCGGTCTGCAAAGTCGTTGTTTCAGATCTGCAATTTCTCGGCCGGAACATTCGGTATGTGTGTACCGTCCGGAATGACCGGAACCGACCGATATTGGCTGGAATTGAGGACGGGACGGTATTACAAGGTGAGGTTACCGTTTTCATGCAAATCCGGTACGTATCGGCCGGTACGGTACAAGATTCACAACCTTGGGTTGGAGGCAAGGGTATCTCCGGAATTAAATCTGCTCTTTTTGTGTGCGGGAGTTGCACAAAAAAAATCTTTGAGGTGGGACTTGTGGACAAGTTAAACTAGGTCTCCTTTGACAAAAAAGTTTAAACCGGTTTTTTGGTTTATTTGTTGGGCCACTTAGCCCAAAATCCAAAACATTTGACATTTTTAAAGGAAAGGACAATGAATTTTTGCAATCAAACATAAAAAACAAAAATATTTGACATTTTTAAAGGGAAGGACAAAGAACTTTTGCAATCAAACATAAAGACAAAAAAAAAAATTAATGAGATGTCACTAATTTTTAAAAATCCTAATTTCGAACATAAAATTCAAAAAAATCTCCAACCCACCTTCGGCCGAACACCACCCACCTTTAGCCGACAACTTCCGGCGACCAAAAAAATTAATGAGATGTCACTAATTTTTAAATATTCTAATTTAGAACATAAAATTCAAAAAAATCACCACCCCACCTCCGGCCGACCACCACCCCACCTCTGGCCGACCACTTCCGGCGATCAAAAAAATTAGTGAAATGTCATTAATTTTTAAAAATTCTAATTATGAACATAAAATTCAAAAAAATCACCACTCCACCTCCGGCCGACCACCACCCCACTTCTGGTTGGTCACTTCCGACGACCAAAAAAAATAGTGAGATGTCACTAATTTTTAAAAGTTCTAATTTCGTGCAGAAAATTCAAAAAAATCAACTCCAATCTCTAGCCGTCCACCACCCCACCTCCGACCAACCACTTCCAGCGATCCAAAAAAATAGTGACATTTCACTAATTTTTAAAAGTTTTAATTTCATTTTGAAAATTGAAAAAATCACCAATTAGTCAACTCCTTAAACTAATGACAAGTCACTAAAGTTCATAAAAGCTAAAGAGATCAACGAACAAAGCTATTTCGAATGTAGTGACAAGTCACTAAACTTCATACCTGGCTTAAAACTCCTAATTTCGAATCTAGGGACAAGTCACTAAACTTTTCGAATCTAGTGACAAGTCACTAAACTTCATACCTGGTTTAAAACTCCTAATTTCGAATCTAGGGACAAGTCACTAAACTTTTCGAATCTAGTGACAAGTCACTAAACTTCATACCTGGTTTAGAACTCCTAATTTTGCTACTAAGTCAAAGAGTCCCAAATTCCAGATCATAGAGAGAGAGAGAGAGAGAGAGAGAGAGACTACATGATTCAAAGTTTCCGATTATAAAAGAAACTCTATGAAACTTTCAGATTTAAATAGGGAACTCCATCCAAATCAAAAACTCAAATCTCAAACTTTTAGAAACTCAAAGTCTCAAACCTCCAAATCAAAAACTCAAACTACAGAACTCCATCCATAGTACAGACCACACATACACACACACACAAAGACCAGAGGAGTACAAATTTGGACGGCGATGGATGGCGTGGTGAATGGCGCGGTGGTTGGTGGCTTATCCTTACAGATTTGGACGGCGTGGACATGGTGAACGGGCTTTGAGATCTTCCGTGAAGGACTCCATGGATCGAGATCCTCTGTCGTCGTCGATTGAGGCTCCGTTGTCGTTGATTGAGGCCGTGGTATGGTTGTGGATGGAGGCTGGAGAGAGAGAAAGGGGATGTGCAGTTTAAAAGGAATGGAGAGAGAATGGTAGTGGTTTGGGTTTTTGGTTGAAAAGGGAAACAACGTGTCCTTGTAATCCATTGGAAAAAACGCGTGTCCTTTGCTTAAAAATGGCAAATTATATTGTATTTTTGACTAATTTTTCCTTATTTGTTTTATCTTTATTTAAATTATATCATTTTTTAATTTTGTGTCAAGTTTTTATGGATTATTAGTTTATCTTTACGAGAGAAATCTAAAAGTATAAATTATGGTCAAAATTAATACAATAAACTTGTTTATTTTCGGCTTATTAAAAAAATAGTTTTGACCATAATTTTATACTTTTCATATTACTCTCATCGAGACAAATCAATAAGTCCACGAAAACTTGACGCAAAACTACCAAATGTAATTTTTTTAATAAAGACAAAACGAATAAACCAAAAAACCAATTTATTACTTTTTTGCCAAAGCAGGCCTCAAGCATTCAATTGTTAAAATGCAATACTTACCCTTCTCGGAGCTGGGGTTTTCAGATCCGGACTCCTAACAGCGACAGCGGCGTGGTGGCACTCTGGCGTTTTCATTTTCTGTACGTTTTTGTTTTTGTTTTTTTTATATTTTTGTTATTTTTTAATAAAGCCAAAATTAATCCAATAAACTAGTTTCTTTTTGGCTTATTAAAAACATAGTTTTGACCATAATTTTATTATACTTTTTATATTACTCTCGTCAAGACAAATCAATAAATCCACGAAAACTTGACGCGAAACTACCAAATGTAATTTTTTTAATAAAGACAAAGCGAATAAACGAAAAAACCAATTTATTACTTTTTTGCCAAAGCCGGCCTCATGCATTCAATTGTTAAAATGCAATACTTACCCTTCCCGGATCTGGGGTTTTCAGATCCGGACTCCTAACAGCGACAGCGGCGTCATGGCACTCCGACGTTTTCATTTTCTGTACGTTTTTGTTTTTGTTTTTTATTTTTTATTTTTGTTATTTTTTAATAAAGACAAAATTAATCCAATAAACTAGTTTATTTTTGGCTTATTAAAAAAATAGTTTTGACCATAATTTTATACTTTTTATATTACTCTAGTCAAGACAAATCAATAAATCCACAAAAAATTGACGCAAAACTACCAAATGTATTTTTTTTTATAAAGACAAAATGAATAAAGCAAAAAACCAATTTATTACTTTTTTTCCAAAGCAGGCCTAAGGCATTCTATTGTTAAAATGCCATACTTATCTGATAGGTGCCAAAAAGCACCTATTTGGTCATCTAATTTACGCTTTAATAGTCTGTTTGTTATGTTACTTTGCGAATTTTGATAGTTTTATGGTGTTTGTAGACCTTGGAGGGGGTTGGATCATAAAAAGATGCAATTTGGACATGTTAGAAGTGTCAAAATTGCAAAGGAAACACTGCTGAGCATCATAGAAAAGGTGTCCAAAGTTGCTGAACTTTTAGTCCGGACAGCCCTTAAGTCCGTCCGGATGGTCCGGAACGAGTTAGGTCGGCAAAACGCGATTTGGTGTAATTTTTAGGGTTTTGTTATAAATAGAGACCTGCTATGTACGTTCTGGGGGTTGAAAATCAAATCTAAGCATTGTGGAGAGGCTACTTTAGAGAGAGAAATCAAGAGTTCTTGATGTTGTTCGCGATTTTTTCAACTTCAAGCACTCCAACCTCTTCCATGGCCAGCTAAAGCACCTAGGGGAGGATGAAACTCTACGCCAAGTAACCTTTTTATTTTGTGTAGGTTAGGGATTTTTTTTTTTTTTTTGATCACTGTAGGTTAGGGTTTTAATCGAGTCAAATTATATGTTCAAAACTTGGTTTCATAAGATTAATGGAATCGTGGTTTTATTCTTCAAACCAGTTGTGTGTTTGTATATCGATTTTCAAATACTCGTTCATGTAATTGCTTTCACTGATTGTGTTTGGAGTTCTGAGATAGGCTATGCTCGTGAGACAAATCGTGCTGTTGGGCGGCGTGACACCGTACCAGTGAGATGGTCCGTGCCGTGGGATAGTTTATGCCTTTTAACAATCACAAATATTTTCTTGACGATTATCGATGGGGATTGCAATCCCTAGCGATAATCCCTTGTGATTCGATTATTAACCTAACCTATGCAAAAGTCGTGGTTACGAGGGTGGAGTGGATTCTAAACCCCAGATTCCCTTTCCATCAATTTAAATCAGTTTTAGTTATTGCGCTCTTCAGTTTAACAATTTCACAACCAATCAAACATCTTTTCACCGAATTAAATTAGAAGCTATTTGAAATTAACACAACTCAGCCAATTTGTCTCCGTGGATCGACACTCGGACTTAACCGCTATTAATTAATTTATTTTGACTCAGCACGACACGAACAAATTTTGGCGCCGTTGCTGGGGAGAGATCAAATAAATAGAGTTGCCAGTCGATCCATGTTTCTGTCCATTGGCATCTCAATGTCTTCCACAACGATGTCCGGCTAACTCCCCTTTCTAGGGCGTAGATGAAGCTTGTACTCCAAGTAATATAGTTTTAATTACTTTTGCTGGATTTAATTATTCGGATTTGGTTGTGTGAACTAGATGATTTCATGTTATAAATTGGTTTAATTTTTCCTATATAATTGTGTATTTGATATCCGCGGTTTCAAATACTTTTTCATGCAACGGTTTTAATTGAATTTGTGGTAATTAACTGTGATAGATAATACTACCATAGGACGCATCGTGCTATTAGACGGTCCGTGCCATAGAGACGGATTGTACTAGTAAGACGATTCGTGCTAGGCGGAGATAATCTATGTCGCTTGATGATACACGAATATTTTTAGGAGATATCGCACGGGCCCGCAAACCCTAACGGTATCCGGTAAATTCGAATAAGAAATCCTCAATCGTAATAAATCTAGGTTATAAAGGGTCAAGTGGATCAAAACCCTAGACTTTTCTCTTATCGTATCTCTTCACTTTTTAATTGCTTTATTTTAATTCAGCTTTCATAATTTTAGGAAACAAAACCATCCTCTCTTTTTATTGAATTAATTTAGAAATCAATTGAAAATTTTCAACTTAGCCTTTTAATCCCTAAGGAGCGATACTTGGAATATTTACCACTATTCATTTGAGTAGTAGTAATTGTTTTGTTTTATAAATTAATTTTGATATGGAAACGACACGATCATTACCCTAGCCAGATCTAGGGTTTTTAGATCCATACTCCTGACAACGACGGCCTAAGGCATTCTATTGGTACGTCCGAGATGTATGAATAGGGTTTATACATATACTCTATTTTGACGAATTGATGGGTATTTGAGAGCCTCATTTTCAATTTTTAATTTTAATTTTTTTTTGCCTTTTTTGATCATGGTCAAAATGTATTTTGAATTTTGTAGAAGTATTTGAGAGAAATGGGCATAATACATTTTGCAATAGGAATAGTGTTTCGGAGATATGTACAAAATTCATTTTGTGAGTCTTTTTTGTTAATAAAAATGGAAAAAGTGAAAAAATGAGAAGTCAAAAAGCTCCTTCATACCTCTTTTTCACTTCTCCTCTCTAAAGTCTAAAATGGAAAATCTATTTTCTTAAAAGTCATTTTGGAACAAAGTCTCCCAAACATCCAATACCTAAAAATGTGAAATGAAAATGAAAATGAAAAGTAGAAAAGGGCTCCCAAAGCTAAAAAAATATTGCTTTAGTGACCACACAGTCATTGTCTTTTTTATTTTTATTTTTATTTTTTTATCAAAAGACAGCCTACACTCTACAGGGTCATTGTCAATAGCAACCATTGCAGTTGCACAATACAACCCTATAGCATTTGTCACCTGGAAATGTTAAATGAGAGCAAATTCTCTCTTGGATGCTTGTTTTGACGCATCAATGTGAGTCTTTTTGCAACTCATTTTCTTAATGAGATGTTTATTTTTTGAACTTGGTGAGATTTTTATTTTAATTTGTCAAAAAAATTGCCTACTTTACTCAATCTGTGATATAAATATATGATTTTTAATTGAAAATTTAAAAATAAATAGTTATGAACAAATTTTTGAAACTGTGTCGCAAAAGAGGTTTAAAATATTACCATAATTTTTTTGATAAAAAATATTACTATCATAATAGGAAACAAAATTTACAACTGCTTGTACTATGTTACTCCTATGGTCTACTTAACTATTTGGGCAAAATAGTAAAATCACTCGATCTCTCAAGTCTCAACTACCCACTTCCAAACACAATTTTTCGCAAGTGGGGGTAGCCACGTTGGTATAACCATATGGACAAGACGGCAAGAACAATAGTAAATTCTCACTGAAAACATCTAATAGTAACAACTAACATGACACAGGGTTTGTTGATGTGCAGGGTTGTTGATGTGCGCATTTTTGATGAAATTCTTTAATGCACAATCAATCCTTATTACCTGTCATTCTTGGATGACGGTCAGATTTCAAACAAAATAGAAACTATTCATGTGAATAGTTTGTTTGCAATCCGAACTATTGCAAACATTGTGACGGCCATGATAGGAAAATAAGCAAAGCAGAACAACCCAGTTCCCAACTAACACTTCTTGCATAACGTTAGAAAAAAAAAAAAAAGGTAACTAATTTTCACACAATCCAAATTAATGTCCACACCCATTTTTTGTCTTTTAACAATAACATGTAAAAATTAGTTCTTCAAAAATATTAAGATCGATCTTCACCGAGCACATTTTCATTACCTTTTTCTCTTTTTTTTTCTCTTTTTTCTTTATTTTTTTATGTCTCACAAAGTGTACAATTTGATCATTGTGATTCAGTACTTATTTTTTTAGCTAGGAAAAAGATAATGCATTTGTATTCAGTAATCTTATTCCAACTAATGATAATATTTTTCTTAATCCTATTCCAACTATTATGAATAGGGTTTTTGTCTTTTAGTAGTGAAGATTTTACCTTTTAAAAGACTTTTTTTTCTTTTTTTGTTACGTCGGAGATGTATGAATAGGGCCATACATATATACTCTATTTTGACGAATAGGTGGGAGTCTATTTGGTGGCTGACCATTTAATGAGTTCACAACCAGACATCCATTAAGAGGAGTTTAAGAGCCTCATTTTTAGTTTTTATTTTTAATTTTTTTTTTTTTGGATTATAGTCGAATGTATTTTAAATTTGATAGGACTTACTTGATTGGATTTTTTTTTGTCTTTGTTTTGAGTGAAATCTAGTCCGTCTTGTTTATGAATACATTTTTGGTTTTGGTTATCAAAGGTTTAGGATGGTTTGGGTGAGAAATGATCTCTTGCCAACCTTCATTTTTGGGCCCCGGGTCTTTTTGTTAAATTAAAAATGGAAAAATTCCTTTTTAGGTGCAAAAAAAACTTTGAGAAGTCAAAAAGCTCATTTTGCACACCTCTTTTTCAAATTCTCCCCTCTTTTTGTTAAGTCTAAAAGGTGCGGAAAAAAAGCTATTTTCTTAAAAGTCAAAACTATTTTCTTAAAAGTCATTCAGGCCCAAGTCTCCCAAACATCCGAAACCCAAAAATGTGAAAGTGAAAAGTAGAAAAGGGCTCTCAAAACTCAAAAAAAATAAAATAAAATTAATGACCACATTGCAGTAATTGTCTTTTTTATTTTTATTTTTTTATCAGAAGACAGTCAACACTCTACAGGATCTGACACGTTAATGTGAGTTTTTTTGCAACTCATTTTCTTAATGAGATGTTTATTTTTTGAACTTGGTGAGATTTTTTTTTTTTTGGTCACACCGTATACATCAAATGCCTCTACTAAGGCTCGAACCTAATTTCCCATGAGTGAGAGATAGGAAATATTGCTGGGCCAACTGCCCTTTGGTGGCTTGGGGAGATATCAACAATGTCAGAAACACATAATTGCAATAAATTTATCTCGAGATAAATATGTTCTTTTCTATTATTTTGATTTATTTTATTTCTAGATAACATGTTTCAAAATCATATCTACTAGCTCAATTTTTGAATTCTTTTAGTAAATCTAACCCTTTATTTATGAAATCTGATGGCAGCAAATAAGCAAATAAGCAAATAAGCAAATTAGATGAGAAACCAAACATGCCACCAATGACTCTTGCTTAGATTTCAAGAAAAAATTGTCTACTTTGCTCAATCTTTCATTTATAGTAACAAAATTTAAAATTAAACTATTCTTATAATCTATTCTCTTCACTTAGGGCCGTTTTAATTCGGCACCTTATTTATTTAGTTGCTTAAAGTTTTCTTGAATGTGAACTCATGACTTGTGTTCAGATTCATCTACATTTAAGCAACTAAGCAAATCAGATGTGAAACCAAACCGGCCTAAGGAAAAAAAAATTGCTTACTTTACTCAATGTATGATATAAATATATGATTTTTAATTAAAAATTTAAAAATAAATAGTTCCGATTATCTATACTAATCCATAACAGGTGAAAAATAGTTGGTATGAACAAATTTTTGAAACTGTGTCACAAAAGTGGTTTAAACTATTACCACAATTTTTTTGATTAAAAATATTACTATCATATAGGAAACAAAATTTGCAGCTGCTTGTACTATGTTACTCCAATGGTCTACTTAACTATTAGGGAAAATAGTAAAATCACTCGATCTCTCAAGTATCAACTACCCACTTCGAAACGCAATTTATTCGCAAGTGGGGGTAGACAAGTTGGTATAACCATATGCACAAGACGGCAAGAACAATAGTAATTTCTCACTGACAACATCTAACAACTAACAGGACATGGGGTTGTTGATGTGCAGCTTATGCATAGCAACTACTGTGCACAATCCTTGTAACGACCCGGATTTTCGGCCTGTATTTGTTTTCTTATAAAATTATGTTATTAAAATTCTACTAAAGTTTATTTTATTTTATTTTATTATTATTAGACTAATATCTTAATTGTTTTAAATCCTCATGTTTCTCCCTAAATTATATTATTACACTCAAGCATATGAGCATATACATATACTGAGCATATACATCTCCTTCCCTCCTAACTAAATCTAATCCAATTCCTCTAACTAAACCCTCCTATCATCCATCAACCCATCATTCAAACCATCACAAATGTTTAACCATTTTTTTTCTTTCTTTTCCCTAGCCAATTACTAGATCTTTACACACCCCAAAATTACTTTCCCTTAACCCTTGAATAATAAGCCATACTCACACACTCCATTAACCACTAGATTTTGGCCTAACCAATAAATCTCAGTCCCATTTCCATTTTTCAGCAGAGAGAGAAGCCATTCCCCATTTCATTTTCGGGTAGCCCATGTACCCTTCATAAAACTCCTTTTTTCTCCAACTTGGAGTTGGTTTTTGGGCTTAGGTTTCTTCATAAAAGTTTTAGATCACTTCGAGACCTAAGTTTTAGACACAAGAATCGTCCAGAACAGTTGAAGTTTGACTGTGCTATTGCTGTCCAAAGTTCAGTGCGAATTTGCGACTTTCTCCGAGAAAATTTTCTGAAACCGAGCTTATTCTTCCGGACCAAAGGTAGATTACTCTAGACCTTTTAATTCCTAAGTATACTACATGTATCATAGACTTGATTTATGTGTTTGGTGTTTGATTGATGCTTGGAACTTGCTTATAACTTCTTAAGTGTTGAAACTGTCTTGGTGCCGGGTAGATCAGTCAACTTCAGAAACTCATATAAAATACTACCAACCTCTTATAGGGTTGATTATTATGTCAAATTGTAGATAAACTTCTTATCTTTAAATGGCCGCTGGAATTTCTTAAATCAGACTTATAGAACTCTAGAAAAACTTATTTTAGTAAATGATGGCAAATCTGGACGGTCTAGATTCAAAGACGTTTTTGTATATCTTAAACTCATTTTTATGAAATATGTTCTATATAACAAATGTTGATAACATCCTATTCTATTATCTTATTAAATATCATAAATTTAAGAGTTGTTTTGATATGCCTTTGAAATATATTTCTTAATAACAAAATCTGTCAGACTTGGGTAAAAATTGAAGTTCTAACAATTTATTGGAAGACTTAAACATTTTATTTTTCAAATCTGTTTTTACTGGAAGTTAGACGAGGTGTTGTGAACTCATATGAATTTTTATAGCTCTTCAATCCATCTCCTTAAACCCTAAACGATCAAGTTTTCATATAGTGTCAAAACTAGACAGATTTTGTTCAAAGTCGTTTTGGGTTAGCATAACTTCTGTTTTTTAAAATGTGTTCTCCAACATAAATGTTCCTAACACCCTAAATAATTTGTCCATAGAATTTCATAGTAATTGGATTTTTATTGATAGATGATTTTGGCTAAACACTAAAGTGAATGAAATATGTACTTTTCGATAAATAATGAGCTAAGCCTTAAAACTCATATTTCTAGATTAATTCGATATTATCGTATGAGTTAACAAATAATGATTGTTCATAGTTGTGATTAAACTATTATGATATTATGAATTGTTATTTATCATTTCAAGTTATGATTTTGTTGATTGAGCAATGTTACCGAGAACGTAGAAAGCACGTTAGGTTCATTGAATTAGTTGCGGATTTGGAGGGATCACCTAGATGTTTAAGTTAATGAAAATTTAAATAAGGATAATGGATGGTTATTGATGAGGTATGGGGAGGCCATCCCGCAGAGTCTCAGTTTTGTGATTGGCGGTCAACCAAAGATAATGGAATTGAGGAATTATGCGGTATTGGATATATCTATGTGTTGTATGTGCATCCCGAGGCAATGTGTTGTATGTACAACCTCATGTGTTGTATGCACGTCTCAAGGATTTGTGTTGAATGTACATCCTTATGCGCTGTATGTGCATCTTGAAGAATGCGTTGTATGTACATTCTCAAGGGGGGAAGTGAATCTTGAAATGATGGAAAGCTGGATGCTGTGTTGATTTGGAGATTGATCCATGAGATGGTTAGAATTCAAAACTTGTGAGAAATGAAAATAGAACTCCTTGATAATTAGGGAAACAAAAATGTATCGATCCTAATACGACAATAATTTGGAAAGAAAGTTGAACAATGAGATTGGTAGAGTGTTGGGATTAATTGAGAGTATGATTGCTCGAGGTAATTTTCATTGTGCTGAAGGTTATTCATTGAATCAATTTATTTGATCCTTAATGTTGTATTGCCTTTATATATCAAATTGTGTATTACTTGTAATGTAAGGGTTAACGGGTAGGAGTATATCTGCTGAGCGTCATTCGCTCATGGTATTCATGTACCCTGGCTTTTCATGCCAGGTATTGAAGACGGAATTGAAAGACAAGATGAAGATAAGGGTAGAGCCCACAGGAGGACAAAAGATGTCAAGCCCTAGATTCCGTACTAGTTACTGCTCTGTTCCTTTTTCGAAATTAGATTTCAAGTTGTAATCTTGCTTAGTAATTAAACCTATTTTGTCAAGTTGGTGAAATCAAACTTTGCTTCTGCTGTTATTTCAGAAATTGACTTTTTATTTAATGGAATCATTCTAGAAAATATTTTATTAACGTGTCCGAAAATCGGGGCATTACAATCCTAGCCGTCCGTTGCTTGGATGGACGGCACAGGTTTCAAATAAAATAGAGAACTATTCGCACGAATAGTTTGTTTGCAATCCGAACCATTGCAAACACTTGTGGATGGCTGTGATTGTGCGCAGTAGCAGCCACCCCAGGTTCCAACTAACACTTCTTGCATAATGTAAAAAAAAAAAAAAAAAGTAACTAATTTTCACACTCCAAATTAATTTCTACGCCCATTTTTTTTGTCTTTTAACAATAATATGTAAAAAATTAGTTCTTTAAAAAATATTGAGATCGATCTTCCGGACCGAGCACATTTTCATTACTTTTTTTTGTCACTTTTTGCGCTTTCCTTTCTCTTATTTTTTTATGCTCACAAAGTGTACAATACTGATCATTGTGATTCAGTACTTGTCTTATAGGCTAGGAAAAAGATTATGCATCTATTCTTAATCCTATTCCAACTACTATGAATAGAGTTTTCGTTCCTTTTTTTATTTTTTTGTGGGTACGTGGGAGATGTATGAATAGGGTAAGAGCATCAATATTAACATCTCTATTTTAACTTAAAAGTTAAAGTAAAGAGCAAACTCCTCCAAAACTTTAAAAATCAGCCTCACCAAACGAACTCACCAATTTGAAGATTTTTTAACTTTGCTACAGTAACTTAATAAATTTGGTGACCTAGTTCACTCACCAAAATAGGAGGGAGGGAGGAAAGAATAAAAGTTTGAATAAAGAGTTTGATTCTATGAGTTTTTTATAAAGTGACTTGCTAAAGTTTGAATAGAGAGTCTGATTTTGTGAATTTTTTGAAAAGTGACTTGCTAAATTATAAAAGGTGTTTTTGAGATTAAATTTGGTGTTTTTTTTTTGTGCCAAATAAGGATGCCCTAATACATATACTCTATTTTGACGAACAGATGGAAGTCTATTTGGTGGTCAGCCACTTAATGAGTTCACAACAAGATATCTTTAAAGGGGGTGTTTGAGAGCCTCATTTTTAGTTTTTCATGAGAGCCTCATTTTTAGTTTTTCATTTTTAATTTTTTTGCTTTTTTAGATTATGGTCAAAATGTATTTTGAATTTGGTAGAAGTATTTGAGAGAAATGTGCAAAATACATTTTGCAACAGGAGTAGTGTTTCGTAGATATGTACATAATTCATTTTTGGGTCTTTTTTGTCAATGAAAATGGGCAAAGTGAAACAAATTGAAAAGTCAAAAAGCTCCTCCACGCTTCTTTTTCATTTCTTAGAGAGTCTAAAATGGAAAATCAATTTTCTTAAATGTCATTTTGGCCCAAGTCTCCTAAACATCCAAAACCCAAAAATGTGAAAATAAAAATTAGAAAAAGGCTCCCAAAGCTTAAAAAAAACATTGCTTTAATGATCACACAGTCGTTGTCTTGTTTTTTTTTCCATCAGAAGACAATTTGTACACCCTTAGGGCCCGATTGGCCAAGGGTTAAGAATGGGGTATAACTTATACACCCAAGTTTTATCCCGGTCCCACGACTTAATGCATGGTTTGGCAAATTTTTTAGGAGGGGTCCAGATTAATAACAGGGGGAGGGAGTGGCATTGTTTAGTGCACCTCAATACCCCCATTAAAATTACCCCACTACCCTCCCTTATTCCCCTTGTCCCTTGTCCCTCCCTCTGTTGACTGTGTTTAAAAAGAAAACCGAACTTCATTTAAATGTTTTGCGAGCCTTTGCGATTTTCTTCGGATCGAAAAATAAAGTACTTTCGAGGAATTTTTTTATTTTTTTTTTTGCACCAAATTAAATTACTAATCGAGATCTTTAATTCGATACAAAAAAGTTTAAATTTTTTTATACTTTAGAATTGGACATTGTTGACTTGCTTTGCAATATCCTTCGATTCGATATTAAAAAAATTTGAACTTCTTTATACTTTAAAAATTGACATTGTTTTAACATGTATTAATTTTTGTTTTAACATGTATTAGAAAATAGCATGTTATTGCACTAAATATACTTACGCATGTTCCACATACAAAAACTGAATGATGGTACACATGTGTATAGGAAAAAAGACAAATAATTAAAAAAAAAGCAAAAATTTAGGTGGTATGGAACATTATTAAAATGAATAATTAAAAAATAATAATTAAATCTAATAATTTTGGATATAATTAATAAAAGGAATTATTATATTATATTTATTCACAAAAATAATTAATTTAATTAGTCTTGTATTTATGTATTTATTTTATTATAAAATCTAATATGACCCATGCACAAGGGTAAATAAGTCATTTGCTAAGTTTTTACATCATCCACCCAACTTTATCCCCCTTTATCATAAATTCATCCAAATTATGTACTCCGTACTATTTAATTCTCCCTCCATAAATGTCACATCAATGTGGGTCCAGCCTTACTAATTAATACTCCTAACTATCTTATCTCCCCGTACTATTTAATCCCACAAAAAATTATCCCGCATCCAATCGGGCCCTTATAGTATTTGTCACCTGGAAATGCTAAAAGTGAGTCTTTTTGCCTCATTTTTTTAATGAGATGTTTAATTTTTGAACTTGGTGAGAAATCAACAATGTCAAAAACACATAATTGCAATAAATTTATCTCTGAGATAAATATGTTCCTTGTCTATTATGCTGATTTCTTTTATTTCAAGATAATAGGTTTCAAAATCATATCTACAAGCTCCATTTATGAAATCTGATGGTCTTTATTTTTGGACTAAATTGTGTTCAGATTCATTTAGATTTAAGCAGATAAATGAGATGAGAAACCAAACATGCCACCAGTGACTCTCTTGCTTAGATTTCAAGAAAAAATTGACTACTTTGCTTAATCTTTCATTTATAGTAATAACATTTAAAATTAAACTATTCTTATTACCTATTCTCTTCGCTTAGGGCCGTTTTAATTAAGCAACTTATTTATTAGTCGCTTAAAGTTTTCTTGAATGTGAACTCATGACTTGTGTTCAAATTCATCTACATTTAAGCAAATAAACAAATCAGATGTGAAACCAAACCGGCCCTTAGTAGGAAAAAATTTGCCTACCTTACTCAATCTATAATATAAATATATGACTTTTAATTGAAACTTTAAAAATAAATAGTTTCCGATTATCTATACTACTACATAACAGGTGAAAAATAGTTGGTATAAACAAAATTTTGAAACTGTGTCACAAATGTCACATCAATGTGGCATCAAAAAATAGTTTAAAAAAAGGGGCACTCTAATAATTTTTAGTATTGACCAGAGCAATTAGTCTCGTTGGTTGTAGCCGCTTCTATAAGGGTGCGAGATTCTAGGTTCGACTCCTATGGAGAGGAGGTCAACCATTGTGGTTTACTGATATCTAACAATTAACTTTACTGATGTCTATCGAATGGCAAAAAAATAATACTCCCTCTGTCCCTTTTTAAGTGATCCATACGAGAATACGTGCAATTTCAAACCCCTAAAAACATATTTCTCTATATAACTTTTTAATTTGTTTTATACCAAATTAAAGTGCTCATTGAGTACTTTAATTTGGTGCAAAATTTTTTTAAAAACAATATGCGAAAGTACATTTTTTAATGTCCGCAAAAATACATGTTTCCCAAGTGGATCACTTAAAAAGGGACGGAGGGAGTAATTTTTAGTATTAGGCCGAGTAGGAGTCTTTTGAAGCCGAACCAAGCAGTCTAATTAAGTTTTAAGGCTCTTAAAAACTGTTATTGTTGAAACTTAACGATACACATAAAGCAAAAGTCCATTTGGTGGCCCAAAAAATTGGAGGATAAATACACTTTTTTTTTTTTAAAAGAAAATATGCTCCAATACTAAAATTCCTCCTCCCATGTTGTTTATCGAGAGATGCTAGGAGCAAAATCATTCGGACACAACACCAAACACAATTCCTCACATGTACGTGCATGGGTCTCATTAATAAATATGTGTGGGACTTACGTGTATGTGAGAGGTTGCGTGCGAATGGCTATGTTCCAAACATTTTTGTTGTTTCTCTCCCTCCCCTAGACCTTCTAGTTTCCACCATCTCTCTCCATCCCCACATCAATCCATTGGCTCAGGCCCATGCTTCCCACCCCCTAACACCCTACTTTCTCTCTCAATTTTCAACTTGACCAAAATAAAAAATGAAATCGATTACTTACCATCTACGTAAATAAAAAAAAAATTACTACATGATTATTGTTAGCAATAAAATTTAAAATTAAGCAAATGTAATTATTAGAGTGAAAAATAATTTGATACAACAGTTATTTGCACCGCCCCTCTTATAAAGATACGACCTATATATACATGAGACCTATTCTATTTGAAAAGAGTGTTTTTTTCTTGTACATGTAAGCACTATAAATTCGCAGGATTCAATGCGGGTGGGCGTTATGAATAAGCGTTACACATAAATTTAGGGTGGTGATGTATTCAATCTCTTTAATTTTTTATTTTTAATCTTTCGCACCACTCTTTTTGTTCTTATTCACGTAAATTACCATTTTACCCTTTCACCCATCTAGGGACAACGTAGCAAATTCAAATGAATAAAAACAAAAGAAGAGTGTGAATGGTAAAAAAGTAAGTGCCAAAATCAATTCCATAGATTTTTCTCATAAAAATGAGGTCACCAATAGGAGGATGACCTGACTAGACTGTCCGGTTCGAAAGGACAACTCAGTATATGCTCCAATACTAAATTCGAGTAAGCGTTACAAAATGAATTAAAACAAAAGAAAGAGTATGAATGGTAAAAAAGTAAGTGCCAAAATCAATTCCCTAGATTTTTCTCATAAAAATGAGGTCACCATTAGGACGATGACCTGACCAAACTCTCCGGTTCGAAAGGATAGCTCAGAATATGGTCAAATACAAAATTCGAGTGAGCGTTACAAGTAAGTATTACACATAATTTTGGATAGTGATTTTTGCAATCTTTCTCTCTGTTTGTTTTTGCTTTTAATCTTTCACATTACTCATTTTGGTCTTATTCAACCGAAATTATAATTTTACTATTATTGTTTCACAATTCAGAGATAAGGTAATGGAGTAAATTGAAATGAATAAAAACAAAAGAGAGAGTGTGAATGGTGTCAAAAAGTAAGTCCAAAAATCAATTTCCTAGATTTTTCTCATCAAAATGCGGTCACCATTGGGAGGAATGACCCGACTGGACCGTCCGGTTAAGGACAGCACAGAATATGCTCCAATACTAACGTGTTCCTCCTCTCTCTCTCTCATCCCCCAAAGCCCCCCCACCATTAACAAACCTTCAACTCCCTCTAGAATCTAAAACCCTTCTCTCTCTCTCTCTCTCTCTCACACACACACACACACAGCACAGTTGCATGACCAAACCACCAAATTCCTTCTCCATTTCTCTCTCTTAGCAAAAACCCCCCAAAGATGGGCTCACTCATCCCCTTCCCAGATCTCAACTCCGTCCCTGACCCCACCACCACCGCCGCCGCCGCCGCCACCACCATCACGCCCACTCTAATCCCCAAATTAGAACCCAAGCTCGAGCCTTTCGACGAACCACCACCCCAGCCGCTAGCTCAGCTCCACCCTAATTCCACTCACCCAAATCCTAACCTCAACAACTCTACTCAAAATCCACTCGATGAAACCAACGTCTACTCGGAATTCAACCGCATTTCGGAGCTCTTCCGCACCGCCTTCGCCAAGCAGAACGTCGACGTATCGGATCCGGCGTTCGCCGCGCAGAACGCCGCCGACGTCTTGGATCCCAACCCCCTCGCCATCGTGGCCGTCCCCGATCAGAACGACCAGCAGGTCACCCTCGTGCCTCCGAAGCGGCGCCACCAGCCGAGGTCGTCGGAGCTGGTTAGGGTTTTGGACCTAGGGTTGGAAGACCAGAGGTACTTTCGCGATTTGGTGAGGAAGACGCGGATGATCTACGACTCGCTGCGGATCTTCGCCGAGGAGAAGCGGAGGCAGCTGGGGCTAGAACGGCGGACCGCGGCCCGGGGCGATCTGAAGGCGGCGTCGGTGCTCCGGGACCGGGGGTTGTGGTTGAACCGGGATAAGAGAATCGTGGGGTCTATACCGGGTGTTTATGTGGGGGATTTGTTCTTTTTTCGGATGGAGTTGTGTGTGGTTGGGTTGCATGGACAGTCTCAGGCCGGGATTGATTATGTCACGGCGAGCCATAGTTCGAATGGAGAGCCGATTGCTACAAGTGTAATTGTGTCAGGTGGGCCCGGATACTGCATTTTTGCTCGCCCATGGTTTTGTTACACTCCGGAAATGTATATATCTGGGGCTGATAAATCAGTAGATTCTCAATCTTATTTTTGGAAATTTAACTATAAAGGAGTTAAACAAGGTTTTTTAAAATAAATTGCCTTCGTTCCAAATTGCTCGGTTACCGTGTGTCTTGCACGCAAAAAATAATGTATTGTTATGGAATTTTTTTTCCAATGCTTAAGATGTTGTAAAGAAGAAAAAATTGGTATAATTTTTTTAAAAAATATCTCAAAAATTCATTATGTTTTGCGTGCAATTACCCAAAAAATCGAGCTATTTCGGACGGAAGGAGTATTAAAAGTCTGACTTATTTGTCTGATGTGAAGTTTGTTTGATGTCGAATGAAATCTTGAGCTGATTCCTGTGTAGTTTAAATTTTTAAAAAGATGTAAGCTGAACGAGCTACAAATGTGCTTCAAAAAATGTTTGGACTTGATTTGTTTATGCAATAGAAAATACAGTAAGTTTCTAGTGAGCTGAATACTGGTTCAAATTTGTATAGATTTGTTGCCTCTAAAATTATTAGAACCTGAGAATGAATTTAGGATGTGGAAAGGGTCATGTTGGCTCTTGGATATTTGTATTGCGTTTGGAGGCCCTTTGCCTTGTACGTAGGAGGGAATTCCTTCTGTCTTCTATTTTCCTCATGTTTGATAAGGCATATTGTTTTTTGCAGTTTACATAATGCAGAAATTCTTTTTAACAGAGGGAAAAATAGTTCAAAGAAAATCGAACACAGACGCTGAGTTTGTGCTTATTTTTCAATTGGAAAAGTTTTGCTATCTTTTTGTTTGTTTGTCAATCAAGAAAGGATTGCAAGTTTGTATTTGGTAGTCTTCCTCCCTAAGCAAATTTCTTGGTCCGGCATTTCAGGTGGCTACGAGGATGATGAAGATGCGGGTGATGTAATTATATATACTGGCCATGGGGGCCAGGACAAGAACCATTCGAGGCAATGCGCTCACCAGAAACTGGAGGGTGGAAATCTGGGACTGGAACGGAGCATGCATTACGGCATTGAAGTGAGGGTGATTCGCGGGATGAAGTATGAGGGTTCGCCTAGTGGGAAGGTTTATGTTTATGATGGTCTGTATAGGATTTACTATTCATGGTTTGACGTGGGCAAGTCTGGTTTTGGAGTTTACAAGTTCAAGCTCGTGAGAATAGAGAATCAACCAGAAATGGGTAGTTCTATTCTGAGGTTAGCTAAGAGCCTTAGGTCCGAACCATTGTCGGTTAGACCAGTGGGTTATGTTAGTCTTGATATTTCAATGAATAAGGAAAAGGCCCCTGTCTTATTGTATAATGATATAGATAGTGAGCATGATCCAATGTATTTCGAGTATCTTACGACAACCGTGTTTCCTCCTCATGTGTATCCACGGGGAAATGGTAATGGATGTGCTTGCTCTTCTGGGTGTACGGATGATTGTCTTTGTGCTGCCAAAAATGGAGGTGAGTTTGCTTATGATCAAAATGGGATACTCATAAGAGGGAAACCTTTGATATTTGAATGTGGCACTAATTGTCACTGCCCCCCAAGCTGCCGGAATCGCGTGAGCCAGAATGGCGTGAGGAATAAATTTGAGGTTTTTAGGTCTAGGGAAACCGGGTGGGGAGTTAGGTCGCTAAACTTGATTCAAGCTGGTTCTTTTATTTGTGAATATGCTGGAGTAGTTCTCACTAGAGAACAAGCACAACTTTTTACAATGAATGGAGATAGTTTGGTGTACCCAAACCGGTTTGCTGACAGATGGACCGAATGGGGGGATTTATCGCAAATATTTTCGGACTATGTGCGTCCAGAACAGCCGTCGATTCCTCCTTTGGATTTTGCAATGGATGTTTCGAGAATGAGGAATGTTGCATGTTACATAAGCCAAAGTTCGAGTCCGAATGTTCTGGTGCAGCTTGTGCTATATGACCACAATAATTTATTGTTCCCCCACATTATGCTATTCGCGATGGAGAACATCCCGCCCTTGAGAGAGCTCAGTCTTGATTATGGAGTGGCTGACGAATGGACGGGGAAGCTTCGTATCTGTAACTAGCTGAATTTTGAGGAGTTGGTGCTTTTCTGTTAGTGGTGCAAATGCAGTGTTATGGGGTTGCAGTACACTGAGGTAAGCTCAAATTCTTTTTATAGGGAATAGTATTTTTGAACTTCATATCAACAGTTAAATGCGGTTCTTATTGTCTGCTCTTTTGAACTTCATACCGACAATATATTGTTTTATTTTATTTGCTTTATGTCACAGTTAAATGTGGTTCTTATTGTCTGCTCTTTTGGGGCTTCACTTTATTGACTAATATCTTATCTATTGGTAAACCAAAACTAGCCTTTAGTTTCAATCAATTTGTGTTGGCTTAATGAATCCGATCTTTTGTCTTTATTAAGTAGTGTCAAGGGTGTCATGTTCCATGAAATCCAAGAAACCTAAGTCTTTTAGAACTGCCATGTTGGTCTATTCTTCCCCTTAGCATTACCATCTATCATAGTCATATCACTCCTCCTAACTGCCGCATCAACCGATCTACGATAGACATGTTTAAACTACCTAACTCTACTCTTTCATCTTATCTTTGATCGATGTTACCCCACCATCTGACGAAGATTTTGTTTCAAATTCTATCATGCAAAGTCTTATTGCGCATCCATCTCAACATTATCATTTCAGCTGTGCTCATCTGACTTGTTGGTGAGTGGGGATAATTTTTCGTCCATGGGCTATTTTAGATTGCGCACATCTTTTCAGTGAGCATATACATAAGGATGGAACCTTTACGATAATATGAACTAGGTAAATAACAAAAGATATTACAGATAAAAAAATGTAAATATGTCACTCACATGATGGTTGATGATTCATTGGAAAGTGAATAATGCACTTATTAATGTAATACCTAAGAACTAAGCTACCTTTTGATCCATACTTACCAGAAGAATGACAATTTTTATTGTAGTTAGCAACCAATTTTGTAAGTTAGCATGTCAGGAGTAAACGTGTCACGTAAGTTCCATTTGGATGAGAAGTTAGAGTTCAATTAATGAACTTGGAGGTGCGTTAAGGGATGGCAAGGACAAGGACGGAGAGAAATGGTCAAATGTGGCCTTTAGGTTGATTTGATGGGGATGAAAAGGAAGTAGGATGAAGTGGCCATATATTGCCTTTATATTGAGGTAGTAAAAAGGGCAAGAAGCGGCCAAATTTGGCCTTTATATTGATGAATTCAGAAAGGGCAAGAAGCGGCCAATTCTGGTCTTTATGTATTCCCAGTGGCAATATGCCGTTGCACAGAATGAATGAGCTGTCGCAGCCATAAACATCATTATTAGCCAATGTGGTTGCATGAGTAATTCTCAAGTTTCTTTTGTATTGGCCTGTAGTGTAGTATCAAACGGTTACGTAATAGCCTTAGAGATTGTGGATATAGTAGAACTTTTAATAAATTCACATTGATGGTCCTCTTTTATATTGTAACCGCCGTTCTGTTATGTTTTGTCGGTTACTTGTCTCTATTTTAGTCAAATTACAATTCGACCGTTTAGGTTGAGCCATGGATATTACAATTTTCGTCCGAATATGTAGTGCTTGTTCCTTTAGATTCATGGTGATATTGGAATTCATAAACACTTCGCTGTATCACTCCCCTTATATTATTTATCTATTTTCTTTCACATTCACTTTGAGCTACTCTGTATTTGTCTCGGGAAGTGATTGACTGCTGTTGCCTATATTGTCAATACTCAGACTTCTAGCATTGAAATTTTTTCATCGGCAAGCTGATACTTCTAACTGTTACTTTTTTTGGATGGTGTAGTTTTCTTAGTCCTTGGGTATGATTTTCCATTTAGGCAGGCATTGGCCAGTTGTTTTTCTTGGATTTGAAGTATATTTGTATCAGTTTTCCTGCAAGGAGTTTGCTGGTGATATTGTTATGTTCTCTTATTGCACAATTCCTAGGATTAGGATAAAGTTTTGCTCCTGCTATTTTCCTTTTTGGGGATAAGTTTGAGATTTCATTCCTTTCATTTAGTTTGACTTTTGTTTTATTGGACTTCATTTTGTCTGATAAGTTTGAATTTCATTCCTTTCATTTAGTCTGACTTTGTTTGTTTTATTTTGGACTTTCATTTTCAGTTCAATTTGCATGAGAGAGAGAGAGAGAGAGAGTGTTTGGTTTGAGTTTTGGATTTTGGTAATGATCGGAGAGAGAGAGAGAGAAAGATTTGAAAATAGGGGTAATGATTGGATAATAATTGAGAAAACCGGGCCTTGAAAGCCAAAACGAACAAGGCCTAAGATTTGGTATATGGAGGCAAACAATTTTGATCATTGAGCATGTGTGGTAAACGAATGAGAGTATCTTTTTTTTCGCAACGTTCATGAACTACCAGTGAGAATAGACATCGGTACAATAAAAGTTATTAATTGGATAAGGTACATGAAGCAAGTACAGCTAATAGTTATGGTCGTAATAATCGTAGACTAAGAAAAGTTTTAGTTCTTAATTGGATGCATAATTAAATAAAACCACTAACTTCCTACTTTGGTAGTTCGATGTGAGTATGGAGGAAATAATCAAAAAGTTCCTTGAAATGACTTGTGCTCAGACGCAAATATTGGTTCTATGGAAGAGTTAATGTGTTAAATTCTTCATCATTGTGGGGAATATTGGTTCGTATACGGAGGAGAATCCTTTGTTGTTTAGGGAGTTGAAAAATTTACCATAGTGCGGTTTGGGTTGGTGTTGGCGAAGCCAGACGCGCAAGAGGGTGACCAGAGGGTTGCCTGTGGAAAGAGAATGTTAGTCGATTTCATGCACTTTAATGTGACATGGCTTTTCTACTATGATGTGATAATGAGAGGTGAAAAACTTTATGATATTGTTTGCATATGTACATGTGTATGGAGCACCCGTGGATTCTTTTGTGTCATAGGTACCCGCTGTTTGGCTTCTCAGGCTGTATGGATTTTTTTGGTAAAATATAATAATTGATATTGCTTCATGACATGCCGATTAAGACATCAATAACGAAAGAATACACATAATTTCTAACCCTAGCCCTAAGATACATAAATTTTCTAACCCAAGCCATAAGAGTGCTCAAGATCTTCAGCAAGACATGGAAATAAAGAAGGATGGTGCTCGAAAATGGAACATGATCTCCACCTCATGGAAATACACCATACCATGAAGCTGACCACATAACCTACTAGTTCGCAAGAACAAACCGCCAATGACAATAACTACGAAGTTATCTAAATTAACATCCAAAGATTCAGGTAAGGAAAGAAAATTGTCCCAAAAAGAGAGAATTAATCTTCTCTCTCAGTGAGATCAATTACACTCCGTTCCCTGATTTTTTTTCCCTTCCTTTTCACCTTTGAGATTTATTTGTAAAATGCATTTTACACCCAACTTGCTTTCTTCCTTTTCTTAATTGTAAAATGCATTTTACACCCAACTAGCACTGCAACATTGTGCCACAATTTGCTTAAAAGTTAAGAAAATTTGGACTAACTGCCCAACTGGTTGGGAATGGGGAGAAAGCTGGAAGAGGCAAATACAAACACTTGTTAAGCATCATATTTATTTGATATAAAGAAGCTTCATAATTATCACTAGGATCTCAAAAGTGAAATCCAAAAGGAAAAAAAATTAAATTGTGAACCTCACAATTTGGAATTTTATCGATTAGGAAAGTTCAATTTTAGATTTCATAATTAGGAAAGTTCAATTTTAGATTTCATACTTCAGTAAAGCCGTCGTCATGGGAAAGTATTCAAAACAAGATACCAACCAGGAGGTGTTGAAATCTACGTAGAAAATATGATTTTCCTTTCCTATTGATTATTAATATTACTTTCTATGGTTGATCATGGTCACATTATAATCAATTCATTTGTGTTACTATCTCTTTATGTCTACATCCTATTTGGAACCCATCATGACCCTACTCCTCTAAACCAATGTTCTAAAATTCGCTAGGCGCTAGTCGGGCTGGAAAGGGGTGCTTGGTGCCGACTAGTGGGCCGTCCAAGGCCTATGAGCAGACTAGCTGGCTCCCTAATCTAGGCGTTGGACCGCTGCCTAGGTGGCCGACTTTTAGAACATTGCTTAAAACAAGGAATGGCACTTTCTTTGGTCTTTCCAAGACTTGCAATTCCTTCACAAGAATTTTTATATCACGAGTAACATTTTGCTGCATTCTAAGCAACAGATAGAATGGAGAATCATTGAAAATTCTCGCTTGGGAGCACTAGGGGAGCGTTTAGGCGTAATGTATAGAAATATAAATAATTAAGGGTTCTGCTTTGCCAAACTACTTTTGTTAGTGCCAAATTTGATGTGCATAAAAGACTTGTACCATATGCAGGGTAGAAGATTCTTATGCATTAAAGTTTTGGCATAGTCATTTTCGATAATTAATTTAGTCTTAAATATATATGAAGCTTTGCAAATCCACCCAATTAATCAATTACCAATCATAGAAGCTCCTAGCTTAGACGATCCCTCCAACTAAGTTGGAGTCGGTCACAAATGCTTGTTTTTTTTTTTTTAAAATACAATTAGAATCGTATATATATACTAAGTACATGAGTGAAATTTGAGTACTTTTTTTTTTCTTGTCAATATGAAGTAAATATTTTTGTAGTATGTTTTGTTACTTCAAATTTTCCTTCATGGCTCTTTTGTTAGATTTTCTTGGGAGTCATGCTGAAGAGATTCTATTCTAGTTAAGAATGTGCTATGTTCTCGATGTAGGTGGAGTTTCTAACTTGGGGGGAAGGAATGAGGTTTTGGGTGGATTCATATGCCCGAAAGGAGAACCCCTTCTAAGGGCGTCATGCCCGTGCAACTAAAGGCGTGACGCCAGGTAATACTAAAATTAATGGCGTTCAATTGTGTTTATTTTTTTTGCCTATAAATGAATACCAGTCGAATGGGGACATCCTTTTGCCATTACTTAAAGCTTAATAGGATGTGTCACAAAACGGTTGGTATTTGGTTTCATACCCTCTACCTTTGTTGTCATTCAACACTCAAATCTTTGAGGTGTGTCTTAGGGAATCTTTTATGCTAGCCTTAATTTACGCAAGCCGCAAGTGTATATTGTATAATAAAGATAGAATAAAGCAACAAGGACAACCACAAATAAGGAAGACTCTTCTATAATCTCAACATTAAGAATCAACAACTCTCTCGAGGCTTATGACCCTTTAAATAGTAGACAACCCTTGACGAAAAAAACGGAAATGATTAAGCAAAACAGGAAGTTGAATCCCCGTAATCACAAACTAGCAAATATTACTTGAACCAAAGATACGAGTCAAGACATGGTTTTGACTCTTAAAAGACATATAACATGCCAAAACAAAGGGAGCTAAAAAACAAATTCCCTACTAAAAGACATAACCAAATCAAATCTTCCTAAAATGCTTGTAACCAAATCAAATCTTCCTCAAATGCTCGTAACCAAATCAAATATTGTTCTTGTAAAAATATCAACTACCTAACTCGGGAAAAATTAATAGTTCTGGGTAACTTAATTCTATAAAGAAATATTATTAATAACATACTAATATCAAAATCTTAGATGCACGAAGCAGGGGAGGGGGAGCGAATTATGTAGAAGCTCCCTAGGTTGGGAGCAGGCCTTCCCGATCAATTTTTTTTTTTTGCTGATTCCTCGTGGGGACCCTTAAAAACGTGTTATAAACATATTGAACGGTTTGGATAATCAAAATATGACCGGGAGAGGAGAGGTCTGCAGCGTAGTAAAATAAGAGATCCCTTATATGTGTGTGTATATGTATATACTAGTGCATGCCCATGCCCGTGCCCGTGCTTGAAGGCACGACTTTAGCATTCGACGCACGTGCCCGTGTCCATGCCCGTGTGGCCTTGCCCATTCTCTGTGGTCCTTCGAATTTCAGAGAGGGGGAAGGAGAAGAGGTAGTGAGAGGATGTGGTTGAATTTCAAAAAGGGGTAGAAAGAGAGAAATGTGGTTTGAAATTTTGGGTGTGGTGGGCCGGTGAAGGAAAATGATAGAGAGATAGAATGAGTGATTTGGGAGAGAGGAGTAAAATGTAATATGATGATTAGGACAATATATATATAGGGAGGGAGAGCTTCTCCTCTGGACTCCGGACCTCCGGTCCTCCATGATCCGAGCATTTTTTTGACGATCCGAACCTTCCAATGTGTTCAGAAGGTGTTTTCAAGGGTCCACGCGGGAAATCTTCGGAAAAAAAATACCGGGAAGGGCTTGATCCAAGCAGTTTTTCGCAAAACTGTATAGTTTGGATTTTCCAAAAACAATTTTTAAAAGTGAAAAAATCAAATTATTCCTTAAATCCGGGGGTCCGGATAGGAATTTTTTCGTATATATATTTATATACAGGGACTATCTAATCCAGGAATCCCGGATCCAGGACTCCACCTTCCCGATATTTTTTTGAAAATCCGAGCCGTCCAATGTGTTCAAAAGGTGTTTTCAAGGGTCCATGCGAGAAATCTTCAAAAAAAAAATACCGGGAAGGGCTTGATCCAAGCAGTTTTTCGCAAAAACTGTTTATTGAAAACACATTTTGAACACATTGGACGGTTCGGATTTCCCAAAAACAATTTTTAAAAGCATCAAAACACCAAAAAACCTCCCATCCAGGATCCTTGATTGGATCGGTGTCGTATATATATATAGCCCACGGTTCTAGTCCACACCTCCCGAAAATAAGAAAAAAATGATTTTTTTTGTGTTGCAAATTATTTTTGGAAAATCCGATTCGTCCAATGTGTTTAGAAGGTGTTTTCAAAGGTCCATGCGGGAAATCTTCAAAAAAAAAATACCGGGAAGGGCTTGATCCAAGCAGTTTACGCAAAAAATATATTTATATTTTTTGCGAAAATTGCTTGGATCAAGCCCTTCCCGGTAATTTTTTTTTGAAGATTTCCCTCGTGAACCCTTGAAAACACCTTCTGAACACATTGGACGGATCGAATCGTCAAAAAAATGTTTGGATCATGAGGTCCGGAAATGGGAGGTCCGGATTAGAACCATTCCCTATATGGGCTCCCTCACTTTGCTACGGTGAGGGACTTTCATTTCTGGATCAAATTTCGACGGTCTGAACCGTTAAATGTGTTAAAACGTATTTTTAAGGTTCAATGCGGGGATTCGTAAAAGAAAATCCCGGGAAGGGCTTTGATCTGAGCAGTTTCGATAAAACTCAGTTTAGCAGTTTCGATAAAACTCAGTTTCCTATAAACTTTGCACTTTTATCGAAAACTGCTCGGATCAAGCCCTTCCAGGTTTTTTTTGGGCGAATCCTCACATTGGCCCTTAAAAACACGTTTTGAACACATCTAATGGTTTGGAATGTCAAATTTCGATCCAGAAATGAAAGTCCCTCACCGTAGCAATGTGAGGGAGCCTTCCTTAGAAATGCTATAATATACACCAATGTTCTAGTCCATTACTCTTAAAGTCCACACCATCCACACCTTTCATTTTCTGATCAAATTTTGATAATACGAACCATCCAATGTGTTTAAAACGTGTTTTTAAGGGTCTCTACGAAAAATCATAAAAAAAAAAGAGACCGGGAAGGGCTTCATCCGAGTAGCTTTCGATAAAGGGCTTCATCCGAGTAGTTTTCGATTAAATACAGTTTTATCGAAAGCTACTCGGATGAAGCCCTTCCCAGTCTTTTTTTTTGATGATTTCTCGTAGGGACCCTTAAAAACACGTTTTAAACACTTTAGACGGTTCGGATCATCAAAATGTGATTGGGAAGGGCTTCATCAGGACAATTCCGGACTGGAACTATCCCTGACTGGATAGTTCCTGTATATATATAAACATGAGTGAGAAATGACATCCCAATTGAATTTTTTATGCCAAATAAATGGACTACATACTTAGATAAGTAGTAGAATACAAGATTATTGCACAGTCTTAAATCTCTCTTACTTCTTTTATTCTTTTTCTTCTTCCTTGCACATATTTGAAAAGTGAAGTGAGAAATTCGTCCTTAAGATTATTCCAGAAGCTCCCATCCTATATAGGAGCGGGTTCTCGTCTGGATGGCAGCGAGCTCCCGTCAAGTTCCCTTCTCGGGAGCGTGGATTCGAGCTCCCATCTAGGGAGCACACCTATTTTAGAAGGATCATGCAACTAAGGGTGGTCTACTCCAATGATCCATGGTCGGGTATGGGTTAATTTGTTATGTTAACGGCGACTTCATGTGAGTCTCCTCTACTGCAAAATCCAATCAAGGGATTCTTTGGGGTGTCAATCCTCCATGGAACTCAGGGAAGTCTATCTTCAAACCAGACTTCTGGTGTTGTGATTCATTGATAGGAACAATGACCCAGTTGCTTCTTCCCATTGGCTGATGGCGACTTGCAAAAGGATTGGTGGCAGACTCATCATTCAAATCCTTTTCCTAATGAGGATGTTTGTTAACCGGACTTCGGCTTTGTGCGTGCTTCTTGCTCTATGTTATCTTGTTTCTAAACATCCTCTTCCCCCGTCCTCCACGTTCTGGGGTTTTTGCTCCTCCGCAAACCTTTTTGAGGATTGGAACTCGATCTCTCCTACCAAAAACTTACAAAAAATAAGATGCGAGTCAAGACGCATTTCCAAAACAAATGACACTGAAAAAGAATTTTCCTACTCAGCAGATGTAACCAAATCAAGTAGGTGCTGCTTGGGTACGAGAGAACTATCATAAAACGAGAGGAGAGTGCGTCGCGAGAGGGAGATCGTTCGCCGTAGATAGACCAATCGCCGGAGGAGAGGCCATTTTTGTCGGCACCAGCGGAGGAGAAGACAGAAGAAGAGATGACCAAAATCTAGATGGCTAGACCTACTGTCAGCTGCGTTCTTTTGCTATTTATCCTAACCCAAATTACAATTTTCATACCCCATCTTTTAATTTGTTACTCTAGAGCCTCCCATCTTGCTTTTATTGGTAAAATAGGAGTATTTGTTATATATTTCTATAATGAAGCATGCTAAAATTATTAAAAAATTCCCGTACCCTCGCCGTACCTGTGCCCTACTTTTTTGCTTTTGTTTTTGCCGTATCACGTACCCACACCCCACACCCCGTACACATGCTTCCTTGGTCCACTGTCAAGGCACCTATTAGTTTTTTTAAACTTGTTGCTTTGCATTCTGAAATGTTAAATTCAAGGTCATGGATAGTTTTAAAGACACTTTAGATTAATAAGTGCATTCTGAAGAAATTGTTATGCATTTTCTCATCCCCCTTTCTTTCTTTTTTCTTTATTTTTTTTTTCCCAAAGGATTATACGTCTCCATTTTACTATTGGTTTGTTATGCATTTTTTCCATCCCCACGAACCCACAAGGTCACGTGTATCTTTCACTTGGATGCTTGCTATGGTTTACGGCATTGCGATCGTGTAACCCTATGCAGGACACAACTATCTGCTTTAGAAGTCTCAAGTGAAGTCCAACGGTCCAATGCATGGGAAGAAGCCATTTTGGTCTTATATATGTCTGACAATAATTTATTTTTAGTTAATATTTGATTAGAATCTAATCAAATATTTTGTTAGGTTATTTTAAGGATTTTCTTGGGATTATTTAAAAGGGTTGTCAACAGTTTTGGCATGGTATTTGTCAGATTTGATTAATTCTAGTAAAGTAATAATTTTGAACTCAGCAACAAAATATTAGTGGAAGTGAGAACTGTTTAACTTGTGTCTAAGGTTCCTTGTTTCTTTTCCCTTTCTTCCTTTTTCTGCATGATGTTCTACTTAATGAAAACATCATGCAAAGGATAAACGGATAGTGGATGCTCGCATTGCACAAGGGCACAACCAACAGCCTCACCAGCATCAAGACCACCATCTGTTTGCGACGTACCTATTTGTAGGGAAATAGGTAGCACTGTTCAGGTAGAAGTTCTCGGATTCTTCCGATTTATAACAGCTGAAGTGGTATGAAGGATATTTATCTGTTGAGCAGCTTCGGAAGAGTCAGCGAAGGCCTGCAAATAGGGAAAAGACCGCTCTACTACCTGTATGCTTTCTTATTCCATCCATATGGATTTTTCCTAGATTGTTTTATGATGAGCAAGGTCCTTTTGAACTCACTGCCACCTGTGGTATTCTTAGAACCTTTGTTTGATGAAGTTCGAGTAGGTGTAAGGTTGGGAGTGTATATAGGACCATGCTTATAGGCACATGTATCTATAAAGATCAATATATAGAAATTCAAAAATATTTTTGTATTGTTTTCTTGACATGTGGATGCGTCATTTCTTCAGAAATTATGACACAGACACAGCATCGACACACCAAATAGAATATATATTTTTGCATTATAGAGGTATCGTACGAATTTATATGAAAGATGAAAAAATCTCTTTCTATTAAATGACAATAACAACCACGAAAACTATTACAATTATGAAGAAACAAATCAACGGTTACAGTGTAAGTATTCATGAACAAACCATCAATCAAAATTTTGAACTCTGGACCATGTTTTGAACATGATTTAGCCTCCTAATGTGTCCTTTATGCGTCCCAAGATTGTCTCATACTTGTCCTAGAGTGTCCATAATGTGTCATAGTAAAACAAATGTAATTAAAAAATTAGGTACTTATTCGTGTTTGATTTGTATCCGGAGAGTGTCATGTTGTGTCCGCTGATGCATTAGGCCAGTAGATGTGTCCGTGCTTCGTAGGGACCAAGTAATCCAGTTGTCCCCGAATCCCACTGTCCACTAGCAAGGGGCTTAATTGAAGCTGGGGCTAAGGTTTGTATGGATTAGCCCAACACATGATTTGATTGCAAGCGGGTGGCAATCAAACCCTAGACCAAAGGCTCCTGCATCTGGTGGTTAGGTGAAAACCACTGCAGCAACCCCTGGGAGGTTTTCTTTTATCTTATCATTGCTTCTTATTTATTTATTAACTTGGTAGCTTTTATTTTGTTTCTTTTGGGGATTATGTGGTAGATGGGTTCTATCCTAGTTGCGAGCGTGCTCCTTTCTCGGTGGGAGTGAGGTTGGTAGAAGATTTTGGCTTCAGAGCGCGGGAACAAGCTTTTGATGTAGATTTGCCACCTCGATAGGAGAATAATGCTTCTAAGCTAAGAACTCCCTTTCATGTACTGGTAGTACCAACTGAACATGAGGAATAACTCTCACTTCAGCCTACAAGATGAAATGTAGGAAAGTAATGGCAAGGAACATCTTTCTACCGCTAAGTTTGTCCATGCATAGATTTTCTTTTTCTGTATTTTTTTCAGAACTGTCATCTAGGCCCCTTGAAGTTGTGCTTCCTGAAGTTAAAGTTATTTCAAAATTTGGGTTGTAAACTTGTAATGATGTTAATTATACACCTTTGCCTGCCGATCAAAAAAAATTATGCACCTTTGCCTTTGGTCAATTGACTACTTGTTGAGTTACCCGGGGAAAAAATGTTCAAGGTAGTTGTAAATAGAATTTAGCCTTTTATAGTTAGATCGGTCTCATTTCTACGATGAAAAGTTGGAACGGGTGTCATTTCTATGATGAAAAGTTGGAGCGGGTGTCATTTCTACGATGAAAAGTTGGAACTTGGAACAAACACAGAGAGAGTGCAGTACAACAGAGGCGTATGATGTGTTTGTTGGTTGAACTTTTTTATGTTGCTCTTAGGATTTTGTGGCATAGGTTGATATTGTCTGTTTAATAGTAAATGTACCTTCGATTGATACATATGGATTCTAGGTGCATAATTGGACTGCAAGAATACAAGGAATGATTGATGTTAGAATGGGTTTTGTTGATTTTCTATCTGATCATAATTGAGTGAAATGCTGCAATGTCTTTTTGTTTGTTGTGTTTCTTTTTCACATTCGTCAGAGAAATTGACTCAGGATTCTTAATTTTCAATTGATTGTCTTATGCAGATAGAGTTGCGACAATCTTTAGGCCAAAACTCTTTGCGACCCCAGTTCCCAGACTGGTCTCGAGCATAGAATGCTTTAAATTTATTGACTAGATTTTATAGGGAAAAAAAAAAGGAAAAAAAAAGACTGCTGTGGCTTTACCTTTGCTTTTGCGGTCTTCAGTTCGCCAACAATACAGTTCCCAGATAATGTAGAGAGGGAATCAAGTTGATTTGGACTGAGAGCTTGCCCAGCTTAGTTGCAACTGCT
Source organism: Vaccinium myrtillus (assembly GCA_016920895.1). Classification (NCBI taxonomy): domain Eukaryota; kingdom Viridiplantae; phylum Streptophyta; class Magnoliopsida; order Ericales; family Ericaceae; genus Vaccinium; species Vaccinium myrtillus. The sequence goes on from CM029271.1 coordinate 11,522,383, forward strand.
CCAATTCCACCGGATGAAATCTCCGACACCAACAAATCTCCAGCTTCAGATACTGAGTTTGTACGCAGGACTTCATAAACTCTCGTAGTTACAACTTTGTGTATATATGAAATACATGGTGTTTGGATAATGTTTGTACAGGAATTGTAGCATCAATGCATTTTTTTATTTTTTTATCTTTTGAACAGAAACTCGGCATCTATGCCAGAACGCGGAGTCTTGATGCATTCGCTGACGGATTAATGCCATCCAGTTTTTTTATAATGCTTTAAAGTCATCTTGTGTTTGCAGAAATTGCGGCAGATTTGTAGTTGAACTCCCATTTGGTGCAGCCTATTGCTTTCATTTGCGCAGAAGCAGCGCCTTTAAAGAACTGGGGAAAATGGGTATTTTGAAATCTGAGGGTGATGTTTTGGGGCTTGAGTTTTTAACAGCTTCACACCAAACAGGAGTTTCGGTTTTTTGGGGTTTGTGAGAGCATCTCCAGCCCTCGCTTCTAAACAAGTTTAAAATCTGAGTAAGATCTCTCAAATTCAGCTCCAGTCCTTTATCCAAATCAATATCAACTTTAGTTTTCCTCAATTTCTTAACGAAATCAAGAGAAACAATCAAGAAACCAATTAACCAAATATGCAACAGCTAGTTTTTGGTGGTTGGTGGTGATAGATGGCAGTGATGAGTTCTGGTGGTGGTAGTAGGTGTGAGATTTGGGATGACGAAACACGATTTGAAGCTTCTCGGCACAGATGAGAAGCACGGTGCAGTAGCTTGCGACTACATTGGTTGCAGAGCTATCATGGTATAGATTTGGGGTGACGAAACACGATTTGAAGCTTCTTAGAAAACCCATGCAATAGCTTGCGACTATATTGGTCGCAGAGCTACCATGGTATGGTCGCGGAGGAAGGGGACGATGAAGGGATTTTCCTTGCGAGGATTTTGGGAGTGAATGTGGTGGGAGAGTGAAAAAAAAATTGAGTTTCTTTAAAGTAAAATTTGGGTAAAAATGAGTTTACCATTGGAGTGGATGAAACCAAAAAATGCTTTTACTCAAATGCTAGTAAAAAAATAAGGTAAGGGCTGGAGATGCTCTTAGTAAGTTAAATCTGAATATTGATTCCATTAATTTTGGAAAATTCTAATCACTCTTGATCTTTCACCTCAATACTACTCATTTGGTCCTATAATTATAGTCTTGCCAAAAAATGTGCAATTTTTTTGTCAACAAATAAAATATTCTCATGCATAATTTTTTCAACTTCTCACTAAATCTAATCGGTGTACGAAGAAATTCAAAAAATTATCCTCAAAATTATTTTATACTTTGTCTGTCCCGAATTTCTTGTCCACTTTCATTATTCACGACAACTCAAAAAAATGTTTATATTTTCAAATGTATAATGTTATATATATATATATATATACCTTAAAATCACGTTTTAAACACATCTAACGGTTCGGATTTTCAAAAAAATACTTTGGGAAGGTTCCTGATAGTTTGATTGGAAGTTTTTGTATATATATATATATATATTTAATATGTTCTTTGATTTATATTAAACAAAATTTTCAAATTTGTAAAACACATTATAGATTGAAAGATATAAGCAATTGAAAAATAATACGCATGCACGTAAATGAAAAAGAAATTCAGGACGGAAGAAGTATTTATATCTAAATATTGCGTGAACTATAATTTTGAGACGGAAGGAGGCTTTGGCCATAATAAAGTGCTACTAAAATCCTCATCAAGGGCATTTCACGAGGATAATAAGAACGGAATAGAGGAAGCATAACTCATTTTCTCATACAAAACAACTCTGTTTTTTTAAATGAGAATCATAATATGCCAAAACCTCTCAGAGCTGTGCATAGTTACAAGTCTTACAACGGAAGCAGATCCGTTGTCCCGAACTTCATGTCCCAACTTCATGTCCCGCCCATCCGAGCAATTAATGACCAAGATTCCATCTCACCCCAATCAAATCAAAATACGCATTCATTTGCGAATTCCATCTCATCCCATGAATGAGACATGAAGTCGGGACAGGTTTTCGGAAAGCAGATCCGCAACCGTCTTTTCCGAACTTCATGTCCCAACTTCATGTCCCGTCCATCCGAGCAATTAATGACTCAGATTCCATCTCACCCCAAACAAATGTGAGCCATACGCATTCATCCGCGAATGATTTTGTCAAGCACTGCATGGACGGCTTGCAACCCATTTACAAAATTACCAAAAGCTAAGTGCAATAAAATATCCGCAACTTCCTATTCACATCATATCTACAAGCCTTGAAAAGCTTGCAATAAAAATACAACTTCCTATTCACATCATATCTACAAGGCTTGACTTGTATTACTACTTCACTCAAAAGGTGCCACGTCAGTACCCTACTATTCATTCCCTGGAAGATGGTATATTTTCATAACCCGAAGTTCGTACGAATGATCTATACATAAGCCACATGCTTTCCATGTACAATATTAAAAATGTTTTTCAAGAGAGAGTGTGAAACAAAAGAGAAGCAAAATACCTAAACCGCCTCTTATTTTAACGTTTGAACTAACGATGTTAGCCTTGGAGATCACTTGATTGATACAGATTTTAAAACGTTGAAACCAAATGTCAGCAAGGTTTACATCAAAGACTTCGACTTGATCAATACATTGGGAGACCAAAAAGGTTAGTCAGCATGTCTTGATTTTTCTCTCATTTAATGTTTACATCTTCTTTGTTTTCAAAAAACAATGACAAATGCACTCTTATAGAAGGAAATAAGGAATACATCCTACACAGAGGCATCCCTCCGGATTACAACCAAATACCAGGTATTCATCCCAGCAACAGAACCAGAACTCCTTAACCTTAAAGAGCAAAGTAGTAGTAGAAAATACAGGAAGACAAAGCAAAGAACCATTACAAACATCCATAAAAACTTCCACAAAGAACCTTCACAACAATCACCAACTTCTTTATTAGCTGAGAGATACACATTATTACAACAAACCACACAAACCCTCTCTCTCTCTCTCTCTCTCTCTCTTGAGATGGTGAGTTTCAATGTCTTTGGAGACATTAATGATGAAGTCCATCAAGGTATTTGGATCCTCCACCTGAGCATTAAGCTTCTCATATTCAAAGGTCCAGGTTACCGTATTGCTTTCACCCTTTGTTTCAACATGAACAGTTGCTTTAAAATCCTTGTACTGATCTGTGAGATCCCCTTCAATAACATTGAAGGTCACTGTCTTGGTTTCCTCGTTTACTGTTTTCACAATCACCTTGGTACTCTTCTTTTTCCCATCTGCAAATATCCCCCCAATATTTGTGGCCAATTATAAATTAGAAGATTTAAAATTAACATCACATCATATATAGTCTTGTTGAGGCCTTTGGATCTTTTCAAGCCTGTTGTGATGACCAAAATTATTTAAATTTTGATCAACAGTTACAATTTTTTATTCAAGCTAATTACATGTATTCCGAAAATCGAAAGCCGATCACATAATTTTTGACATGGTTAGTTAAATATCATTGACGAATTCTAAAGATAAGTAACAGATTCGACCAACAGAATGTTTATTAGGGTTGCTTAAAAAATCCGGTGAACTGTGGAACTAGTCCAAACTAAACCGATCCGTACGTTTTGGATGGGAACCGTGGATTAATGGTCCGGACAAGGATTCAAAAATTAAAAAACCGTGACTCGCGGTCTAGACACAGATTTTCTTTTTGAAACTATGGATTAACCGAACAAGACCATGAGATATTTATAATATATAAACAAAAAATATATATACAAATATATGAATAATTTTACTAGTATTAGAAATGCTTTCAACTATTTTAATCCATATAAAACCCAGAGGGAAAAATGTTATTTTATCGAGTTATAACTAATACGTACACAGATATACTCCTAACTATTCTAATATGGTTGCTGGTTCTTTTTGCTTGCTGATTTGCTTCCAATTCCAAAGCATTACTGGTTTGGAACCTTGAACCAATATATTTGTTTTGCTTGTTAGTTCTTATAATTTTTTTTTCGGGCTTACTAGTTGCTATTTTCGTTATGGAAAATCTGTGAATCAAACCGGCCGAAATGGATCTATGACTCACGGATTGGATTGGAACTAGCGAGTACACATATGGCAAGAAAAAAAAGTCATTAGTGATCATAATATATGGACATGCAAGCTAGCAACAACCCTGCAGATTATGAGTAATTAAGTTCTTTTTTTTGAACAGCATGAGTAATTAAGTTCACATGCATACAGCTAGCTATCTTAAACTGATTACTAGCAATTAAATGGCAACTCTGCTACACGTACGTAAACTCACATCTACGTACGCGCATACGTAGACGTGTGTGTACGTACGCGTAGCAGAGTTGGGAGTTGAGAATTGGGTTAATTAATTACGTGTGTACGTACCATGAGTATAGTTCCAGGTGATGACAGAGTCATCGTTTCCCCAGTCACCTTCATGCAAATCCACACCATGGATGTTATCAGGGGAGATGGTGGAGATGTGGTGTGGTTTGTACCTAAACAGTTGATGGAACACATCCCCATCTGACTTTATCTCTACTTGCCTTTCCACCTTTCCTTTTAGATCAGCTGCCATTTCCTCCCTCCTAGCTCTAGCTATGATCAGTTAAGTTACTAGGCAAGAAATGTGCAAGATGCAAGTGTAGGAAACATTTGGCTCTTGCAGCCTTTTTATAGGGGAAAAAGCTATGTTTTGGGTAAGGTCTATCGATCGATCCTATTGGTTTCACGTGATCAGTATATTAATGTTAGAAGTATTATTGTTCCGTTAAATTAAACCCTGCAAAGTGTTAGCTACGTACTACCAAACAATGTACAGAAATGGAGGATATTATATTGGATCGAGTGCTCAATCATTTGAAATTGATGGAGAATTGTTATCCATATTGGTGGATTGTGTATCGAATATTATTGAATATTTCAGATACGGTTGTTCCCTCAGTGAGAAACTTTTCAAAGTTGAAGCTAATTAAAAACTAACTTCGCTCAATTATGTCATGAGAAATGTTGCATTGACTATCCAGCTATCTATTGAACATGATGAGATGGTGGATAAGATCGAGCGTGCAGACATTATTAGTATTTTTACTACTAAAACTGTAAGAAATGTGATATTTAAGTGATGTCATTGAACCGATTACTTTTTTGGATTATTGATATTTAAATGATGCTTTTGAAATATTGAAATAGTCGGTTATTATTTTTGGCATTGTTACTTGGAAAATGCTAAATTCTGTCCTAAGGGTGGAGAATAATGTGCAAAAAGTTATATCAGTATCCGAAAAAAGTATTAGTATCTGGGAAATTGTATTGTTATTTGCGAGATGTGTATTGAAATCCGAATTTGTTTATCTTTATGCTCATTTTACCCTCCTCCTAATGAACAAAGGTTAGCAAGACTCTTGTTTCTTATTGATCAATGCTATTTTTTTTTAAATTCATTTTACGCTTATCTTCAGAAATCGTAAGTTGCCCATTTCTTATTATCGTTTTAAGCCATTGAAAAGTCAAGGCTGACCCTGCTCTTAAGCCTTGATATAGGGGAGAATAGAAAGTTGTGTGTATTGAGTAACGTCGGTTGATATCCTATTGGCGTCACGTGATCAAAGTAACATCACATGACAATAACTCACCAACTGAACGAGGGTAAACACTACCTTCATTATTATTGGTTCATTCTAATGGATTCCACAATATTTAACCACAGTATTAAAGGCCTACAAATTATTGTTGGTTCATTCTAATGGATTCAGAATTTTATTTAAAGGCCAAAAATTATTCCTAATCAGGAGAATTTTAAAATTATTCCTTGCAGGTGCAGCCTTGCAGGAGTAAAAAACGAAATGGTTCACTCCTAGGAAAATCCGAACAGCTTTTCCTTGCCGCTTTCTGTCCGATGATTTTTCTTTTATCTGCTTGCTCAGATGAATTCACCTACCGAAGTGTTTGGTAGTATTTCAGAAAAATGAAAATTTCCCATGAAATCTGGATACCAAAGCACTCTTATCAATTGATGAATAACACCGAAGGTTAAGCACGTTCAAAAAATTCACCTCAAAGCTCATCTTGGTATATAGGAGTATAACACAAGAAATGGTTGTTTGGTTTGGAGGAGCTAATTGGAGATTGGGTTTGGGAGAAGGGTGAATAAGCTACCAAAAAAATTCCCCTATCGGCAGTATATGGTACACGCCTTAGGAGTTTCAATTTCAATAACCACAGTTGCAATACCTTTCTGTATTTACTCTACTGATTTATGCACTGTAGTTGATCTTGACCAACTAGTTACGTGATGTTTAACCGTGCACGTAGTGCTCTCTACTTGGTTGGTTTCAGTCAGGAAGCCTCGTTAATAGTAGAACTACTAGCTACTATTAACGAGATCGATATTTTGCATGAGATAGATCTCCGACAATTGACCGCCGAATCATTTCTGGATGTATCTTTCATTTAATTTAGTCGTGTAATTTGTCTTTTCTTATGCATCATGATATCTAAAGTTTCTCTTCGACCCATCTACGACTGTGAATCAATTTCTAAAGAGATTTGCGGGCGGATAAAAGCTATGGTAAACTTGAAATCCTTGGGGTTGGGGGTACGTTTGGGAAAAATAGTACTCCCTCCGTTCCATATTATTTGCCCCCTATGGGAGTGCGTGCATTTTGCACGCAAAAAATAATGTTCAAGCATTAATTTTTTTTAAACAAACTTTACACCCATTTAAAGATCTCATTGAGAAGAAAAAATTGGTGTAATTTTTTTTTGAAAAAAGTTCTCATAAACACGTTATTTTTTGTGTGCAAAATGCACGTACTCCCGTAGGGGGCAAACAATATGGAACAGAGGGAGTAGTATTTAGTTAAGACGTTGCATCTGTTTGACTCATTAACTTCTCATTTATTTGTTTTATATATTTCTATCAATTTGTTGGAAGTGGTGCTTCACGTTCATGTGTCGAATTTTTTTAATTATTATTATTATTATTATTATCATATACTATAAGTCATTCTTCACATTGATCCGTAAATCAATTTGTTGGATATAAAATAATTTTTTTTTATCTAAGTTCTGTTTCACGTTTAAAGAGGAATGACTTATGTGATATATAAAACTATCATAAGTTGTTTTCCACGTCGCAAGACGTGCGCAAGGACGGAAGAGGCTGGACGATCATCCTACCCAAATTTTAAAATTTTCTTATAATTATGTTCTAATACACTTTACAACTCTAGAGGTTAACCCGCCTAATATTTTTTAATAAATTATTACCCACCCTACCCAAAACTTTTGAATTAATTTGAAAATCTATTACCTTGCCTAATATTTTTGGTAATTTACCAAATGATTTAGGGATGACACTGCTTCATTTGATGATTTTTCCCTCCTTAACAAGTTGGGATATCGAGATCAGATTAAAAAAGAAAAAAAAATAGGCTACACGCGATAGATCACGGATTCAAGTATCATTCTCGCCTCTCGCCCTTCTCGCTATCATCCAACCCGATTACAAATGACAAATTCATACTAATTATCAACGCTTCAATTAGCGTTTTATTTCTTGGGAGTATTCTAATGGATGCATGTATACTTTTATTGGAATTGGGATTCGGCAATCTTAATTTTATCTTGTTCCGTGATGTCTTTTTCCCTACCTTATACTGTTATATCTCAACGAACGTGATGAGGTTCCGATCCATCCATTTTATTAAAGTTCTGGGACTCGGGGACTAAATAGGATGACTCCGGATTTTTCGACAGGCCTAATTCATACTAATTATCAACGCTTCAATTAGCGTTTTATTTCTTGGGAGTATTCTAATGGATGCAAATACTTTTATTGAATTGGGATTCGAATCTTGCTTCCTTTATCTTGTTCCGTGATGTCTTTTTCCCTACCTTTAAAATCTCAACGAACGTGATGAGGTTCAAGATTTAAAGTTCTGGTCATGCTACAATGTGCACCCTCTAAAAAATTACTCAATATGAGATTTTGTTTTGGATGGTCCGAATTTTAAATAAAACTCTTGATGAAGAGTCTTCTCTTTTGTGAGTTTTATTTAAAATCTAGACCGATGAGATTTATTCACTACATGCCCTCCGACCAACCTGGCATGACACTGGTCTTTCAAACCTAATGATGAAGGTCACAAAATTTCTCAGCTACTTGGTAGTAAAAGTTATTTTAGAGCCACATTATCTTCTGTGTGATGAGCTCATTTTCATATTTCATCCCTTTATAACTCTTTCAAGGGAGACTTGGTTTCACGGAGTTTTATTTGGAGCCACAAATCTCATATATTTAAATGGTTAGGAATTCACTCATATTTGCTCACTACACCCTCCGTACCAACCTGGCATGACAGGGGTTTTAGTCACAAAATCTCAATTTGGTCCACCCTCTCATAGAGTCAATCTACCTCATTGATAAGAGTTATTTCCAGAGTCATTATCTTCTATGTGATGAGCTCCTTTTCATATCTCATCCCTCTATACCCCACCTTTTCATATCTCATCCTTTGTTCATCTTGTACAACATGGAGAAAAAAATTTGGAAGAATAAATTTATATTTGGTGTAAAAATCTCAGTAGCTTTGTGGCTATAAAACCTAGATTTTTTTAATGGGCCCAATCCATTGGATTGTAAATAATCTCATATGGGGTCCATCTTTGGACAAACTTGCCCCCAAGATTTATTCACTTTGTGCCCTTCAAATCAATTTGCAACATCAGGCAGCTTCCTCGCGTCCCGCGCCGTCTTTCAAACCTCATTGATTTCAAGGTCACCTCTTCTTCTCCTCGCGATCTCTTTCTCCGGCGGTTTCTGTCCGGCGATCTTCTCCTCGCGATCTCTTTTTTTGGCGAGCTCTGTGTGATTTTTTTTGCGCGATTTTTGCTCTCTGTTTAGATTTGTTACTTGCGATCTCTCTCTCTGGTTCGAGGTTGAAAACGAGATAGGTATTTCTCTCTATCTGTGTGTGTGTGTGTGTGTGTACTGTTGTTGTTGTTTTTGGATGATAATTGAGATTTCAGTAGATTATTGATTCAAGATTTTAGATTACTGTTATGTTTTAGCTATTGATTGAGGCATTTTATGCTCTATTTACTGTTGTTGGTTTTTTTGGAAGAAGATAATGTAGATTGAGGTAGATTATGCAATCTATTGTTGTTTTTTTGGAATATAATGCAGATTAACGTAGATTATGTTATCTACTGTTGTTTTCATTACTGTCATAATGCGGGTTAACGTAGATTATGTTATCTGCTGTTGTTATCATTTTTGTTGTTTTTTTTTGGAATATAATGCATTTTATTATAGATTATGTTATCTACTATTGTTTTCATTTGATGTAATGCTATTTGTTTTTGTTTTTTTGTTGCAGTGAAATTTTCTTTACTTTTGAGAATGGAACCTAGTATTATTCTTCTTTGCAAGTATGGATCATTCACTGTTGTTCTTACCGTGAGAAGAGATTTTCGATTTGATGATCTTGTGCAAAGTATTTGTAAGAAGTGGCTAGAATTTAGAACCTAGATTTATTCTTCTTTCAACATAATTGTCACTTAGATAATGATGATGATTTTGCATTCGGGGCATATGGTGTTAGTTGTGTGGATGTAGGTGTTGAAGTGCTCTCTTCTTGTTCACTTTTGATGTTGGTGAAAGTAGTATTGATAAGGAGTGGAAGAGGATTTTTATCCACGCCATGAGACTGATTTGAATTAGTCATGTTTTAGAGGTGGAGAGATGACTTTAGGAGTTGTTTGACAAAGTTTGCTATTGAAGTCGGTTTCGTGTATACGTTTTTGAAGAATGACAAGACTAGGGTAACATCGGTGTGTTGAAAGAAGGCGAAATCTGGTTGTGAATGGTTTATTCATGCAACATTGAACAGAGCAAATGGCTTCTTTCGTATTAGGGAGTTTGTGAAAGAACACAATTGTTTTGGTGTTTTTGCTAGTTCCAAGAATCCTCGAATGAGTTCAAAGTTAGTTGCGCAAGAGATTAGGGAGGAAGTTTGTAGTAAGAAATTGTATGCACTGATACAAGCTGTGAAACTTTTTGAGAAGTATTATGGGAGTAAAATCAGTTACAATCACGCTTGGCTTGACGTTGAGAAGGCCGGTGATGAGTTGTATGGAGATTACGCATTGTCTTTTGACCAGCTCAGGTGGTATGCTGAGGTAGCAAAGGAGAAAAACCCAGGAAGCGTCATTGATGTTGAGTATTGTGAGACGACTCATTGTTTTCGAAGAATATTTGTTGCATTTGATGCATGCATCAAAGGTTTTAATTACTGCTGCCCTTTGTTGGCACTTGATGGTACTTTTTTTAAGGGGAGGTACACAGGAACTCAGTTGGATATCTTTCTGCACTTGCTCTATGATTTTCCTTGCCGCGTTCGCTCGATAATTTTACTTTTGTCTGCTTGCTCCAATGAATTCACTTACTGAAGCGCGCATTTGGTTGTATTTCAGAAAAAAGGTACAAGTGTTTGTTCCACTTTGATATCTGTTCAATGAAGGTTTCCCATGAAATCTGGATACCATGGCACTCTTATGAATTGATGAATAACACTAAACGATAAACAAAAGCACATTAAAAAAGTCACCTAAGCTACGAAAAAATGCCCCTGTCGGCAGTATATGGTACACCACTTTACGAGTTTCAATTTCAATACCTTTCTGCGCTAACTCGACTAATTTCCGCGTTGTAGTTGATCTTCACCATCTAGCTACATGATGTTTAACTATGCACGCAGTGCTCTCTACCTGGGGTGCTTTGAGTCACTTGGTTAGTTTCAATCAGTTTCTGTCAGAAAGCCTCGTTAATAGTAGAATTACTGTAAGAGCTGTCGATCGACATTTTATATGAGATCTCTGACAACTGACCGTCGAATCATTTTCTGTTTTCTTATGCATCATGATATCTAAGTCCTGTTTCACGTTGAAGGAGGAATGACTTATGTGATATATAAATATCATAAGTCGTGTTTCACGTTGAAAGACGTGCGCAAGGATGGAAGAGGCCGTGTGATCATCCTACCCAAGTTTTAATTTTTTTTTTTATAATTGTAGTAATAAATTTTATAACTCTAGAGGTTCACCCGCCTAATATCTTTTAAAATTATCCGCCTTACCCAAAACTTTTGAATTAATTTGAAAATTTATTACCTTGCCTAATATTTTAATTTACAAATGATTTTGCGATGACACAGCTACACTTGATGATTTTTCCCTCTTTTACGAGTTGGGATGTTGAGATCAGATTAAAAAAGAAAAAAAAGCTACACGCGATAGATTGTGGGTTCAAGTATCATTCTTGCCTCTTGCCCTTCTTGTTGTCATCCAACACGATTACAAATGACAAAATTTATACTCACTCCGTCTCTTTTTAAGTGATATCTTTGAAAAAAGTGTATTTTGGTGGACGTTGAAAAATATACTTCCGTACAACGTTTTCAATTTTTTTTGCACCAAATTAAAGTTCTCAAATGAGCACTTGAATTTGGTATAAAAAATAATAATTATCACCGCTTCAAGCGCTTCACAAATCAACACTTAAGAGGTACGGAGTTTTTTCTTTTTTTTTTTTTTATAAATATTTCAGATTCCTACGTTTGATTTCTTTGGAGTATTCTAATGGATGTATATATGTATACTTTTATGGCAAAAATTCAAAAAAAACCCTGTATTTTGATGTCAATGTCTCATCACCCCCCAAACTTTCAAAATTATCAATTGCGCTCCTGAACTATTATTCCGTTATCAATTACACTCCTACCGTCTCAATCTGTTACTTTGCTAACGGAAGACGCTGAAGTGGACACTAACGGAAGGATATTTTGACAACAATGTCTCATCGCCCCCCAAACTTTCAAAAATTATCAATTGAACTCCTGAACTATTGTTTCGTTATCAATTACACTCCTACCATCTCAATCTGTCACTTGGTAACGGGAGATGTTGAGGTGGACACTATTAGTCGTTAACTCCGTTACACTGATGTTAACCTGTGACATGGCTCAAATTAGAGGGAATATGGATGAGTCATGGCACTTTTGGAAGTAAAATCTCAAATCCTTAAATTGCTTCTCTTCTTTCCTCTGCAACCTTAGTAAAACAGAGCATCACTTCTCCATTTTCTCCATCTCTTCCCTCCATCGGACTAGGTATGATCGACGACGTCGTTTGAGCCGGTGTTGAGCTCGAACACCATGCTCTGGACCCACCCGAATAGATCGGACAGGCAGGGACTAAGCCCGGAATTTCACTTTTTTATATAATTTATAGGAAATTTTGTTTTTTCTATATAATACTAGACCTTTTTTTCCTCCTACGACAACCCCTGCTGGCCCCTCCCCAGCTCTATCCTTGCAGACGGGTTGTAGTTAAGGAAGAACGGACAACATAATAATGTTCCTTTTTATATAATTGATTTTCTAAAATAAATGACAATTAACGGATTGTGACATTGTTTTAAAATTGTTTTGGGAAATGCATTGTTACTTGGAAAGTGATACCAATGTGCCACACATCAGAAAAGTCTCTTTCGAAAAATTAGCCTCTAACATTTTATCCCTCTATAAATGTCCATCTTCAAGCATCTCCCATTAGCAAAGTAACAGATTGAGACGGTAGGAGTGTAATTGATAACGGAGCAATAGTTCAGGAGTTCAATTGATAATTTTTGAAAGTTTGGGGGGCAATGAGACATTGTTGTCAAAGTATCCCTCCGTTAGTGTCCACCTTAGCATCTTCCGTTAGCAAAGTAACATTTGAGACGGTATGAGTGTAATTGATAACAAAATAATAGTTCAGGAGTACAATTGATAATTTTGAAAGTTTGGGGGGCAATGAGACATTGACATCAAAGTACAGGGGTTTTTTTTTAATTTTTCCCTACTTTTATTGGCATGGGGATTCGGCAATCTTCAGGGCCGGAGCTAGAAATTTCACTACAAGGGGCGAATTTTTTTTTCTATATAATATAGAGTTTTTTTTTCTAATACTAGAGTTTTTTTTTTTTCCTCTCTTGCAGGGGCCGTCGTCCCTATTGGCCCCCCTCTGGCTCCATCCTTGGCAATCTTGCTTCCTTTATCTTGTTCCGCGATGTCATTTTTCCCTAACCTTATACTGTTATACATGAACTCTTATGACAGGAAACAGAACCAAAACTATTGTGTTGTAAACTTGTAATGCATAACTATTTTACAGGTTATTGGATGGGATTGGAAGTGGAGTGAACCATGTCATGAATTTGACACTTCTTATGTGGTAAGGGATCCGGGGTTTGGTAAAAGGAATACTCCTAGAGATTATCCGGAATATATCTCAACGAACGTGATGAGATTCCGCGTGCTTACATAAAGTTCTGGGACTCGGGGGCGTATAGTCAGTGCTGGCTTAAGACTTTTGGGGGCCTTAAGCGAACTCCCAATTTGGGGCCCTTAGTATTTTCGAAACAAAAACTATTACAAGATAAGATTTACGTAAACAGATGACAAAATTTCAAAATAATAAAGTATGCTCACAAGACCCATATCTTTGGAGGAAGTTATAAGAAGAAAAAAAAAAGATCCTTTTATTAACTACATTTTAAAAAAATTATAGAATTATGATAGTTCGCTTGACTATTTGATTTTTAATCTTTGTAACAAATGAATTAAATCAACTGCAATAAGGGTCACTTAGAGATTGTTTTCCGATTGTGTTATATTTCAAAATTAGTGAAATAGTGATGAATGTTTATACTTTTATCGTCCCAAGAAAGAGGAAAAAGGGAAAAAAATAAAATAAAATTCACAAAAGGCAATGGAATCCCACTCCAAGACTCGAACACTAGACTTTATAAATGTTAGGATGACTCTCGTGCCACTAATACCAAAGGCTTGGCCTATTTAAAAGAAAGGGGATTTAATTATATATAGAGAGTTTGAGACATATAGGGCCCCCTAATTTGGCCAAAATTTTGGGGGCCCGAAGAGGTTGCTTCTTCCAATTCCCCTCTAAGCCGGCTCTGCCTATAGTGACTTGCTCATTACAAAGGTATAGTGAGTACATAATCACAGCCGTTAGTTCTATTTTGGACGGTCCGAATTTTAAATAAAACTCTTCCGATGAAGAGTCTTCTCTTTCACGGAAGAGTATTATTTAAAATCTAGACTGTTCAAAACACTTTAAACGAGAATTTATTCACTACACGCCCTCCGTACCAACCTGGCCTATATGTGACACGGGTCTTTCAAACCTAATGATGAAGTCACCCTTTTCTACCAAGCTAATTGGTAAAAGTTATTTCCAGAGTCGTTATCTTATGTGTGATGAGCTCCTTTTCATATCCCTTTTCATATCTCATTCCTTGTTCATCTTGTACAACATGGGGGGAAAAAATTCTAGGAAGAATAAATTTAATTCGATATTGGTAGTTACGTGAATAGATTGCATTTAATTTTGTAATTGCAATGTTAATTTATGACCTATTAGCAATTCATTTTACATCGTCAAATGTAACTTGTTCACATGTCTATCAATATTATTCGATCAAACTAACTTTTTGCAGATATGTCACTTTTGACGTGTTGTATGAAATGAACAATCAAGTACATGGTTGTGGACGGATGTGTTATGAAGAGGAGCTCATTCTATGTTTTTTAATGGGCCATATAAAAGACATGTTTGTATATAGTCTTATGGACCAAGGTCTGTAACAACCCGAATTTTCAGAAGCATCATTAAATCATTTATTGGAAATGATTCATTAGATTTTAAAAGGATTCACTTGGTTAAACTTCAAATAGAATAACAGAGGAGCGATCACTTGGTTAAACTTCAAACAAAATATCAGAGTACTTGTTTGGGAAATTAAGTTATATTTGTCCCACAAAATAAAGGAGGCGACAGATCTCTAAAGGTTCAGGCTCATATCTTAGTCTTCTACTGGTGTCTAATCAGTAACCAATTGCTCCGTCTGGTAGTATGGCTCTCCTCATTCTCCTTCACTATCTGGCATAAAATGCCAGAGACAACAATAGTACCATGAGCAATAAATCACTTAATAGCTAATCTTACCTACTAACCCTTACATTATAAATATCCACAATTCATTTACCTTGCATATAGAAGATAATTTCAATCCTCAAGAATCATTCATGACTATTACCCATTCAAATTGTATCACAAACTTTCTAACCACAAGTGGATCATTATCCATTCTTTCAAAAATTACCGTAACTCTAAACTTTTTAACCATTTCACAATTCATCAAATCTCTAGATCCATTGACCATCTTTCAAGACCTACCAGTTTTGATCCAGTGATCATTCTTTCACCAAAAAATTTAAAAATATTATCATTTCCCAACTATCTACAAACCATCTTTCAAGACCTACCAAAAAAGTTTTACTCAATATAAACCAAAACTCTTGATCAAGAGAGAGGGTCATTCTAATCATCATTCAAAAAAGTGCACTAGTTTACCTTGCATGATGTATCAGAATTTCCAAATCAATAAGAATCATTTATCTCATATTTTTACCCAAAATTGTAGACACAAACTTTCAAAAAAAAAGATGTGGATCCAACTGACCATTTTTGGTTTGTGGCTTGACTCGCCTTAATCATTTGAGGCGTGATTTTTTTATTTCTTAATGGAATTTTGAATGGATAGGAAAATTCAAGAGTGCCTTTGTCACAAAAACAAGACAAGATCTAGATCCGTTGACCATTTTCTTTCAAGACCTATTTCAGTCGCTGCAACAGAATTATTGAATGAACAAAACCAAAATGATAAATAGGCAATTGTCAAAAAGTGAGATCATTCTTTCATTAGCCTTTAACAAGCCAACTCTAAAGTCGTACATTTTCATAACAATTCCAATCCCAAAAATTTACCAACCATGGCCTTTTTTATCCAAATCAATATCGAAAATTTAGTTTTGCTCAATATTTTTACCAAAATCAAGAGAGACAAATGGTTGACTGAAATCAAAAAAAAAAGTTCAATTCCCAAAAGCTGCAACTACTAGTTTTGACTTTGGAATCTGGTGTGTGATTCAAAGTTTTGGTTTCCCTGGTAGTAGGTTGATTTTTTCATTTTTTTCCCCATGCAATCCACAATTTACAAAAATCAACTTTTTAATTTCCTTTCTTGTTAAAAATTTTTTTTTTTTTTCCAAACCACAACTTTACAAAATGTGAACTAAGAGTGCACTTTGTTATTTTACATTTAAAAACAAGACAAGATGAGGATTTTCTTATAATGAATTAAAAAATTCTAATGATGGAAAATTAAAAATTTGAATTCTTTTTATTTTTTGTCATACAAGTTTGGGCTAGTTAAAATATAAAGTAAAATTTATTTTCTTTATAACAAACTCTTACAATCATATCTTTCTACGTTTTATCTTTGTATCCTTTTTGTTTTATTTTTTGTATTTTATAATTTTTTTAAAAAGAACTCTTGAAGATGTAGGTGGCCCAATATTGAGAGTTTGTTTCATACAATGAGAAGTTTTCTTTGAATCGGATCTTGCTCATCGTATATCACTGTAATAGGGATTACATTTTGGTTGTGATTTTTTTGAAGTTATTCAAGCCAAGTCCAGTCTAAACTTGATTTTTTTCCCTAACTTGTATGTCATCTTTTTTTTTTTGACTTAAGAATAAGTGGGCAACCAAAATCAGGGTCAACTAGGGCAACCCAAACATTAGGGCCAGCCCTGAATACACTCAGTCCTAGTTATACCAAAAAAATGTGCAACATAGACCAAAAACTAAACAATTCTAATAGTACAAACTATGTATGCCAAATAGAAGCTATACCAGTGGTGATCGGTTCTATTCAAATCTCTGTTGCAAACTGTAACATATAGCAGAAAAACTTCTGCAAAAAAAAAAAATGACAACCAAAACAAATATTATGGAAGCCTAACTCGTCGCTCCTCGAGTGCAAATGGGCTTTCATTATTTTGATGGAAAAAGAATATGGCATCAGCTTCTTAAACTAGCGATGCTAGTTTGTACGAGGAATGCTATTAACACAACATTTTGTGTCACAATATACACAACATGTTTATATGGCACAGTTACTGGCAATTGAATGAGATGCTATTTTACAACAATCAATGTACAGTGCCACATCATGTTGTGCATATTGTCGTGTAAAATGTTGAGTTAATAGACTTTTTCAATTTCTAATCGGGCATCAATCATTTCCATGCAACTGAATCAATCTCGTCTCTCGCTGACTTGTACAGCTCAAGCCTCTTAGCTATTTGCTCTCTTCTTGCCATCAGTGATGGGTCCTCATCCAACATTTTTCCAAGCTGCTCCTTCTGCACATACCAAACACAATTTTCTACTTCAGGTAAAAAATGGCAACAGATTTTCTCTTTCGCGTTTCTATGGCTGTTTCTCGTTTGGTTTCAATTTGATACAATTTCGAATTCTTGAGAAACCTAAATAACCAGGAAAGTCTCGAGTAGGGATGGATGTCTATCTTTGTCATGCTTGATGATTCTTCAATTAGACCATATATTACTTGACAAAATATAGACCATATTTATTTCACAGATGTTGAAATATAGAGTCTACTTGATATCAAATAGTGTTATGTTACTATTTCTGAATAAACGTGTTTGTCTGACAGATATATACAATATGTTCCTACCCAGTGTTTTAAAAGGCGATAGGCGCACCGAGGCGCCAAGGTCCCCTGGAGCTTTAAGCGCGAGGCGCGAGGCGCGAGGCGAGGCGCGCCTCTTGACAGCGAGGCGCAATTTTTTTTTAGTTCAAATTTAATGTTTTATAGTGCACCACCCAGCATTTATGCACTGTTGCACATAGATATATGTATCACAGTGGGAATTCCGGACAATGTCACATGCTTTTCATAAAGTGTTTTCATATGATAACAAAGTTTAGACAACTTTTCATAAAGTGTTTTCATATAAAATAAAAATTATATACGATTTGAATGGAATTTAAATAAATAAATGATAGTGGAGGTCTTTTCTAACCACGCATGCCATCTATGTGTTTTTTTGTTAAAGTGTTTTAAAGTGGAGGTCTTTTGTTAACTTTTCATAAAGTGTTTTAAAAAGCGCGCTTAAGCCCGAGGCAAGGCGCATGGTTAGCGCTTCACAGGGGTACGATTAAGCGCAGAACGCAGAAGCGCAACTTAAGCGCAAAAAGCGCGCTTAAGCGCAGAGGCGCGAGGCGCTAGCTTAAGCGCGCCTTTGTGTTTTTCCCCTCCAATTTCTGATTTTTTATTATTACATTAAGTGAATGTTTGTCTTTTCCCTTCCCACTAAAGTATCTTTGTCTATTTGTTTATGTTACAACAAGAACAATCAGTTTTTTAATGTTTCTTTTCAGTTTCTTAATTAAGAAAGAATCCTTTCAAGGCATATGTCCTCTTTATCTATTAGTAAGTGTATATCAAACATAAAGATTTGATAAAAAAAAACACATAGATGGCATGTGTGGTTAGAAAAGACCTCCACTATCATTTATTTATTTAAATTCCATTCAAATCATATATAATTTTTATTTTATATGAAAACACTTTATGAAAAGTTGTCTAAACTTTGTTATCATATGAAAACACTTTATGAAAAGCATGTGACATTGTCCGGATTCCCACTGTGATACATATATCTATGTGCAACAGTGCATAAATGCTAGGTGGTGCACTATAAAACATTAAATTTGAACTAAAAAAAAATTGCGCCTCGCTGTCAAGAGGCGCGCGCCGCCTTGCGCCGCGCTTAAAGCTCCAGGGGACCTTGGCGCCTCGGTGCGCCTATCGCCTTTTAAAACACTATATGAACAGAACAGACGACCCAGAGGAGCATATCTAGACTTCTTGAAATGATAATCCAAGTGTTCGAAAGGTAGTTGCTGGTGATTAAGAGTTGCATACATTTGGCAGAGGCAAGGAGATACAGAAGAGATAGTTTACGGGCTATGCATTTCTCGTGAATAATCTTGCAAGTGTATGCACCAAATGACATAAGATTTTAGTAACTTTACCTCTCTCCTCCCAACATTAGCATAAAATTGGTTGAGCAAATTTCTCTTGGCCTGCAGGACTTGACAAAAAACAACAGCCTTTGGAATCGAAAGCCTCAATGTATCACTAACCATATTCACATAAGATGTGACATTTGATCCTGACAAGAATAAAACGTCATATTAGTCTTGGTTTCCTTTTCCCATCCATGAACTAGGATGTATATATCTTGCATTGTCTACATTTCTTTCCAAAATTGCAGTTAGCTTCTTAACTAACTTCAATTGTGTAAGTAATTCAATCAGTGTACAGAACTAAAGTTGTCGACTAAGAAAAATTAAATGTCAAACATAACACAAACAGATGCTTGTGTCTTACAAGAATCAGACAAATAAGAGTCACTTTCACAGTGCAACTGATGTAAAAACAACCAGCAAATTGCTCACCGATTCTCCTAAGATGGTGATCTGCGAACCTATCCATATTTTGATTTGACTGGTTTGAAGGTGTATTTGTATTTGTATTTGTATTTGTAGTCTTCTCTTGTTCAAGATGAAGCTTGCGGAAAAATTCTACTGTCAAATAAGTAGACTCCATCTCAACAAGCCGTAAAACTGTTTTCCGGCTTTCATCCCGAAATTTTTCCAATGAATCATTTGCAGAAGTTGCTATATCAGATTGAAGCGATGGGAATCGCTTCAACTCCTGCAATTACCATGACACACTGTTAGGAGGAAGAAGAACGATTTCTATTGCCTCGTGCTCTCAAACTTGGCTTTATTAGGCAGATGCTCTTCAATAAGACGACGAGAGGTCATACAGAGTAGATCACATTCATATATATGACAACAAAGAAAGAGATTTATTCATACACTTTCTGTTTGGATTTTTCCTTTATCTTGTCCACAAAAGAAAAATACCATTCTGCTGAACACGAATCAGGTTATCTGAGTGTGTATCAAATAGTGGTGTATGAAGACAAGGGGCAAGTTGTAAGAATGATGCACAACTGCAGCTAAAGAGACAATATAGATATATCAAACTGTCTTCAGGTGTCGCCATGTTTCCAAAAATGTGAAATGTCGCCAGGTAAATAAACTAGAGTTTGAAAATGGAATCTTAATAAAACTGTCTGACGTCAAAACTAGAAAATTTGAATTATCATGGTACAATTAGTATATGCATGATATGTCATCAGAGAATATCATATTGGCACTGAAAGTTGAGATTCATAGTTTAAGGAAAGACTTTAGTACAGTATTATTTTTCCATGTGAGTTTATGTTTGTGGTCTCAAAATTCCCAGATACCAAATTCATAAACAATTCCTTTGCTTGTTTAGGTAGGTTTACATAAGTCCAAAGATCACTGGGTGTCAATTAGACATACCTCCTCTTGAGTGTCTTATAGTCAACGAGAGTGATGGGATAGCATTTGAAGCCCCAGTAGAGTGCATGTTTCGATTTTAAGGAGTGAGCGATTAATACATTCCAATTATTAGGCCATATTTGGATCAAGGATTTGGGGAAGTAAAGGGGGACAAAATGGAATAGACCTGAGCAAAACGACCAAGGGGACTTGACTTATCCGAACCACGATGGATGTGAAGAAGTAGGCCATTATCTTTCAAGGATCTCATCATTCACTACCAGTTAGATCCTTTAAACAGAGCCTTACGGAAACTAGATTAAGGAATGGCAGTTTTATGAATGTTTCTGGACCTGATCTTTGAGCTAAAGCAGGATACACCATGTTCCAATCCTATTAAACTCTGGTACGCCTCAAAGACCAGTTTAGAAAATATTAGGTTAAACAGTTTGTAGATCACTTACAATTGAAAACACTAATGGGAAGCAATTTTTTTAACAACGAACTTTCAAGCATGAACTAGCATATGAAAAAACTCCAACAATAGATATTGTGGTCACCTATTACATATCTTGACATACTATTCTCTACTAATTTTGGAAATAGGTGAATAAAATTCCCAATGTTGATCTCTCAAAATCAAGTGTGCTGAAAGGGGTGCGAATTGATTCAAATAATAGGAAGGTTATTTGCCCAAACAATGTATCGGAGATTCCAACCAAAGTTCCAACACTTGGTCACCTGGCCTTTTACTACTATACCAAGTTGAAATGTCAAAGATGCCTCGGTTACACTATGTTGTTTTACGCCGAATAAAACCCATTCATATGTTAAACGAGGTAAATTTAAACTGACTTGCACGATATTGTTACTAACTAAAGATTTTTCACCTCTGTTGCTGCTATCGACTTCCTTACAAGTTCTTTCAGAATGAAGTGTACCTGAGGGAAAATATTAGAAACTAATCAATAGCAAGAACTAAAATTAAGTATTTGAAGAGGATGACAAGATACTTTTGTTTCACATTATTTCTTCGAACCATGACAATTTTACAGCATATAGAAAAGGCAGGCAATACATAGACGTGTGGCGAACTAATGCCTGCATTGCACCATCTTACAAATATCAAATGGACTTGTACATCAATCCTCAAAATTGACCCCCAAAAATGGAAACTACAAGCAAGTGTATTTTTATGATACAATATACGGTTTGAGCTCGGAAGTTAAATTAACATATGGTTCTGGCTATATAACTAAGATTTTTTTAAATGCAGGAAGTACCCTTAATTATAACAGTCAGTGATATCTGTGTCCAACATATTTCGTTACACAGTCACCTAGAATTATAAATTTCTGTTGACCAAGGACTGTACATAAGACTTTTATAATATGCATGAAATGCACCCAAGGCGCCTGGGAAAATCATTTATCTATGAAACTAAAACAATATACCGAGGAATATGAATAGTTAGGCATGTCCCCATGTGCATCTGCCACCCCTACCCAGCCGGCTACAAAAGTTACAAAAAGACAGATGGATGTGAACAAAATGCAGAACACCAGCTAACCTAATTTGCAGATATACTCGTACTCACTAAATCTACATGGCCACAGAAGCAAGTAGATCAAGGAGGATATTAACATTACAGCATCAACAGAAGCTTCAGCAGGGCCTTTGAAATAGCCGAGAGACCCATCGATGAGTCTTCTGTACCCTTGTTCAGGAGCGATCAAATGGGGTTGATAACCATCTGCCTCTGAAATCACTTTTCTGACATTGTTAATAGAAAGATGGCGATCCAACGGAAGCTTTTTAAAAGCAGCTGGTAGTTGATGATCAAAAACTCCATAGATCCGATCTCCACCTGGCCGCCTAACAAGCAATTCATCATTTTACAACAGATTCCAAGAAAAGAGATTTTCTTATAAGAAGCTAAAATCTGATGTAACCTGGAACCTATGAAGCACGGGTACAGGTACAACATATGGGTGCGGTAAATTATGGGTACGGTGATAACGCAAAGCCTCATTAAATAGGTTTTGGGAACAGTTGGGGTAGGTCTATAGTACAGTTTAAAGACAATAATTAATATCGTGTCACATCTAAATAACAAAATTGAGCAACAAATGCCATAATACTTCATATTGATCTAGATAAGAGGAAACCCCAGTGTACAATAACCCCCTTAGCATGGATTTAGGTATTATCTATGTTTCAAAAGTTTAAGTAAATATGCATTAACTACATGCCAGAACTTATAAGCTCAATTTAATTCAGTTGTCTCTACCCTTTCTTTTGTTTTTTCTTTTTAATTTTTTACGTAATGTAATTTCAAAGAGATGTTCTATAAGCATCAAATCTATATCCAGTAATCCTCATCTTTCTACTTTGTTTCATTTTATTAACATAGTGCAATTCATAAGGGAAGCATGGCATTCTTAATGCATACGTGTCCCTCCTCCACTTATTAAACTAAAACTTTCCATGCCCAAGTTTTTTTTTTTTTTTCCTTTGCACTGAACTAGTTCTTTCGGAAATATGAAAATATAGTAAGAATTACTGGACAAAATAAGAACTTAACATTGGAGAATGATATTTGCCATTATGATAAAAGGTCGCAATCACTTCAATCTTGCATTGGAACCAATTCAAATCCAATAGCTTTGATAGCCCAAGAGGCCAGAACCATATCATTATAGGATACAAATATATGCTCTTGCTCGAGTACATAATAGTATCTAGTTCAACACATAAGAACACCCAATGCATCAAATTATCAAAAGAGTCTATTGAGTAATGCCATTATGCTATCAACAAAGACATGCTTGAAACTTCCTAACAAAAAGAGAATAAAGATAGTGCATTACCCTCCATCCAGGTGCTCCTTGAACACTTTGTCAAAAGCACGACACATTTCCAAGATCGTGTAGAGCTGTGCCTGCACATACAGGTAAGATTTGCCAAGTAACTAAAAGAGGAACAAAGCCAAGTTAAGAATTGTAACAGGACCAAAGCAATCTGTTCATAAGACTGTGACATAAATCCAGCGATTACCCCTCCATCTACTCCGACAGGCCTTCCAATGCGGTCCAACTCCGCATTAAGCTCGTCGATTGTCTTATTGATCAATGAAATAATGCTTGGTATGCGCTGCCTGATAACAGTCTCCAAATGCTGGTCAACATTCCAAAAAGTGAAATATATGAGATAAATGTAGAGGTAACTTAGGAAATATTGCAGGAAAATAACCATAAGAATCCTATGTAAATAAGGGGAGGAGACCTTAGATAGAAGTTTTGCTAGATACTCTGCACCCATTTTGCTTGCCAAGTGCCCATACTCAGGGCTAGATTCAAAATATTCCTGTTCCTTTCTACGAGCAGCAATCATGTCAACATTCTTGTTGATATCTGCTTGTGAACGGTTCACAACTCCAACCCAGGGATGTTGAAGCCTGTATGATCTTCCTTCAAGAACCTAAAACAATTTATAAACTCATTGTCATGTTTTTCCTTTTGGCAACTGAAAAAATAAATAGAATTCAAGAGAAGAGTGCATGAGAGTTTCAAGGAGTTAAGAGGAGGGAGAAGAAAACCATGACAAGAAAAAGATTCTGGATATTGCATACAGGAAATACATTCTATGGATCAAATACATACATCCAGAGCATTTGTGCCCTTGTCCATTAGATCAAGTTTTGTGACCACTCCAAATGTTCTCTCACCTAAAAATAAGTTCTTGCAAAAGAATAATTAGCTCCATAAAAAACCGACATTCCGCAAAAGAACAAAAACTGTAATCATGCCTAATATGCAATAAGTAAATACTGCAATAGCTGCACGAGTACCTGTTGGATCAACTTCTCTTGCTAGCTTTATAGCATCAGAAGTGGCAATATCTTGATTAGCGGGAGAAATGGCCAGTATAATGCAATTGGGCTACAAAATGAGAACAATACATTAGTTCACACCACTGCAATAGTAATATAAATACGAGGCTACAGCTTTCTTGTGCAGGATACAGTACAAACCACATTTAATTTAGAGGCCCATAATGAACTAATGGTTCCTAATGTTTGTGAAGCACGTAGAATAAATAATAACTCTTTTCGATCTCGAAAAAGGACAGAATATGCATCAACAAATGCGAAGGCGCACCATACTACCCCAAAATACACTAAAAGCAAGACACTGACTAAAACCTAACAGCATCAGTCCAACCATATCATAGGTACCTTTCTTGGTGGCTTTCTAGTTTCTCCAAAGCTAAGAAGCCAATATGGTATCTTTATCTGGTAACCGATGTGTCGTTGTTTACTTTAGTGTTGTTTTCCATCTCTAATAAGCCCACCTAGTAATGCTTGTTATGATTCTTTTCAGGGAAATGGCACAGCAGCAGCAGGGGGACTTAGCGGTGCCGTTGGGTAGCAGGAGATTAAGTGCTTTTGCTGCTGCATTACCGAGAGATACATTAAAGGTCAAAATAGCTGTAATTGATCCTAGAGGACTGCTTTAATTTCCCATTCTTCTGGAAGGAGGACTGCTGTAAACTAGAAGGATGATCGGTGAAAGTCTTCTGAGTTATCAACAAGTGCAATTTTGCAGGAAGTCGTTTCTGGTTTCACAGACAAACACAGAGTAGAATGTAGAACCTAGAACCTAATAGTAGCAATGCTAAGAAATTGCATATATATTTTAGTATTACTTCCAAACGAGGCAAAAGTTGTTAGCTGTTCTTGGAAAGATATAGTATCCTCACCTTCTCAACATAAGAACGGACCATGTTTTCAATATCCTCAACAATTGACTCTGACTGTCCCTCTGAACAAAAGAAACATTGTCATTACTCACCGAAAAGCACAACTAAATAGAATAGTTTCTCTGTGTTCTGTGGCAAAAATTAATCATTCCAATACTTACCCACAGCAACCTTTGTCAGCCCAGGAAGATCTATGAGAGTTAAGTTTACAACTGTAAAAACAAAATCATGCACATAAGTCAAAAAACCAAACTAAACCAACTTTTGGTTTGCAATCTAAAAACGCCTACAAAACTAGATGAAACGTTGAAGGTATACAATACAACTGACAACATGAATTAATTTCTTTTGGTGGGCAGATGAAACCATCTTTCACCAGTCCTCTTGTTCTGTGCCACGTTCTACTACATTTAGAAGGGAAAACAATAGAATCTTGAAGAGAACTCAGAGAAAATTAAATATTCATCTGATAAAAGATGGAATCTAAGATTCCATTCTCCTGCATCTAGCCACCCTCCTACTTCTCTAAAAGACAATTGTAGCCTCCTTTACTTCGATTACAAAACAAGATTTGATTATGGCTTTAAAACCCTGCTAAGTAAAGTATCTGAAACAAGCTTTTGAAAGTTAACTGCATGAACTTATAATGAACCTTTTAAGATGAAAATAGCAAACACTTATTAAGAGTAAAACAAAAGGGTACATCTTTTCAAAGTAGAACTACTTAGGTGGATTAAGGTCTCAATCTTCATTTCTCCCTTTTCTGTGTGTCATAATGGAGATATGTGTTTTTCCATTCCTTGCATATAATTTTTAAAAAGGCTATAACCGCCCCTAGCTATGTATACAAGCTGCTCATTAGTTTGTTCTATAGTCCCGCAAATTCTACCACAATTAACTGAAGAAGGTACAGTATATTTTATCATGCCAATATATTTCTACAATCCAAACTAACAAAATATCCTAGACCTTGTAACTAGATAGGTTGAAGGAAAAGACAAACCATTTGGAGAATAAATGCTCAGGTGAATTGGAATGTTAGAGATTTGCTTAGACTTCCCTGTAATACGGTCTGTTTCATCTGCAATCTCCTTACGCACTGATGCTGCATGGGCCAAAAAACACTCATTCAGTAACGCAAGAGGTAATCATTCAACATTCCGTCACACATTAAACAGTTTAACGTGTTAAGCATTCCTAGCACCAGACTTTTAGAAGAAAAGAGTAACTGCTTAATACATAATGACAGAAAACATCGAAAACGATGATAACTTTTAGCAATCCAGGAAAATTCAGCGGAATGAATTCTTTTTCCAGTTTGACAGCATTACCAAAGTAAGGATGCCACAAAATCAACAGGCTGGACGGATTTAAGAGGAATGACATTCAATTCTCCAGAGCTGACCACCAACCAAGTGAATGTGGTGGCAGGGGTAGACTCTATAGAGACCTAGCCTACAGCATAACATGCACATCTCGTAGACTTGAACCCATGTCTCACGAGTTCCAGGCCTAACCTTTTCGATGAACCGTGAAATCGTCCCTGGATATACTACGAAGTACGAACAGACAAGATTGGTGTTATGTGTGCAAACAAGATGGGGAACAGTCGGTACACCTTCTTTTACATTGTTCAATGGCTTGGCAATCTGGAGTTCAGTATTGGTTTGAAAGCATTGGATGACACCAGTGCATCTGATGGATTAAGAAGGGCGCATGGATTGGGAAAAGGAGGAGGAAGGTTTGGGATATGACTCCTTTGTGTTTTATCTCCCTCACATGGAATGAAGGAGATTGACACCATTTTAATCGCATTGAGAGTCCTTCACCTATGCTGAGAAATAATTGTGATTATCTTGCTTGCAAATGTAGAGAGGGAAATCCATCCCATGACCAATTTTTAGACTTTATAGAGCTTTTAAATACATATGGTAGTGCACACCTCTTTGGGGACCATAGACTTTATAGAGCTTTTAAATACATATGGTAGTGCACACCTCTTTGGGGACCATCTTTCATACGGGTGGCATTCCCTCAAAGTCCCTTTGCAAAACTTTTGGTTACTTATCCAAACAGAAATATCAACCACTAATGTCGAGCGACTAGAACTTGTAGCTTCACACAAATCCTAATGTTTCTCCTTCTGTAACAAATGGGAGATTCATAAGAGAGGATGTTTGAAGATAGGTTTGTGAGATTACACAAAAAACATGGCAATCAAAGACTAAGTGAGGCAATAACAATGTATAAGTAAACGATCCCTCTCTCCTCGGATGAACGGCACTATTCGGGGAAGTCATTGCTCTGTTTGACATTGTTCTAGTTGGATGTAAAATTGGTTCTGAGAGACTGGCAGTTTGTTTAGTTTTGTGAAACACAATTGAAAGGTTGTAGTGAAGTGCACACTCAATACACATGACAGAAACCCAAAATAAAAAGAATCTCTCTATGAATCAGACTTACCAAAATCAGTAAATCTCTTCTTTGGTGCGTGCAGAAACTCAGCGTATTCAGTTCCCCTTTCTATCTTATGCAGCTGCAACACCAATGGCCTCCTAGTAACGATACCTTACAATACAACGGAAAAACATTAGGTATGTATATACGTAGAAGAAAGGGTAGATACTGACTATTGCCTCCTACTTTGTGCAATGAGACAGATGAAACAGAAAATGCAACAAAATTTCCACTTCACCAAAATAGGTTTTGGTTAAACTTTTCAAGTGCTAATTTGTATTCATTTTCCACCATTTTCCAATATGAACCATACACATTGGGCAATCATGTTAACCTAAGCCAACAGCTTCAATGCACAAGGTTGCTTGAAGGTCCAAAATAGCGATTCTAATCCTTTTTGCCAAAGTATCCAGTTATAATCCAATTGGCAATGGGTGAAGATGCCACCCAGATTAGCTAGTTTTGGGGATAACGTTAAAGTTTTAACCAATGACTTTAACACTTTTTGCAGGTGCAACCCTGACTCCCACAGGAAGGAGTGAACAATGGATCCTTATGCCCAAGTTTTAGCACAAATAAAGGCATCGAATCAGGTCAGATTGGTGGAAGGATTATAAATACAAAACATCCACCCTAGAATCCATGGGCAATGAGTGGACAGCCGCCCAAACCAAAATACTTGTTTGTGGGTAATATTTAAACCAATTGTGACCCTACATCTTTACTATTTTACTTATAAGTTCCCAATCAACCAACCGAGAAAAAAAATGGTTTTTTTCGAGCAAAATCAAACATAGAGAGCCGAAATTACCAGATCCACGAGGCAGAAAATCTCTTCCAACAACACTTTCAAGCACCGATGATTTCCCAGAACTCTAATTGCATTAAAAAGCAAGAAAATCAAACAGGAAGATATGCAGGATAAGTAATTCCACATGACAAAGGTCGTTTAAGGAATGAAATTAGTGAATGATGATTCTATTCCTATATATCATTTGTTGGAATGAACATTCCAATGAAAATGATTATTACATTCCAACTTCATCCCACTTAGCCAAACACTTCTTACTAGTGACTGAAATTTGGCATTATACATCCCATATTCAGTGCGATTGATAGTGCAATAGCTTAACAATTATTTTCACAAATAACGGCAATCTTTTTTTTTTTCTTAAACATCAGAAATTGTTTTCATAATGCCAATCTAACTTCATAAATGAGATCCCAATGATACATAAACAGTTTCATGTCTAATCCGATCCATCAAACGGGTCCTAATCGGGAAAAAAATACAAAATACTTCCTACAAGCTACAAGTAATTAGAACTCTACATTACACATTCCCTATTAAGTGTGATTGATAGTATAATAGATTTATAATCCTTTCACCAATAATTGCATTCTAACTCAACAAACAAGATCTCGATGATATGTATCTCATGTCCAACCGAATCAATCAACCGGGTCGAATGGGGGAAAAAATACAACATTTGTGAACGAATTGATTTAATCAAACACTTCCGACTACTGATTGGAGTTTGGCATTATGCATTCCACATTATGTGCATTGATAGTCCCATTTGTTAACAATCCTTCCACCAATAATTGAAATCTAACTCCGTAATCAAGATCCCAATAATACATAAACAAAATCACGTCTAATCCAATCAATCGAACAGATCCTAATCGAAAATAGAGACAACATTTGAAAGCAAAAAAGTGGTACTTTTTTTTGTTTTTTGGAACTTCAATAATACATAAACAAAATCACGTCTAATCCAATCAATCGAACAGATCCTAATCGAAAATAGAGACAACATTTGAAAGCAAAAAAGTGGTACTTTTTTTGTTTTTTGGAACTTCGGAAATTTTATTCATAATGCAAAGGTAACTCCATAAATGAGATCCCAATGATACATAAACCAATTCACATCTAATGCGATCAATCGAACAGGTCCTAACAGATGAAAAAATAAATGTTTGAGGAAAAAGAGGTGACCTGGCCTCCAACGACGGCAACAGTAGGGAGAGCTTCCCAAAGGGACAATCCTTCACCACCATGATCCCCTAAAACAGTGCAAGCTCTTTGGATTCTGTTAACGAGTCCAATCAAGCTCTCCATTGTCGCCATTTTTTTTCTGGAGAATGCGGTCGAGATCTGATCTGATCTGATCTGGGTTTCTTTCAAAAATGTCGAGGAAAGGTGGGTGCCTGTATAATGTATATGTGTATAGGTGTATGTATGGCTGTATAGGCGTATATAGGAAAGGCCGAATCGTGAAGGAAAAGAGGATTAAAGAATGTGGTATGGAAGAAGTTATGAAAATGCAATGGGAGTTCCAAATGCGGGGGAGAGAGAGAGAGTGGGGAAAAACGGCTAAACGGTTGAACGTGGGGTAGCATACGGACATATGTTCGAATCTTGTCTTGTCTTTTTTTTTTTTTTTCTTGTTTATTTTGGAGATTTTCCAAAGTAATTAAAGCATTCAGGGGGTGTTCCCCCGTATATTTTGGAGATTTTTAAGAAATTAAAGAATATTGAAATTAGGCTGATAAAAATATTTTTCCCCAGGGAAAAATAGTGTTAAATAAAAATATTTTTTTTCACCAAGGAAAAATAGTGTTAAAATATTAAAATTTTTTTTGGAGTTCAAAAACAAAAATTACAAACAAATAATCATGTGTAACGTGTGTGACTATGACAAAGCTAGAATAAAGGAGCAATAGTTTGACAGCATAGGCCAATTGAGAATATTTGACTTTGTTTTATTTAGTATTTAAGTAGCTGAAAATACCAAAATAAAGCCAGCTATCACATAGGTACCAATTTAACCTTATGTAATCGAAGATCTTGATCAAAAAAATAATAATAATAATAATTGGAAGGAAGAAAATTGAATAAATGATAATTAGGCAATGTAATTTATGTAAAGTAATACTACTCAACTAAGAGCTTTTGTTACCCAGATATCAAGTTACCCAAAATTGAAAGGAAAAAAAAAACCAAAATCCACCTCCAGTCTTTGAATCAAACTCATACCAAATAAAATTTTACTCAAATCTTTACCCACATCTTTACTAAAATTTCCAACAGCTATTTTTGTGGTGGTGTATGTCGTCAGAAGAATTTCGTCGTCGCCGTTGTCAACTCCGACAAGTATAGAGAATACAAATCTAGAGTCTACAGAGGTCGATGGTTGTAGTTTGTAGTGGTACAGTGTTCAGACATCAAGAGAGAGAGAGAGAGAGAGAAAGAGAGAGAATAGTTGTTGGAGAGGGGGAAAGGAAGAGGGAGAGACGGGGGTCGGGGAGAGACCATTTTGCAGTTTCAGCAGCGGAGAATGGTGGTTAGGGTTAGAAATCTAAGTTAGGGACTAAAGATGTTCATATCAAATGAAACTTTTACTCGGATTGTCACTCAAATTTGAGTAAAAAATTGAGTAAGGGCTGGAGATGCTCTAAGAAATGGGTTGGCGCCTTGGCAGTGAAGTTCAATAGTTAAGAGTAGAGGGGATTTTCATATTTTGTCTCAAGGAAAATAATGGATAGGATTATTTAGTAAGTTTTATTTTTGTTAATACGATGTTGGATGAATCGAAATCTATTTCATAATCGGGTATTGGTTCTATCCCAAGAATTTACCATACCCATTGCGAGTATCAATATTGGTGGAACTATATAAAGGCCGAAGAGGCCCCGGTCGCTAGTATGTTACAAATATATACATTGTATATAAGTTGTTGTTATTTAGGAGTATGCAATTACTACAACAATCTCTAGAAATCTATATAATTAATTTTGATTTGATCTAGTACAAATTACAGTTATTTTCCATTGTCGGGTTAATTATAAATTTGCACCCATTAAACTTACACCATTTTCACTTTACACCCTTCAAAACCTATAACTTGTCCCTCATTTAATACTTATATTACTTAGCCCCATTTGTTACCTTTTCATCCAAAATTAAGCATCACTCCGATATGACATGCACATGTGACTAATTTATGACAAAAATAACCTTTTCACCAAGACATTGGTGTAAAAATATATTTTGGATTGATATTAAAAATATTTACTATTGGTATGATCATAAAAATTTGAATCATAGTGGGCCCACAGAGCAATAAATAAATGATCGAGAGAAGAATGCTCCTTGAGTTAGATGATGTACTAGGTAAAAAAGAAATAGGAATTTATAAATATATTAAAAATAAACCATAAATGCTCACAAATTGCTCATATGTGCATGTCATATCGGCGTCTAATGCTCAAATTGGGCGGAAGAGTGACACGAGGGCTAATTAATACCAAATGATAGATTAAGGGTGAAAGTGTAGAATTTTTTAGATGAGGGTGTAAAGTGAAAAAGGGTGATAGTTTAAGGGGGTAATAAATAATTAACCTTGCATTTTCATGTATTTTTCAATTCCTTTCATAGACTAAACCATGCACACATGTGCGTTGCAATTTTCAACAATAAAACAAAATGTTATTGTATTACAAAAGCGGCACGATATACCTAGGTTACAAAAAGAAGATGAAACGATCGACAAGGAACATCGGACATATTTGCATATGTAATTTTTATACCTCCATAAATCCAAATTTTAAACCTTTTCTGAAAACAATCCTGAAAATAGATTTGGATGGCGAAATGGTAATAGATTTTTTTGCTCTTGTACCAAATGTATTAGGAGTTATCAATGGTACCTTATCACAAGGACAAAAACTTGGAACATTATACCAACAAATTTATTACAATAGAACAGAACAAAAACAACATAGATAGATATATATATATATATATATACACACCACACTTCCCCTCCAAACTCCCTGAACTTAATAAAATCCGGACCTCATTGATCCCGATCGAATTTCGATGATCCGAACCGTCCAATATGTTTAAAAGGTGTTTTCAATGGTCTATTTTTGTGAAAAACGGCTCGGATCAAGCCCTTCCCAGTATTTTTTTTTTATGATTTCTCACGAAGACCCTTGAAAACACCTTTTAAACACATTGGACGGTTCGGATCATCGAAATTCGATCGGGATCAATGAGGTCCGGAATTTAACAAATTAAGGGAGTTTGGAGGGGAAGTGGACTGTATATATATAGCCCAGATCTAGTCCGGGACTCATAGTTTCTGATCAAATTTTCATGATCTGAACCGTCCAATGTGTTTAAAACGTGTTTTCAAGGGTCTCGCGAAATCATCCAACAAAAAAAATTACCCGGAAGGGCTTGATCTAAGCAGTTTTTCACAAAACATGTACCGTTTTGTGAAAAACTGCTCGGATCAAGGTCTTCCCGGTAATTTTTTTGATGATTTCTCAGGGACCTTTAAAAACACGTTTTAAACACATTGGACGGTTCGGATTATGCAAAAATAATTTTTAAAACCTTCAAAACACCTAAAAACCTTCAATCCGGGATCCTTGACTGGATCACCGGTGTATATCGTGTGTGTGTGTGTACAATCATGATCTACTAAGGACTCCCTCACAAATCTCCTCCATGAGGACCACCCTTTTTTTGATTTTTCGAACCAAATTTCGACGATCCGAACCACTCAATGTGTTTAAAACATGTTTTCCAATGCCATCGCGAGGAATCGCTAAAAAAAAAAAAAAACACCCGAAAGGGCTTTATCCGAGTAGTTTTTTATAATAACCGTACATATATAATTTATCGAAAAATGCTCGAATGAAACCCTTCCGGGTATTTTTTTTTTTGTGATTCCTCACGGTGACCTTTAAAAACACGTTTTAAACACATTGAGCGGTTCAGATCGTTGAGATTCGACCCCGATCCATGAGGTCCTCACCAAATTTTAATGAGGGAGTCCTCATTTATAGAGCCACATGCACCAGTATCACTCGTCGATTCTCGCCCCGGAATGCAGAAATCTTTCAGAAACACTTTGAGAAAAACTGGGCCACCCATCATCCCGATAGCAAAATCAACAAATTTGAAGTGCGACATATTCTCTTGTTCTCCTCCTTTTGAAGTGCACATTCAAAGATTAGCCAGTCACAGTTTATATAGACATTTGGAGGGGGGGAGTAGAAATGAGAATTATTAATGCATTTGCCTATTCATTTTCGTTTTGCCCTAGTAATGCACTAAAAATAAACTTCTTTGTATGGTTTGTGCTGTATGAAACAAATTTAATGGCTTAAATTCACAGTGCAAATAGAGGGTCCACATTATCGACAGACGGGATGCTGCGTAGCCTTGTGCTGCGCAAGGTGCTATGCGGCACTTGGCGTGGTCGCGCCGGCGTCGGTTTGAAGATCGGAGACGTCCATCGCATAGAGCTCATCGAGTACTACAAGTGTATTAAAAATCAACTCGATCGGATACCGTTAAGTGCATGATCGGAACACATAAAACTTGAAAAAAATTGGAACACGTATGACTTGAAACACTGGGTGAAAACTATTGAACTCATTTTTTTCAAGTTATTTTTGTTCCGACGACACACTTAACGATATCCAATCAAGTTGATTTTTGGTACACTTGTAGTACTCGACGAGCTTTACACAATAGACGTCTCCGATCATCGGATCGACACAGGCACGGCAGCGCCGGGTGCCGCACCCATGCTATTAAAAGAAAAAGAAGTCACTCCTTTGATGATATAACATGAACAACGACCAATATCTTATCAAGAAGAAATACTTGATCGACGAAGAAAGGAGGACCCGTGCATCCGATCAGGCCATTGTACGGCTTGCGAATTGAAGAAGAAGAAAGTTATAAAGATTTCTTACAAAAGGTTTGATTGACGAAATTTTTTGTCGCACGATGAAATATATCTACATATTGAACGGATCTTAACCGTCTTTCCGAATTTATATTTAAAGTGCACGTGAAAAAAATGATTAGGTCTCAAAGTACGAGAAATATATTGACGTTACAGTATCGAAAACAATTTTCCATCAATAAAGGTGTGCATATGTTTAGTTTCCTTGTATTAATCCTTAATAATATTCAAAGTTACTCTTTTTCCCAAGTGTTTGTCAAAGATCATGTCGTAATCAATGGCGGAGTCGGATTTACAATTCGGAAGTGAAACCGAATATAAATATAATTAGAGATTTCAAAATAAGTGCACGTGTTCCAGGGTTGGTTTTTCATAATACCGAAAGAATACACATTTTTCATAGGTTAATCATCTATCAACATAGGCCTTGTTTTTTTTTTTTTGAAAGCAAGTCAAGAATTTCATATCAACGCCATCCGGCAACGATTACATCAACTGACAGGAAAGAAACCAAAACCACTAACAATTGAAATGAGCGCGGCTTGGTTTAGCTTTCAAGGGCTACCGGCTCTCAGACACACCTGCCGGAGCAGACCCAACACCTTCGGGACGGGACTATGAATCCTATCAAAAGCTAGCAGTAGAGAACCCGAGGGAACCCAGCTCAAACCATTACTCAACACAGCGCACATGTAATCAAACAAAAACCCAGCAGACAGAAGCAAAAGAAAACTAGCTACACAAATAACAACTAATCAAACCCAGAAAACTAGACTGA
Source organism: Vaccinium myrtillus (assembly GCA_016920895.1). Lineage (NCBI taxonomy): Eukaryota > Viridiplantae > Streptophyta > Magnoliopsida > Ericales > Ericaceae > Vaccinium > Vaccinium myrtillus. The sequence continues at coordinate 11,557,585 of CM029271.1, forward strand.
AACCCAATACCAACTCAGCTGCAACACTAGAGTCAAAACCGAGTCAAGCCGAGTCACCCAAGAAACGATTGAGTCGCTTATTTCCCACCACCAAACCCACCAGATCTGTGACAAACCAGACTGGTACGAGCATCCGACTGAGAAAAGCCGGCAAAAACCCACTTTCTTCGAACCCTCCTTATTACTCCACCGCTAGCCGTCACACCAGGCCACCTCAAGACGTCTTCTGCCGCGCCGGAAACCGCACCAAACTTGCCGGATCAAACACTGCCGACGGAGGACGACAAGAGGACCGGACCGCCAGTACCAGAATCGGAGCTACAAAAAATGACCCAAGACGGCAGTGTGCACACACCAACGGGGAGAGGATGAGGGATGGGAGAGAAAGGGGAGAAAGAGGGGAGGGGGAGGAGGCGGAGAGGAGGGAGCCTCCCCCAAAGGAACTTTCAGATCTGGAGAAACAAGGTTTAGAGAGAAGTCAGACGTTCTCTCTCTAAAAAAGGGATAGAAAGGAAGTTGAGTGGTGCACATGCTCAGTCAATCTTCACAATACATAGGCATTGTTTGATAACACATATTCAGCACTTAAAACTGAATCAATTAAGTAATAAGTCATGAAGTAGGTTTGATAACCACATTTTATGTTACTTAACAGATTAAGTATCACTAAAATGTAAGCTAAAAAATTGATAAAAATTAAATAGCTTTGAGCTACTTAAGTCTGGTTGAATTCCTATGTGCTTACAATCAACCATCACACCTCCGCCGCCGCTGTCACCACCACCACCATTACACCACCACCACCACCACCACCACCACCACCACCACCACCACCACCGCCACGCCGCCGCCACCACACAACCACCACCATTGCATTGCCGCCACTGCCATGCCACTACCACCACAACCACCACCATTACACCGCCACTGCCGCCATGCCGCTACCACCACAACTACCACCACCACCACTGCCACACCGCCACCACCATCACAACCACAACCACCACCACCACCACACCACAACCACCACCATTGCACCGGTGGCTACCACCACCACCACCATTGCACTGCCGCCATGCTGCTACCACCCACACCGCCACCACCACCACTGCCACACCACCGCCACCACCACAAACACCACCACCATTGCACCGGTGGCTACCACCAGAACCACCACCACCACCATTGCACTGCCGCCATGCCGCTACCACCACACCGCTACCACCACCACTGCCACACCGCCACCACCACCACCACCACCATTGCACTGGTGGCTACCACCATTGCACTGCCGTCATGCCGCTACTACCACCACTGCCACACCGCCACCACCACCACACCACAACCACCACCATTGCACCGGTGGCTACCACCACCACCACCATTGCACTGTCGTCATGCTGCTACCACCACAACTACCACCACCATCACTGCCACACCGCCACCACCACTATCACCGTTACCCATATACCACCACTACTATTGCCATTCCACCGCCATCACTTCACCACCACCACTAGCATTTCACCCTGCCCACCACAACCACTACCACGCCATAATCATCACACTACCACCACTACACCACCAACATTGCACCATTATTACTCTACTGCCACCACAACTCACCATCATTCCACCACCACCATTACTCCACTGCCACCGCCACCTCGCCACCACCCTCACCACCTCCTAATCACCACTCCACCACTACCACAAATACATGATGACCATTAATAAAATTAAGAGACAATTAAAACCCAAAAATAAAAAATTTAATTCAGTGCTTAATTTGTTTTATCAAACAGCTTTTCAGCTTAAAAAATTCAGCATTCAGTTTTAAGTACTTAATTTTCAGCTTTCAGTTTTCAGTTTTATCAAACATAGCCATACTTAATATCTAAAAAAATACACAGTGTAATAAGGTTAGCTATTAATAAACATTTTCTTTGGGTTAACTACTCACAACATACTTAGTACCAAAAAAATACATTTGTCCTTTAGAGCAATATTCCCTCCGTCCCTTTTTAAGTGTTTAACTTTTCATTTTGAGCTGTCCCTAAATAAGTGTGTGGTTTGAAAAGTTAATGGGTAAAAGTTTGTACAATTATCATTTTGCCATTTTGAAAAGTTAGTGGGTAAAGAGTTAATGGGTAAAAGTGGAGGATAATTTTGGAAAATAGAGGTAAAAGTTGATGTGAATAGTGTAAAGTGGAGAAAAAAGTTGATGTGAAAGGTGTAATGATGACGTTTCTTTAATAAGTTGAATTTACGAAGCAACATATTTAAAAAGGGACGGAGGGAGTATTGTTTTTGTCAGACCCGAAGGTGACCCGTGCCACTCCCTCACTTGTTGGTTCAGCCTTAGGTCGTAATCGCATGTGATTTCATTTGATATGAGAGGGCTATGTGGGCCAAAAAGGATCCAACCGAACCTTGTTAAGGGAACAGGGGCGCCTGCTCTACCCAAGTCCATGTCAAACCCATTAGACTGAAAAGAAGCTTATTCTATGGACTTAATGTAGAAAAAGTTGGAATGGAATCTTATATATTATTGCAGAATGACTTTTTGTGAGAAGAGCTCTTTGCGCGACAAGTGGCATGTACTGATTGGATCACCATTGGTTGATTGTTTTTGTTTGTTTAATGGCAGTTACAAAATTTCTATTGTTAATCAATCTTTGGTTTATGGTAATAGTTTTAAATTTGGAAAGGTTTCAAAATGGAATCATCATTTGAAAAGCATTGGATAATAATCTAATTTCTTGATTTGGGAACACCCAAAAGGCAATGTAAATATCGAAGCCAATAAATATAACTAATATTATAATATAAAAAGATTAATCCGAGAATGGTTTCTATGTATGGTAGGCAAAATAAATGGAATGATGGTTGGTGGAATGTATGCATCCCTGCCCCCTTACGTCAATACCACGAGCCTCTTATCCATTCTCAATTTAGTGGAATTCTCAAGTGCACGATCCACGATATATCTTATAACCATCCCATTATAAGAATAATATTGATTTTAATCAATATTGCCATAAAGGTTAGGTGATATTAAGAGGAAAGAATATACCTGATTGAAATTTGCAAAGTCGAAAAAAAAAAAACGACTACTTAAATAAAGTATACAAAGATTGAGAAAGGAAATTTGAGTCATTTTATGAAATCTAGATTTCATAATCCGACCAATCATTCCCTTTCTTTTCATCTTTAGTCATCTGATTAGGTACTATATGAACCGCACCGGCAAAACCCTTGTATGGCTTCCTCGATTTCTCGATAAAGAGAAAGATGACCAACAGTGGTTCGAATATATATAGAAAGAATTTCGTTTTTTCTATTTCTTATTATTTGATACTACCCATAAATCTCATAATAAGTACCCAACGATTCATAGTGAACCTTGAGGGGAGCTTCTCTTAAAGAAATAACGTGTTCCCCGTGTTATGCATGGAGACATGAAATAAAATGATGCGTTTTCTCTTTTCTTTTCTTTTTTTATCAGCTCAAAAATTGTATTTTGTATAACAAAGTATATGAAATTACTGGAACAATTAAATTAAAAGAGTACAACCATTTTATTTCCTATATGCTCCTCTTGACTCTGATTCTCATGGTGATTTAATGAGCTATAAAATCATAATCTATATATGCGACTTTTTGGAAAAGTAATTGATAAAATAAATCGTAACCCGTGCTATGCATGGAGTAAATCAAAAATTATTTTAGAATGTTTTGATTTCATCGAAAAAAATACGCATGTTTTTTTATTACTAATATGCATGTTTCTGACAATATAAAAATGTCACAAAGCAAATATCATTCATAGTATCAAAAAATGTTGGTTGACTCTTTCACGTAGGATTGGCCTTCCAATTTAAGGTAAGTCACTCTTTTTAATTACCATTAAGCTAAATCACTCTTTTTGGGGGTTTAGGTTTAGGATACACTTTCCTATAATAGGGTTTTAGTGGTTTAGCCACTTTTATAGGGTACCCTAGGATTTTAGGCATTTTCATAGGATACCCTAGAGTTTATGTTTATGGTGCACTTTCCTATTATAGGGTTTTAGTGGTTTAGGCACTTTCATAGGGTACCTAAGGATTTTAGACACTTTCATAAGATACCCTAGAGTTTAGGTTTAAGCATTTTCATAAGATACCCTGGGGGTTTAGGTTTAGGGTGCACTTTCCTATTATAGGGTATTAGTGGTTTAAGCACTATCATAGAGTACCCTAGGATTTAGGCGCTTTCATATGGTTTGAGGACTTGGAAAGAGAGAGAGAGAGAGAGAGAGAGAGAGAGTATATACCCATCACCCATGTGGGGTGGGGGAAGAGAGAGAGAGAGAGCATCCCCGCACATGGGCTAGTGGGGTTTTCTGGTCTTTTTCAGATGGTAGGTTGACATGGGCATGCACTACCCATGTTTTCTTTACCGGCCCCGTAGTTCCCTCTGAACCGATAAACTTTCACTAGGGAAGGTTCTTCGCCAAAAGCTAACTATCCGCTATACTCTTCCTCTCCAAGTAAAAAAAGTGGGACCTAATAACATTTTGAGGTGGGTGTGTGTGGATTTACAAGCAAGGCGATTAAACCATGGAAAATTTGAAAAAAAAATGCATCATGACTTCATGAGTGAATGAAGAATTCTCGTATGAAGTGGGCATATAGGCTTCAAGATTGGCTCCAAGGCTGGACCCGTTGGGGTATCCAAATTTTTTGAAGGACAGAGCTCACACACTGTGAGTTTTGGGCTATAACTCATAAACCACGCACACCATCGCGCGGATCAGACCGGGATCGTGGTCGTGGGATTGATCTTCGGCCTAATAATCCTCCTCTCTTTGTTTTTTGGAATTTGGGGTTAGGCCTAGATAAAGGTTCTGCGAGAATTCAATGATGCCCATTTGGATTTGGTATTCCAAATTGATTTGTGAATTTAATTTCTTGAATTGAATAGCACATTCAATTTGATTGGTTATACGATTATTCATTCATGCAAATTAAATTTGTAGTCACGGCTATTCAATTTTGTATTGATTTCAATAATAAATTTTGAAAATCCCCGGATTAAATTCAAAAGGCTCTCCCCTTGAATATTATAAATTGACATCTCCTTCTTTTAAGTTGATTACAACATAGTTTAATTAACCGAGCAATTCCAGTGAGTTGCAGTTGTTATTGTGCAACCGTCTTATCCTAGAAAACAAACACTTATGACACTCAAGCATCAATCCAGTGAGGCAACGTAATTTGTTTCAAGGATATTGTGTGAAACACGAGATTCGGTTTTTATTCTGTTTTGTGTATTTTCAATTCATCAATAAAATTTCGGATTTTGTTTTTCCACAATATTTATTGGGGTACATGTAATCATCAAAATCTATCTGCTGGAGGTATTGCCATTGAGCTCAACCAATTATTCATATTCACCTTCATGTGCACTATGGTTCGCCAACAACTCGCCAGATACAAAACTGAGAACGATTCGAGCCGCACGAAGGGAAAACAACTCACCAGATACAAAACAACTGAGAATGATTCGAGCCGCATGAAGGGAAAACAACTAACCAGATACCAAAACAAAGAAAGGAGGAAACATAATCAGACGAGGAAGAGAAACATAATCACCAGAAACCAACAAAACTCAACAATTTTTGCTTCATTAGCAACAGAGAACTACGAACTAATAAGAAGCCCCGCCTTTCAAAAAAAACTAATAAGAAGCCCAAGAGATAAATAAGTGGCAATCTGATGATTGTACAGTTACCAACAATATATACCAATTAAAGACATTCCTTTTCCGGATTAGATCAGAAGGTGACAGCATGTCTTTTGAGTTCCTTGTCCAACGATGGCCCTTCGAGTTCTACAGGGGTTTGTGGAGAAGCGTCTGGTGACAGGTTTTGGAGAGGAGGTGGTGGTGGTGAGATAGGAGGGAATCAGTCTTTGTCAACAGCAGCAGCGGCAGCAGCTACGACTCGGTAAGTGGAGCATGCTCCGCTGTGTACAAACTTTTGTTGGAAAAAAAATGGGGTCCAATACAGAGTGAGAAGGGGTTATGAAGGAGAGAGAGAGAGAGAAGCGTAGTAAAAGAGAAGATGGGTTTTGGGCTGCTATAGTAGCCCACAAGGCTCACATAGAGAGCCTCTTGTTTTTTTTTTGTTTTTTTTATAAGTAACCTCTTCAAGTTGCCTCCCGAATTGCCAACAATTTCCAGTCATTATCCAGAGCCTCCAGAAGCTTTGTCACAAGCACACCAATTTCACATGTCACATTGCATCCATCGCGACAATCTTCTGGTAGGAATCCATCTAAAACATTCGACTCTGTCAAGCTGCTCACACTACACTTCGTGTTACTATTTCTCAAACCTGAAGGCAGGAAATAATAGAGGCAGCAAAAATGGAGGACAAGAAAGAAGTCAATTGATCAAAAAGGGCCTTGGAGATACGTAAAAAAGGCGTAACATATATATAAGTAAAAAACATATATCAATTACTCCGAAATGAAATCCATATGGATCATCGTAAAAGAAGAGAAGTTGCTACCCACATTTCAAGAGCTCAGCATCCCAAGTATCTCCAAAGAATAAGGAACTTCGCTCCTGCAAGAGAGAAAAAAATAGAAACAGAAGAAAAACAGTAAGGAGACGAGCTTCTTAGCACAATAATCACAAGCTCAAAATATTAATAATAACTCGAACCGGACGCATAAACAATCCAATAAGAACGTAAATTGGAACATCAAACTATAAGGGCAACCAATTTAAACTTAAGATAAAGACACCCCAGGACTCCGTTATGGCATATCACAATCAAGCAGTAGCCTTGTCCAAACAGTTATGGCCCTTACCGTCATCGCATCAATATTTTCCTGCTTTCCAAAGAATATAGCCAAAACCACGTGCTCAAGTCCGACCTCAGCATCACCTGCAAAATAAAGCTCCGGCATATAAAAAAATGACATACAAAAACATGCAAACATATTCCCCCAACAATGGACCATTGAGTTATCCCAACAGAATCCAAATGTCGTGCACAGGGGCGGTACTGGGGGGTGCCAGGGGGGTGCTAGGCCCCTGCAAACCCCCCAATTTTCGACATATTTTCAATTTTTTCAGTGTATTTTTAGTACATTTTCAATTTTTCTGTAGATTTTCTATGGAGTGGCCCCCCCGCAGCTACAATCCTGCGTCCGCCACTGGTCGTGCACCACCTTGAAATACCACCATTTTATAATAAAGGGTTCAACAGCAACCATCAACAATATCCGCCATCAGTTCATTTTTTAGTCAAGACAAATTTACATAAATGTTATCCAAAAGGAGTCATAAAGAGTCCTTTTGATGTAGAAGGTGAGAAAGAAAAATGAGTGAAGAATATGAGATGTCTCATTTACTTTATGTACTTAGATTCTTTCCCTCCAATCCTCATAAAATGTCAACATTTTTGCTTTGGACCATATTTGAACTCTTTTTCTTTTCAATTCCTCATCTCTCACCAAATCACTCGCATCAAAAAAAAAAAAAAAGGGCTACAACCTGGATATAATTTCAAAGCCCCAACACAATGCGATATTGAGGTGTTTGCAGAGGGAAGTGCGTATATATATTTATATATTGCGGAGAGATTTTACCAATAAGATTAGCTGCATCACGCGATAACTTGTAAATGCCAAATGTAGCAAGTGTTGAGGGTTTCATTCCTCTATCATTGAGGATTTCCTGGACGCAGTCACTAACTCTTGAATGGGAGAGCCCAAACAACAGGTTCTGTACACTGATAAGACGATGACCCTCCATTCTCCTCTCATGATCAGCAATCTTAATCACTTCCAAGAGCTCACTTGTAGATGGTCCAAAGCAACCATCTGATAACGGATAGGTAACAGCTCCCAGGAAATGATTCAACTGTAATAGGGTAGGGGGGAACAAAAATAGTGAAAGAAGAATCAACAAGGCAATGAGAATATGCAAGATTTCAGCACACATCTCTGATCCAAAGTTCCCCATAGAAGATACAAAATGCAAGCACGCATACAGAAGAATAATTACAAGATAGAGTTTGGAGCCAAGAGGCTGTGTGTTTAAAACGTATTTTTAAGGTCCAACGCGAGGATTCGTCAAAAAAAATACCCGGAAGGGCTTGATCCGAGCCATTTTTATCAAAAACTGCTCGGATCAAGCCCTTCTGGGTATTCTTTTCGACAAATCCTTGCGTTGGACCTTAAAAACACATTTTAAACACATTTAACGGTTCGGCGTCGAAATTGGATCACGAACGAAAAATCCTACATCGTAGCTTATATAAGGGAGCCCTTACTAGAAATGCCTCATATATCAGTCAGGATCCTATCAGGACTCCCTGACATAGTCTTACGTCCACACCTCCCATCTCCCGGCCATTTGGTCGGGATCCGATCTGTTAGAGATGTGTTTAAAATGTGTTTTTAAGGGTCTACGCGAGGATTTGTCAATAAAAAAATTACTCGAAAGGGCTTGATGCGAGCAGTTTCGATAAAACTGCACATAAATACATATATTGCAGTTTTATAAAAAACTGCTCGGATCAAGCCCTTTCAGGGATTTTTTTTAATGAATACCCGCGTAGACCCTTAAAAACACGTTTTAAACACTTTGGACGGTTCGGATCATCACAACATGGCCGGGAAAGGGGAGGTGTGGAAGTAAGCTATGTCAAGTTGTCCTAACTGGATCCTGACTGTAGACATATACAAGAAGTTTCCTATGAGGGCCCCCTCACAAAAAAAAGTGCGTGAAAACAGTTGTGAACCGTTGGATCGCGTGAAGGGCATAGGATATATATATTGTTACTACATACATATATGATTTATTTATATATATAATTATTTATCTATTTTTGCCGTGTCCCCCGCCATGTCCGTGTCTATTTTTTAGAATTCACGTGTCCCATGTCCATATTCCTAATACTTTAATTTGGTGCAAAAAAAAAATCAAAAAAACGATAAACGGAACCACTTAATTTTGTGATTTGAAATTTCCATGATTTTAGCAACTCAACTCATTTGCTAAAAATCATGGTTGATTTTAGCAAATGAGTTGCTAAAATCTTTTGCAAAACTAAGCCTTAATATACTCTTTTGATGCCTTGGACTTGATTAAACCAACATACAGATATCAATAGAGTGGACAGACCAGTTGTTGCATCTTTTGGATATTATACAATTCCCTAAGGCAAAACGGACAATTAAAAGAAAAGAGAATTAGAGCACGATACCGCAAATGATTTCATAGTAGATAAGCTATAGAGTTGCTCATATATGCCATTAGGGAAATAATGACGTTCAAAACATGATGTGGCAGAACAGTCTTCTTCAGTAGGAAATTTCTCTATCTCTCGAAAATTGATGCCTGCCATTGCCTCTAAAACCAAATTATCCAGAACATGAAAACCTTTCATATGCAACAACTCCAGGTCAAGCTGCATTTTGCGATCAGCCTGGTTTCAACACATAAATAGCAATTACAATTATGACATAACACTGGAACTCTTCTATTCAAAAAGAAAGGTGAAAAAGAATGCAAATGACGTGCACGCATGGATTTCAGTACTATATCAAGGGCACGATCGAACTTTGTAACCATGCTACTGCCCTCATGCCAATAATGCGTAATTAGTTCTAAATTCTTGCCTTAAATAGTACTTAATCCATCCATCACCAATTATCGACTACGGGACCTAAGGTGCAAGTGGAGTGGTAGCTAGCCCAGTGGTGGGTGCTAGGTACTCCTTTGCATTTGACAGGGTTCATACCACACCAATTATAACCATCAATGCTGACTTTTGCAGAGCAAAAAATGAAAATAAAAAAATTCTACTCAAGGTGTTTATACATGCTGAATGACTAACCTATACTTTTGCTTAGAACAACTTTAACTTTCAGGGTAAAAGTGGAAAGACGGTCTTTTTTTCCTCCAATTTTAAGCACCAAATATGTTTTAAGTAACTTTCCATAACTCCATCCCTCCACAGCCAGGTACCAAAACTTCAAAACTGCAAATATTATTAGCTGTGGTGTTTATGCCTTGTGGAGTTTTGAGTCCAAGCCAATCCACTGAGCCACTCATGCCTTGGCAACATTGATAGCAACACGAATTGATGGCACATATGACCCCTCCCAAGTCCCAATTGGATTCTGGGTGTTTAAACCAGACAACACTTTTTTTTGGTGTGGTGGCGTGGGTGGGGGGGAAGCAAAGATCAGGCGGTCATATTTTGTTCTCGTGTACGGAAGTCATCAGGATGAAGCTTAACAAGTTGTACCTTGTGAATTTATATAGTGCCATCAAGAAGAAAAACATTTAGTTTAAAATACAGTGTGAAAACAAAAATGTACTCTGGCCACAAAATTAACTACTTATCAGGCTTGAATGCATATACCTCATCAGGATGAAGCTAAAATTGCATCAACATACAAAAAGACTAGACTAGTTCACTAGCATTACATATAAGGAAGATAGACCAAGAGTTTAGGCAGGCGATCATGCAGGAGTTCTTAGGGATTAAATAAAGACGACAAACAAAATTTGAAGTACATACCTTTAGGCGCACAAAATTTTGCATTTCCTCCCGCACAATCTCTATGTCAGACCCCCAAACCTTATCCATCTATATCAATAAAGTAATTAATCAACTTAAAATGAATCGAGTAAATTCCCATTAATGACAAAACGACAAAATTTCAAACCAACTGAGGATAATTACCGTGGGACAATTGAAAATCCATGGAGAAACCTACAACAAAGCATACCAAATGAAACTCCCTCCAGAAAGATGAAAAAACAGATACGTATCTATGAGGTAAAAAAAATTACATAATCAACATATAGCAAAAACAGATGAAGAAATCCATACACGTCAAGGGTTACAACTTACATGTTGTACTTAACCAATAACATATTCATAACAAATAACATGCAAGTTGTACTTAACCAATAACATATTCATAACAAATAACATGCACCACAATTCTTGTCTTCCGCCCCCACTAGCATTTCCATTTAAGACACTAATTCAGACAATGGCAACCATTTGTAAGAATTATGTCATGCACCTTTAGATGCGGAAAATAAAGGCTTTTTGGTCACATCTTAGTTGCAGGATCCTTCTAAAATGGGTGCGCTCCCAAGACTGGAGCTCGAATCGGCGCTCCCAAGATGGGAGCTTGACGGGAGCTCGCTCCTAACTAGGATAGGAGCTTATCGAGCCATTAAAGCAATTATTCTCTTACTTTTAAGGGTGTGGAAATAGGGAAAATTCTCAATAAACATCACTTTTCCTTCAATGGTTAAAGATATTTTATATACATATATAAATATGATCTACATAAGCCCTTAAGCGCTCCCAACCTTGGGAACTTCTAGGTGCCTCCGCTCCCATTCCCGCATCAGCTCCCGCTTCGTGCAACTAAGGGTCACATAAATATATTTGGCAGATATATTTATATCTAAATATGATTTAGTAGGATCTAGATAATTATAAGTATGGCTATTTATTGCTTTGTTTTATTTCTATTAGGTTTATGATGAATAACGTTGATTTTATTGTTTCCCTTTTTTTTTTTTATATTTGGGTTGCAAGTCTATAAATAAAAGGTTTTAACGATGTAATCGCCAGACTTTGATTGACGAGAGTTGAAAATTAGGGTTTTGACCCTTGTGTGCCTCCCTCTCCCGTCTTCCCTCTCTCTCTTGTCTAGCATTCAATTGATCAAAGCTTAGGCTCAAGATTCCTTCTCTCTCTATCTCTCTCTGGTGCAAACCAAATCAAAGGATAGATTAATAAGAGAGAGAATAGGAGCAAAAGCTCTCAATATTCTTTTATCAATATATCAAAACTACTAAATGAAAGACTCCCACACCCATTTATAGACCCACTTAAAGACACGCTATTAACCCAAAATAAATGCTCTCCAAAATAAATCATAAAAACAATACGCCAGAGCATTTCCGCCGTAATCGCTGCTGCAACAGCAACAACGTGATACCACCGCCACAATTGCTACCATACAACACCACAATTCGTCACTGCAACAGCTCGGATTCCCGTTCAACCTGCCAGAGCAACTCCGCCGGTCATCAGCCCAGCCCCATCATTGGTTTCTATTTTTTGGTCCGACACCCGCAACTCCGCAAGTTGTTGGCATCAATTGGTATACTCCACCTTTTTTTAGGTCTTATCTTATTCTCAGTCTTTAACCCAATTAACCTAATCCAGAAGAGAGTTCAGCCCACCTATTCTATTATAAACACTTGGCCTGTAACCCATTAACGTTACAGCCCAATTACCTTTATAGTTCCATCTGGACCATCTCAGATTTCTATAATTTATCCAGAACTCAACTCGCATCACAGTACAACTTTAGACTAGACCCGACCTTATAAAACTCTAATCAGCCCAAATCTATCCATTTCTTATACAAACCCAGCCCAGATTCTACCCAAACTGGTATACACCCGGTTATAAGCCCAGTCAGCCGACTAAAGAAAAGCACAAGCAAAAGAAAAGAGAAAAAAAAAAAAAACCTTTTCCCTATGCTCTATTCCCTTATTTGACAACCATCAAATAATCATGGTGACCAATTCGGACTTGTATTCAAAGATTGATCGCATACATAAGCAAATGCAGAAGGATTATGCGGAAATATTGGAAAAATTCCGTCAATTACGAAAAATTATGGAAAAAATATTGGATTCTTCTGCAACTTCTCAAATGGATGGCAAAGATGAAATAGAAGAAGTTGACGAGGAAAGTCCAAAGAATGAAGAAGGTTTTCTTGTTGGAAGAAACATTGGAAGGCGTTGAACCCTAGGAAGCCCAAGAAGCTGTCCCCAAAATTCTAACTCAGAAGAAGTTCTTGAAAATGGGAATGCACTTAAATTTTCATGTTCTATTGCCTCTCCACTAATCAATTATGTGGTCAAGGTAGGATAACGCAATTTTACTGGAATTGATGATTTTCTTTGTCCATTTAACCCATATTTGGTGGACCTCTTCACCAACTTGAAGCTTATTTCGATTCCATTGTAGGCACATTCGAAGTACTTGATCTAGCGGCATGGACGAGTTCAGTATATGATTGCAAACTCGAGGTCGAGTTCTTTTTCTCACTGGGGGAGAATGATACGGAAAATAAAGGCTTTTTGGTCTCATGAATATATTAGCCAAATATATTTATGTTTAAATATGATTTAGTACGATCTAGAGAATTAGAATTTAGATGATTGTGAACTAGTAGTAGGAGGCTTTTTAATATTTAATTAGGTTATTTATTGTTTCATATTATTTCTACTAGGGTTACGAGTAGATTAGGTTGTTTTCATTTTTTTTCCTTTTTAATTTCATTAGGGTTACGAGCCTATAAATAAAGGTTTAAATGATGTAATTGTCAAACTTTGATTAATGAGAATTGAGAATTCAAGTTTTGACCCTTGTGTGCCTCCCTCTCCTCTCTTCCCTCTCTCTTTCTTTTCTGGCATCACCTTCAAGCTCGTAGAAATGTTTATCCATAGTCCAAACAGAACACATAACAATAGTTAAATGAGCTCAGTTAGAAACGCAAATCCATATAACATCAGAATTCAGGAACCCTTCTTCAAAATGGATGATCCAGTCCATGCTCACCCCAACATTCGGTGCACTTGGAGAGAGCAACCTGAGAAGTCTTGAGTAAATATATTCAAGAGCAACCTAAAATAAGTTGTAAACGTGTTTGGTGTATTTTCTTTACAAGCTTGACTTATGACTGTACAGTTAATAAGTTGTAGAATAGTCCATTATCAAATGAACCACTAGATGCCCTTCTTAGTTATGCTGACGTACTAAGTGTGTTTTTTTGTCCATTGTAATTTTCACAGCTTTAAATAAATAAGCAAAGCTTCAAATCGCTGTCTAAAAGCATCTCACTTCTTTTAGTCAAATAAGATCAAAATAACTGATCAAAACAACATCCACCAAATTTTTTAGGCAAATAAGCTAAATACGTGCACTTATAAGTTCTAGCAAACAAGGCTATAGGCCAGTATCAATTAGGTGCAGCCCTTCCTTTCTCATACCATGCTTACTGATATTGTTGCAAGCAAATACTTTACAATTACTGTTGTTACCCCCTATACAATGTATTATACGCAAGCAGTAAGCCGGTACCCATGAGATGCATGGTAATGTACATCAAGCGGATTTACAAATATAGCTGCTAAAGGATTACATAAGTCTAAAGGTAGTGGACTGAATAAAGTGGGATTTCTTTTCTGTAATTGTCTCTGTCTTCACAGTTCACATAATATAAAAAGTTTTCCATATAGCTCAATAAGTGAGAGATTTAAATCAACAAGCTGAAAAGATGGACCAACGGCAACCCAAAAAAAAACGAAGGTGCCTTAGCAGACATGGGTTCAGAGTTTTAAGAAACAATAACTCCATACAACAAAATAGTATCTTGAATTCTTTAAATGAGTTTCCTTCCCGTAAAGAGTTTCGTCAACAAAAATTTAATATTCACTGCTTTTACATTACGAACCCTCTCTCTTTTCACCGCAATGTCACAAAGTCACCTGACTTTTAGATGACATCAATAATACACCTGACATTAGCAATGATTAATCAATTCAGTTAAAGATGAAATTGTTCAATCTGGAGCTCACTTGTCTGGTTCTGATGTGATAATTGCCACACTGGCGTCAAAGGTGCAATATATCCTACTAGTTACCATCTATATCCACATATATCAATACATATATACACATATATAAACGTAAGTACACCCCATGCATATAGACCTACTATCTATACGCATAATACCCACACGTTGACCCAAATTCACACTCAACACCACAAATCATCCTCCCTGCTATTCTTTGCGGTACCATCAACGCACACAGAAGCAGCAGTCCTTCCACTGCCCAACCACCACCATCTAAAACAGAGACCACTACATTAATCAGTTCATTACTTTGCAGCACGGTTAGTCATCATTAATCTAACAACCTACTCACTCTCGCTCGCTCCCTCAACAAGAACTAATCTAGGATTTGGAAAAACTACCCATGGAGGATGCTTTGGCTCAACCTCTGAAATAGAAAGAGAATTTGGCTCTTTGTGCTTGAGGTGGAGATCACTTGTGCCAGTGAAAAAGTTGGGTGAGCAACAGTAATGGGGTCTATGGGTGTGTGTGTGTGTGTATGAGAGGAGAGGGGTAGGAGTTTCAGAGTTCAAATGTGGGAATGCATACATCCATAGGCGTGTACATTTTTTGTTAGTACTTCAGCGTATTAACAGTCTCTCTGGTGCCAAAGTGATAATAATTATCATTGGGATTAGACAGATCAGCTCCGGATGAAACAATTCCTTCAATGATTAGTGAGTTTTTCAGTAGGGGTGGAATTGAGAATCATTGCTAATGTTAATTGTCCATTTTATACCAAAAATAGAAAATGAGGCCAAAATTTTATAGATGTACATTGTAGAGTGTCACGTAGGACAGAGTTGAGGTGAATGCTTATCTTTCAAAATAACAGTTTAGTAGTTAGATACTTCTCATCATACACAATACGCATCTCTTGATTATATCTATTTCTCTTTGTAGACTTGTGCATCCAACTCCAAAAAACTGACACCAATTCTCATCTGATTTGTTGATCAGGCCGGGTGAAAACCACAATCGCAGGAAAACGGCAATTATGGCCCATCTACTTTTCCTACGGAGCTGCTGCATAATAATCGATCCTAACAATTCATCACAGCCTCTACGAAGCGAACATCAATTACACTTTTAAGTAAAGAAACAAGTAACAATTTTTTTCAACAATCAAGATATATTCCACAACCTCCAAAGCAAAGGTAAAACCAAAAATTACCTCTAAAAATTCATAATAGGACCCACAATCATATTGCTGCATAAAGAAAATTCATCCACATGAGAAGCCATACAAAATAATATGCGAGGTCTGCGGAGGAGGAAGGAATCTTACACGTAAAATATCACAAAGATCATGTTCCCTTAGTTTGGGAAACTCATCAAGTTTCACCAACCCCTCAGCAACAGCAACTAGGGGATCACATTTAAACTGAACATGGAAAAGGAGTTTGTAAGTTGAGGAAAACAGAAAAGACAAGACCCCCATACCCCAAAAATAAACAATCATGTCAATTCACTTTCCTAAAGGGTTATAAATTAGTACTTACAAGCTTTAGGCATGAGTTGAACTTGGAATACTCATCCTCGACCGAATCCCGAAAACCTATTCTCAAAAAATCTTCCTGGAATCGAAGTGAGAAAAAATGAGGGAAGGGCAATTAACAGCTCTTCCATTGTGTCAATTAACTCAATAAAGCTATGTGAAAGTATGAACATGTTATGATAAGCACCACAACTAACTGCACATCTCACAAACATTTAGGTTTAGTAAGATTGGTATAAACACAAGCATGGAACAGTCAGCAGACCATTTCATTTTTTATTTTTATTTTTTTACAGGCTACTTACGGTAACTGGGAATTTACATAAACAACACATCATAGAAGCCAGGATGACATTCAGATACATGCACATTTAGTAATATTAAAAGCATACATCATGTAAATTTAGGTCTTCCCCATCCCTTCAAACACTTACCTTCATGGATGCCTTTGGTTTTCATTCGTACATTGGAAACCACAGCAAAACGGAAAACAATTCACATCACTATTTTGAGAACAACAATCCCCATGATGCACAATTATCAGGAATTCTATTCGACATGAACTCTATACTGATGGACCATTATCTTCAACTTTAACAAGTGTTCGTTTTTTACCAACAAACGTTTCAGTTCCGGTTCTCACATTAGTTTTCTACCCATCACCCATGTACAGTTTTTCCAAATATATCATTTTTCCTAATTGGGAAAAAATGGAAAACAATTCATCTCCCAATTTTTGAGAACTACGATTCCCATGATGCGCATTATGAGGAATGTCATGGTTGTGTTACTCTAATTAATCTTGTCATACTCACTAGGATAATTGCCGACAAATTGACAAAAGCAATTTAGAATTGATATATTTAATAAACAAGACGTCTAGAACGTAATTCGCTGTGGTAGTCGTGTTCCCTGGTAACATAGATCTAATTTGAACAATGCTTTAACTCTCACCTACATTGTTGAAGTCTTTGAGAGGGGAAGGAAAATCATTTGGTTTAGTATAGATCTAAATTATAACAATCAAATGGTGCCTTTCGGGTACCAGAGTGAGAGTGGTAGTGGAGTCTCTGGTTGTCCTGAAATATTATTCTAAAAGGGCGCTGACTAAGATCAGAACACAAGCAGGAGAAATAGTTGAATAGACAATCATTGCTGTAGCCAGTATTGTTGTCCGGGAGTCATTATCTGTTTTCTTTTCAATTGGAGGTATAAACAACGATTTTCCATGATGTAGGAGTTTTGAGTCCTGAGTTTTGGGATGATATTGTCCAAGTAAATAGATAAGTTTATATTCAAGAAGTAATACTAACTTTGAGTGTTTGACTCTAAAATAGAGCATTGGAGTCAACAGGGTTTAGAATAAGGTTGACTAGAACCAACAAGGGGAAAGTAAATTTTGGTGAAAGTGGAATTGTACATACAGTAGAAGTGAAGATTGAAAACCATGAACTACCAGGAAGTGAACTATTCTGTTATTTGATTCTTAACATGGATGGAGACGGCAACATCAAGAAGGATGTGTTGTAAGACAAGGGGAGGAGGAAGTAGTAATGGAGGAATTGTTGAAAAAAGGAGTAGCACCAAGGGTTACACAAATGGAAAGTAAAAAAAAAGGGAAGAAACTAATGAGAAAACAAAAGGCCAAACGCATGTTAATTAACAACACTATGAAAGTTAAAGGTTCTTAAAATTGAAGATATGGTGCATCTAGATAAATATTAAATAGAGACCATAGATGAAATGTCAACTCCATATTCCAAAATCAAGTTGATCCCCAACTGTTGTCACTTGTTCTTAACAAATGTGAACTCCTGTCAAATACACCAAGGAAAATGACTCATCAAGGCACCCTTATACCACAAACTATACAAATACCCACGGATGTCTATTCTCTATTGTCATCTAAAACTTCTTTGTACGGTATGAAAAGTGAACCTTTAGACTCGGTCAGGAAATTTCACAATGGATAGAAAAGTACAGCTATGCAATTGAGCATAAAATATATTTCCAGTACACGTACAATTAAATTAGTCAATAGCTTGTTCTGAACAGCAAATCGATCATTACAGAGTATGAGAAGCTAATAGTTAAGGTGTTGAGATCTATGAACTTTATTTTGAATCGACGAAAGTGTTTTATGAACAATCCCAGCACAAATGGTGCAAGGATGCCTAGTCAACTCTAGCCAACCACCGATACACATCATTGAACAACTTATGCATAAACACAGGTAGAAAAACTGAAAAAATAAGACTAAATCATCAAAATGACATACTAAGGCAAGGCTAGCAAATCCAGTTCAAGTTGCTAACAAGGAACAACTAAACCCGAAAAAAATAAACCTGTGAATCAAAATTGAGCATTATTTGACAATTCCACTTTCTTTACTCTAGAACTGCGACCAAAGTAGACATTATCGATAAAACGTTGAGTAATAAATAAATCATCACAGGAAATTGACACCACTACCAGAAGTTGTCACATATACATTAAGGTAAAATTTATCATATCAGAAACATCTAAGATACGCATGGAAGCAATATCAAGCACAGTACAAATTGAATCAGTAAACGAAAAAATCTATGTACGCAGGGAGACCGAATTTACCTTATCAAATATACTCATGATAAACTTGGCTGCACATCTAAACACGTTTTCTCGAGTATATTCGTAGTCCGAGTCATTGAATACATTGTATAAACCACGCATACCAGCACGAAATATCGCCCGTATGCATAATGCTGCAATAACCTCCGCAATCGTATACTCAACATCGGCAGACAATGGAGCACTAGACAAGGCCTACAATGGACTCGGGGATTAAAGGTGTAATGCAATAAAAGCAATGTAATATCTACTTACAGCCAAAAAACAGCTGGAACGGATGAGATCCAAGGAATAATGCTTTACACAAAAAATCAAGGATTAGTATGTGAATGCTGAAATAACCCTAGAATAAATAATGCAATAAGAGCCTCATCCAAACATTATTTTCCCAGTTTCTTGAGGCATCCATGTGTCTTCAACGTCTATCTTATTGTTCTGTTTCACTTTCATGCTGTTTTCTTTTAACTTTTTAAGTTCGTTAATTCTACCGAGGATTGTTAAACATATTTAAGAATGTAGAACATGCAGAATCCAAGTTTTCCATAAGATGTCTAGGAGCTGAGCTTTCCATCTTGCACACTAAAAAGAATACAGGAGGTAAAAAGGGCTAGATACCTCATTTGATTCCTTCTCTCTGTCAGGGTCATATTCCATCTCATTCTTGGCCTTCTTAAGATTCTGAAACAGCAATCTCAGAAGTCAGAAGCTACAATTAAAAGGGGACAAATGCTATGTAGAACATAGCGGTGAGCAAAAAATCCGCTAAACCACACCATCCCGGAAAACTACGGGTAAAGGTGCGGGTTAATCCATTCTAACCCGCTGTATCTGTATATGCCAAAATAATAACCACTAAGATATTGTCATATCCATGTTAAGGTAGACTGTACTACACTTGATTAACTCCACCTATGTCTTTGTATGGATTTTGTGTGTAGTTTAATGCTACTGGTTTTTGTATTACTCCCTCCGTCCCAAATTGCTTGCCCTTTTTGGGTTTCTGGGCATTTTGCACACAAAATCTAAAGCATTAGCATTCATTTTCTGAGAAAAAAATTTACACCAATTTAAAGATCTAATTGAGTAGAAAAAATTGGTGTAAATTTCTTTAAAGGATAATTCTCATAAACACATTATTTTTTGCGTGCATCTTCCCCAAAAAGGGCAAGCAATATAAGACAGACGGAGGGAGTAA
Source organism: Vaccinium myrtillus (assembly GCA_016920895.1). Taxonomy (NCBI): domain Eukaryota; kingdom Viridiplantae; phylum Streptophyta; class Magnoliopsida; order Ericales; family Ericaceae; genus Vaccinium; species Vaccinium myrtillus. The sequence goes on from CM029271.1 coordinate 11,577,617, forward strand.
CTATTATGTGGTCTATGTTCGGTATTACTGATTTTATGCTATTGGTTCCATTATTTATCTGAAATAGTGAAGTCTTTATTTCAACCCGCTTAACCCGCGAGTCGAACAAGGGCGAGAGGAGTTCTATCAAGAGGTTGTGTTTTAGGGCTCTGTTTGTATGTTTGCATTTGCGTGTGTATATTTCATCTTAGTTTTAACTAAAGAAATGGGGACACAAACATGGTGGCGGACACACAAAGGAAAGAAATATTATTTTGCAGTGCTTCAATACAAAGTGAATGAATGAGATGATTATGGACAGGACACATGTACATACAGAAGTACCAACCAATACGATTGAATGGTTGTCTTCTTCCTTGTCACAATAAGCCTGCAAGGCGCCTCTCTCTTCTTCTGTCTTCAACATGTCCCAGGCTTTCCTCTTTCCAAGCAACGTCTTATGTTCTTCAAGTGTCATCCCCTTAAAAAAGAGATGTAAAAAGTAAGATTGAGGTGGGCTAGGGTTCAACCAAGACCATAGTCATATGACATGTGTCAAGAATAAAGTACTTCCTTTCACTAAGTCTTGAGTCGTTGATTGATTTTCATGGACGGATGCTAATCAGCAATATGCATTGAGAAATTACCATAATGACATCGTCTTCTCCTGCAACACCTGCAGCCAAATCATTTGCAACTGTTTGGGGAGTCTTCCCTTGTTTAGATACGATTAAAGCAGCAAACCTGTATCACAATAGATTAATTAAATACCAGCAGAGAATAAGGCATTTTAAGCAGTACAGAAAAGGTGCTCCACTATTATACTACGGTTAAGGTGCACCACGGGTCTTGATAAGTCAACCAACTTGTAATTAATACTGTCGATCTACAACCTAATGGCTCTCAAGAGGTATTTTCGCAGATGTTAAGCCACGTCTACATTTCCAGGCAATGAAATACAAAACAAAACATCATGAACTATTTACAGCTGAATTTGAGATGACAAACCTTTTTTTTCTTTTTGGCTAATGAAATGACAAGCTATAAATGGGTGGTTTTTCCATAAGAAATACTAAATAAACAAAGATAAGCAGCTACTGAAGGCAGTGAGCTAAAAGTTATCGGAAAACTGAAGATGTTAACATAGAGTCGTTTATGTTCAAAAAAAAAAAAGCAAACAACTAGTGTTACCTTCACTAATTTGAGTCACTAGGACCGCCTAATGTTCAAAGTCAATTTGATTAGTAGATTACTAGAGCTTAAACTGAATCCATTATATCACTATCACAAGTCTCCACTTCTCAAACAAAGGAATAGAGCTTCATATGATTGTGCCCCTACTATTTAGACGAAAGAATCCACTGTAAAAATGGATTGTGAATAACCAAGGTTCTAAAAGACGCTAGTCTGTTCCTGGTTAGTAGGCTGCCGAATAGCGACTTTTGGCCAACTAATCGCCAACTTCGCCGACTTCTCTTAGGCAAGCAACTAGTCGGGTTTCGATCAAATTGCCTAACTAGCAAATTGGGGCCAAATAGTTGGCCTACTTGACCGATTTTTAGAACACTGAATAACACACAACACCAATTTAACCATATACTAGCAATATGTAATGTAATGACTGCCATTTGGGAAGAGCTTTAGGATGAATTCTATGGTCACGGTAGATGGCAACGAAGAAGGGAGGGAAAGAACAAATTTGACTTTACAGGTTGGATACCCCTGAACACGATTGAGCTCGATGTAAAAAAAAAAACATACTCATGTGGCCGCCTCAATTGATTGGGGATTTTGGGATTTAAGGCTTGTTTTGGCTTGTGTCTTTTTTATACAGTAATGAAGTGTGTCCAAAAATTTAACACATACACAAAACCAGCAGAGTACTTCCTCAAACAATACCTACAAAACTCTCCCCATATTCGAACCAAAAAACAACTCAGATTAAATCTCTGGCAACATTTAATACAACAGAAATGCAGTATTCAGTCAAACATATCCACTAATAAAAATGTGCCTCTAGGGCCTTTCCGGAACACAAAATCTAATAATAGATGCCGAATGAACAGTAAGAAAAAAGATCTAGCAAACTAGACCAAACCACTGAACTACTTAGTACCTTATAGTAGCCAACTCACAAATTAAGGATAACAAAATGTGGATTTGATCTCTACCCTTGGACCAACATGAAAACCAACAGAGACGGTTACAGAAGGAGAAGGAATATAGCTTCTGACAAATAGAAGCCGAGTCTTGAGGGAGTGAGTTATATATTCCTTAAAAGAAGGAAAGGGGAAGGGAGGATCAACGGCATCTAACAGGTAAGAAGTTAGTAACAACATAAGCAACGCATCTCCAACATACACATTGCAAAAAGAATTCAAATGAAGCAAGCACACAAAAACTGCAAAAAGAAAACAAATTAAGCAAGCACGCAACCAATCATGAGAAAGTGTCCCATTAGAAGCAACGCAACCAGAATCTCGTGATTGGTAAAAACAAGCAGCAAGAACAAGAACCAATCTTACCAACCATCCCAGACATCCTTATGCGCGTCATTCCTACGGTAAGCAAACCCCGTATCATGTAGGTGGTACCCATAAGTACCTAACCCCGAAGTTGGATACTTCTCCAAACCGTTGTTCCTGATACAGAACAAGGACTTTGCCATTGATATTTAAACAAAGGCAACAGCACGTTGGAATGAAACAGAGAGAAATCCCAAAAAAAAAAATTAAGCCACAACTTACACTTCCGGATCGTATACACATCCATCTGCAGTGACATCCTCGCCCTTAAACAGCCCTCCATAATTACCGGTTTCGTAGCTACTGCCTAGATACATAATAATCTCCTTAGAAACTCGCTCGTCAGGATCTTTGTTAACATATTTGGTCGGTTTTGACAAAGATTAACAAAAACGGATTGAACTCCCATGTCAATCAAATAAAAGACAACAAACTTGAAAACTGATCAATCAAAAGGGAGATGAAATAATCCAAACCTATCGAAGAAACAGCCGCTTCAACATCCATTGTGACGCTTGAACGTGACCTATATTGGAATTGGGAAGTGACACAATATATGTATCTATATCCAAAATCTGGAGGCCATAATAGAGAGCGTTTTTCAATTTCATGTACAGAGGTTTTTGAATTTTTCGTAGATACATAAATCCTCACCGTTCAAAACACCCATATCAATATATATCAATATATGTATATGTACATATGTATGTATAGGGTCAGAATCCAGTCCGGACTTTTCATTTCCCGGCCAAATGGTCGGGATCCGAACTGTTGGATGTGTTTAAAACGTGTTTTCAAGGGCTTACGCGAGGATTCGCCAAAAAAAAATGACCGGGAAAGGCTTCATCCGAACAATTTTTGATAAACTGTAAATATAACAGTTTTTATCTAAAACTGCTCGGATGAAGCCTTTCACGGTCATTTTTTTTTTGGCGAATCCTCGCTTAGGCCCTTGAAAACACGTTTGAAACACATCCAACGACTCGGATTGAACTTTCTGACCGACTAAGGCCTTGTTCTCCAATAGATTTTAGGTAGATTTTATGAAAATCTCGTAAAATGAGCATTTTATGGAGAGGTGATAAAATTGAGTTGTTTTCTCAACTAATAAAATGTAGTAGTTTTTCTATAGATTTTAAGAGGATTTTATGAAAATCTCATAAAATGACTTTTACATTTTATGTGTTGAGATTGTAGTGTTATAAAATGTGAGATTTTATGTACCTAAAATCTATTGGAGAACAAGGCCTAAGGTCTCTAATTTTAAGAGGAGTATTGACTCTTTGTTGATCAAAACTTATCCTAACTGTGACATCTAAGTATTGTTGAATATAATTATATAACACTTCTCATCTTCTCGGACTTCACTACAGCTTAATCTCATGCCTTCTTTCTCTTCTTATATACTCCTTTTTCCCCTTCAACCCATTTCACTGCTCAAAAAACCTCTTGGATTGAAAACTTCCATTTCATTTGGTATGTTTCTTTTCAAGATCTCCTCTTGATCAACTTTTTAATTTCTCTTTTTTGGAATTACTTTTTCTTTCTAATTTTTCTCTTACCTTTCAAAGGTCCAATCTTTTCCCATTTTCTCAACCTTTTTCCTTTCGTTTTTTAATGTGTTTATATTCAATCACAACGTGAACTCTTCAGCTTTCCTTAATTGGGTTCTCTATAAATAGATCTCACGCTTTAATTTGAAGAGGTCGTTCCTGAGGGGAATCAACGTGAATCGATTGCCAAAGTGCCGTCGTCGATCAGTGAAGCAAATATATACATATAAACATATATTGATAGGTGAAGAGACATAAATTCCTTTGAATGCCCTTCAAAGGAGTTTGTGTCATGTTTTCCATCCTTGAATTAGATGGAAAGTGGTTGATTGGATGAGGTGGATAACATTTGGATAGCTAGAAGAGCAAGTAAAGTAAATTAGTAGTTGGAGGGGGAAGTAACTAAAAATTAAATATGTGCGTAATATGCGGCAAAAGAGAGAGAGAGAGAGAGAAAAAACAAAAGAATCAAAGATTATTGAAAAGTGGAAGTGTAGCAACGTTTTTGGCAAATAGATCTGAGATTGTTTACTAAGAAATGGATCTGAGATCAAATTACTGGAAGAGAGAGAAAATGCAAAGGACACTGTTGCACCAACATACAGCATTGTAGTCGCACGGTCGGTCGAGCCGGAGAGGAAGGAGAGAGAGGTAATTCCAGTTGTACCCACTCCATCTTATCCGTTGAGGTTAATTGTTTATTTGGGCTGAATGAGGTGTGTAAGACTGGGCTGAATTACCATAGCAAGCCCAGCTGACCCATCTGAATCTGCACTGGGCCTGAATATTGTGAATGGGCCAGAGATTTGGGCATCCTGTGGAAGATGGACTACCCATATAGTAAAAATAACTTTAATAAGGAATTGTTCTAAGGTCCATTATAGTATTTTTGTTACATGTCTAGTCCACCTCATATTTTCATAACACCTCTAATCCACCTTTTTGCATTTTCTAAGGTATAAGGTCCATTCTCCCTCACATTAATAATAAAATACAGAGGTTTTTGAATTTTTCGTAGATACATAAATCCTCACCGTTCAAAACACCCATATCAATATATGTATATGTACATATGTATGTATAGGGTCAGGATCCAGTCTGGACTTTTCATTTCCCGGCCAAATGGTCGGGATCCGAACCGTTGGATGTGTTTAAAACGTGTTTTCAAGGGCTAACGCGAGGATTCGCCAAAAAAAAAAATACCGGGAAAGGCTTCATCCGAACAATTTTTGATAAACTGTAAATATAACAGTTTTTATCTAAAACTGCTCGGATGAAACCCTTCACGGTCATTTTTTTTGGCGAATCCTCGCGTAGGCCCTTGAAAACATATCCAACGGGATCCCTTCACGGTCATTTTTTTTGGTAATCATGAAAACTACTCCAATATTTTTCAGGGATCCATAACGTAATCGATAGGTTCTGATTTTAACTAGTATTGTAAAATAATCTCTCCGCCTCATTTTCACAGTCCAATATTCCATTTTAGACTTTACCTTAATAAATGTCCATTTTAAAAAGTTAAAGGGTAACAATTACTACATTTCTTGTTTTGCCTGTCTGATTAGCTTCCATTTTAAAAGTTACTGTAATGGGTAAGTATGAACATTATGTCTCCATACAAAGTTACTACAATTTTTGAAGTGTAATAATAATATCTTCATGAAAAATTAAATTTACAAAATTGGATAGTACTTAAAAAGAGACGAATGAGGTATACATTATTCCCAACACACAAAAAAAAAAAACAATCACCTTTTCCCAGTTTTATAAGCATATGAATCCACACACCCTATTATCAGTGGCACAGAAAAATAGTTTTAAAGACCAGATTATAAGTGTAATTATCAAATGCAAACAGAAAAAGGAAGTTTTGGTCCCAAAAACCTCCCCAACTTCAAAATGTGATTGAGATTTTTTTGGGGGTGTGAATCGTGCACGTTCAAGTGAATCTCCAACCCTCACGTCCAAGTAAATCTCAATCACAATATTTCGTATTCGGGGAGATTTTCAGCGACCAAATTAGGGAATTGTAATGTTCCTGTTGAAGTGCAGAAACAAGTATAACTGAGAAGACACTATAGACTAATCACTAACATAATTATGGAAACTCTGAGCTTCATCTGATTACCAGAACATTGACAACTGAACCAACAACACCCACATTAGCCGATGATAACGAATTTAGACTGAAAACGAGAAGTAAAAATCGTGGATAATACAGGGAAATGCCCACAAGCTATCTATACAACCACACGATTATGATGATTCAAACATTAACTACCCCAAAGGTTAGCTGATCAACATTGTATCCTCCTCTTTGTACTCTGCGGATTTCTCAGCAAAAGGATAGCAGTCTAAGTCAGAAGCATGCCAACATCTTCCACTGATTCTTTCTGATTTCGAGTTTCCTCTTCTTGCTAAACTCGGAATAAAATAACACTGGCATGCTAGCTTAAATATTAGAATCAACCACAAAATAGGAGAAATCGGAGAAAGGAAGAGGCACTAAGACGCAAGAAAAGGCCGTCCTGATTTACTCCTTACAGCTGACGTTGGGGCTTCTTGTTATTGCGTGCTACGCATCAACCCACCTCGTCCTATGTTTCTGCACAAAAGAATTGTGTAATTGTTTCAGTTTTGAACACAAAATAATCAGAACATCAGTCATACCACTTTTATCAGTGCTTGGAAGGTTCAATAATGAACCTTGGGATCACAATCCTAAAAGTTACATCAGACCGATGTTGGACCATCTTGTCTCGGAAAACATAAATAATTTTGCAACTCTCAAATTTGTTTGGTAAACTAGAAAGTTGCTTTATAAGAAGACTTTCATAGCTAATATGAGGAAACAATTTGACTAAACTTGATCATATTGCATGACAGAGGTCTTCAGAGAGGGAAAAAATGAGCCTCATCCAGATTTGTTTTTCTTTCAGCATTTTACCCGACTTCTAGACATTGAAAAGCAACTTCCAGACCAAATTCTAGGATGTTTATACCTGTTTTCTATGTGCCCACTTCTTGAAAATCTTTTTTCCATCTTTATTGATTTTTAAGCAAACAGTCGAGCAAAATTTTGGGCTTTTATTTTTTTCCGCTTTACCATTGAAACAAACAAAAGTTTAATCACAACACGGAGGTCATATAACTAATGGAAACCAAAAATCAACAAGTAGCAAGAAACTTTTTTCATTTTACTAATCTTCGTAAGAAAGCTTATCATACAAAATAGGGAGATGTATTTCGGTTCTTTTATCGTTCATGCTGCTCTAGCATAACAAACAATTAATATTCTGACACATTCTTCAAATCTGTGGCTTCAACCATCTAAACTAATCAACATGCCTTTAAATAATTAACATTTTTATCTGCAAACCCGTAACTTCATTAAGCAGTCCTATCATTTTTCGGGAAGTAGTTGACATCATATAAAAACTTATGCTATGATTAGCATTTAGCAACACTAGGTCTAGAAGTATAGCAGGGAGAACTGCTTAAAGCTACAAGAAAGCAACTGTACTCGAAGACCAACACAAGACATCATGTACTTGAAACCCAAGTGTACTACTCCCTCCGTCCCAAAATGTTTGTCACACATCCATTATTCACACCTCTCGAAAAATCATCTATATTTTTAATGTATAACAAATTATATATGCAATATGGATCTTGTTTGATAGATTTTGCTTAGTTTTATTAAACAAAAGTTTCAAATCGTAAAAAGTAGTATAAATTACAAAATAAAGATGATTTTTTGAGAGGTGGGAATAGTATTTTTGGCCAAACATTTTGGGACGGAGGGAGTATAATTTTTCACTTGGTATCTGTACATGTCTGAGGGGGAAGACGATATACCCTACCTTGCAGGTAGCAACTGAGAACTGCTCACAGGACCCTTGGAATTCCCAAACCGTTTGGCCCTGTTTTCATGTTCTTTGTCTTCACGCATGGAAGCTACCTCCTTCTCCATGGCAGCAACCTCTCTTCTCATCTTCTTGGCCTCAACCTCCATCGCTTTAGTTAAAGTGTCAACCTTCTTTGCTAACATCTGAAAAAGAAGAAGCAAAACCCAACTTCAACCATGGCAATACAAAGGAGAATCATCAAATCAATGGGACAGGAAATCAACCTCAATTGCATCATCCTTGTCCTTGAGGCTTTGATCTTTTTCATGACCAGCTTTCCTCAACGCAATCACTTCCTTTTGTAGCAAATCATACAACACTACGGGCACACTATCCTCTGTATCCATTACAGGAAAGTCTTGGGTTTTTTCTTCTGGACTCTCTTTCCAGGTATTACTAGTGGTTGCAGCATCCTTCGTGCTCCCAAGATCAAAATTTGGAGCGGTTCCATTCAAAAGGATTTTACCCCTTTCTAATGATCGTGTGCCGCCATCAAATGATTTCGATGTTCCTCTTGCATTCTTCAATATTGAACTTGAACCAGAAGATAAGGTGGATCTCAACTGAAAGGATGGAGATCTCTTGGGCAAAAGGCCATTGGAGGCCAATTTAGAGATGTTATCAGCTCCACCCAGAGATTGGCGACGCGAAAGGCCACTGTTTATGCTACTTCCCTCTGATGTGAGACGATTGCTACTGTTTGGCGATCTCAAACTATCTTCTAGCACTTTGAGTCGCAGTTGATATTTTTCCTACAAAATGTAAGTAAGTGTCAAATTCAAAACACGACTATCAAACATGGTGGACAACCATAGCTCAACAGGCAAACCAAATTATTACTTTCAACTGAGCTTCGTATTTTGCAGTTCTATCAGTTACATTGAGCTTGTCCCGGAGTTGCTGCATCTCTCCCTGTCATAACAGCTTTTGGTTATAATTCTCATCTATTAAATGTATAGAACCTAACTTTTGTCTCTCATCACATGCCGAAACAACAAATCAGAATGCTCTACACAACCCCCCATTAGAAACAAGCAATACCTGCAAAAACCTTCTTTCCTCAAGCCATTGTTTCACAGGCATTACTTTGTCATTAGAATCTTTCCATTCATTAGCTACAACTGTAGCCACCCTATTTGCTGTCACTTTTGCACGTGCAAGCTCCCTATCAAGTGTTTTTCTCTCCTCCTGGAAAATAACCAAATACAGCCAACTTTGAGCATTATTTACAAGCATCTAACTGCTAGAATGTTTAGAGGCAAGTATTGACATAACCCAAGGTTTTGCCAATAAATACTAGACATTACATTCATCTCTTGAACTTTGCGCTGGTAATCCCTCACAGCATTTGCAGCTGCACCCCCAGCAAGGACAGCCTCTTCAAGCTCACTAACAGTTTGGGTAAGTTTCTCAACCTCAGCAACCTTTTGGCGGTGCATTTTGTCCAAAATTTTATTTTCTTCCTGATACACCATTGCATTAGACATATATACGTATCCAAGTTAATAAAACACGCTAATCATGCAACTACACAGCAAACATTTGATGACCTTAAAAGAAAATCAGTGCCCTCAATCACCATACCTGGCAAATTTCTATCTGCTTCATCAACTCTTGGTTCTTATTCTGAAGATCATCCACCATGGAAGCCTTGGCCAAGGCAACCTGAACAGTCCGCTCCGCTTCAAGCAAAGCAGCTTCTTTGGATTTGGTGAGGCGATCTAATGCCTTGTTGTCATCCTGCAGCTTTGCAATCTGAAAGGAACAATCACTACCAGTCAGTATACCCTGGGATATGCATAAATTCAGTTTTCCGCAACGGGAATACCCTCTTACCTCTTGACGGGCAAGTTTGAGTTCAGCCTCCAGTGGTGCAAGGATGGCTTCTATGGGAGGCATGTCATCATCTTTTTGAGCAGCATGAACCCTTCGGAGAGTGGCTTCTGCGGCAAACTGAGCTGCCATAGAGGCCTTCTTCTCGTCGTTGATTTTCTTTATCTCAAGATTCTGCAAGAAGAAAATCTCACATTTAGGTTAGTAGTTAGCCTAAGGAAAAAAAAACAGAAAATGAAATGGGTTTGGGCCATACCTTGCTTTCTAGAAGAGATTCAGCTAACTTAAGCTTTTCTTCCACCTTTGATAATTCTTCCGTTAGCTACAATGAAAAGAAGCACGGCAAACAAAGTCAATTTTCATTCCACATTAAACACTGTTACAGAAAACATAATAAAAAGAAAACGCTCTGCAACCCAACAATTACCCAGATACTCACCCCAGGAGCCCAAGTATCTTTACGTATATTTGCTTCTGTTTTGAATTATGTTTCCTTGTTTTCTTAACATGTCATCACTTACGTCGAAATAGTGTTACCAAAAACTCAATATCTAATCAATTGTTTCACGTATACGATTATTAGTGGCTTTTATATATTGAAATTTGCATACAAGGGTAAAATAATAGAAACAGTAGGGTTCCTGGTTTTCTTTTTCCAGCTTTGAAACAGTAGGGCGCCTGAATATCTTGTGGAAAAGGATAAGGCGCACTGAATAGTGGCTCTTATATATTTGGCTTAAAGTGTTAGCAAATGAAGATATCGGCACACAATCTTAAGTTAGCTTTCCTTCATGGCTCATGCCCTGTTTTGATTAAAGCGGGTTTCTATATTTTCTTTTTCTTAATGGAGAAAGTTAATATTCTTTAGTTGTGTTCCTTCAGTTTGTATATCCTAGATGACACGCCCCCTCATGTTCACATCCAAAGAATAAATTATCAAATTACACCATAACTACTCAAACCAAATTAAGACATATGTCCTAATTCCATGAGTCAACTAAATGAATCCTTTTTTCCACTCCCCTTGGTCAACTCCTATGTACTAACTTTAATTAAATAAATTCAACCATTTTTTTCTATGACTCCTATGCATTTTCATTTGGAATAAAATGCTGCCACTCTTTCTTGTCATTGCATCACGTAAAGGTACAGTAGAATCAGAAAGAAAAAGTATAATCCAATAAATAACTTAAAGTGTTGCTTCAATCATTATGAAAAAATGTTATCCTAGGTCAAATAATTTTTTGTGCGTTTGGATTTTGAGAGCCCTCACAAGTCACAACCCAGGCACAATGAAAGTATAAGGGCGCACTCTGCCATTAAGCCAATAGAACTTAAATGGATTGTGCCATGGAATAGAAACCTATAAAGGTAATATCTTTTCAAATTCAGGGACACCCTAGAATCAATAAAAATGGGCAAACAATCTGCGCCTGATCTTGGTAGATGACTAAGCCATCTTAGTTTCCTCTCTGTTTCATGGTGTTACACTCACCACACATTTGTCTAAGCATCCTTGTCACACTACACTCCATTTTTTTAACGTGTAGTATCTTTGCTGCCCAACATTCTGCCAAAAAAGAATAGCTAACCTAAGACCTTCTATTAACCGGAGAGGACTGGCCAGTTCAATCAGCTGAACCATCAACCGGACCATGGTCCGGTCCAAACTAACGCAAAAACCTTTTCAAAAACCGGCTTATTTTTATGAAAACCAGTGAAATGAAACGGTTGAACCGGCAAACCGTGTAAACCGGTCTGGGTTAACAAACCGGAGATGGAAAGACTAAAACTTTGACTAATTAATTGCAACAAAAATCCTTTCAACTGCCTATTTAAAGCTCAACAGCTGGCAGTAGAAGACTTTTTACTGCCCCGGGCAGCACAAGCCTTGGAACAACTTTACTTAGCTTTGAGGAGCCTTGTCATGCTTTAATAAAGGCCAGGCTTGCTTCCAAGTTTGGTTTCTCTCCGATGTTGGATTAAATCGTTGAACGCAAAATGAACACCACAGCTTGTTCGAGTATGCATGCATTCCAATCTTTTTTAGGACACTTATTCTTTACACACTTTGTTATTTTTCTACTAATAATATATTTTTGACATCATGGTTCTGTTCCGCTTCGACCGCGATTGAACACCAGTCCACCCGGTCCCTTTTTTGGTTCGCTCACTGGTCCGGTTTTCAAAACGTTGCTATAAACTATTTCTTTCAATTTGTTGATATAAGGAGTCACATTGATCGAGATCAAACATAACAAACAACCACAAATATGGCATTGCGTACTAATGTTCATCTTCCCCCTCAAAAACCCAATCCCTTCTTGGAATAGGTTGAAAGCCACGATCATGCTTGATTCCCTCCTAGATTGAGACTAGGTCAAAAGTGTTGTTTTCACTGAAACCATATCCAGAAAATACTATTTAATGGGACTTGCAATCACTACCAGAGTATAACCAGCACCAGAATCAGCTGGGATAATGACAGCGTAACCAACACTAGAATTAGCAATATTGCCTAACAGGAGCTCCCCCAATTTTGATAGACAAGACCTTTTGAATAATTAAAGAACAGGAATATGCTCGAAACCCTTTTTATCAAAGGAGAGAGACATACTTGACAGAGCAGTTAATTCCCATGTCCCATGGCTATCGACCATTCGCTAACTGTTCGTAAGTCAGAGGCGATTCCTTCATATGAGAATTTTTGGTGTTCCACGTTTGGCAAGCAGAAGTCCAAATATCACATGAAGAAGTCAAAAACATAAACTGACTGCAGTTTTTTGGACTCTGCATATAAAAGGGAGGACACCCTATCCGAACTTAACTATTCCCGCCAGCCCTCTACCATCCATCATTCTATCACATTAGCCACTGAATTTAACTAATACTCCTACTAGGGAGAAGGAAATCAAGCAGTAAAACAACTAAATAAATCTGACACTTGCCTACAAAAACGACACTCGAATCATCTGCGACAATGATGTATAAAAATTACAGTTCCTAACATGTGAAGTTTAAAAAGAAATATCAGCTAAAATAGACAATGCTAGCGCGGCAGCACCTCACATTGTTGATAAACTTAAGTTACACCAAGAACTCCATTAGCAAACACCATCAGCTAATTCAGAAAATACCAAACACAACAAATCAGAATAGAACTCCAATCTATGCAAGCCTATAGTAAGAGGACCACCATTAGGTTAACTACATCGAAAATACAGCAACCTGCATAAGCTAAACTCAATGTATGAGTATATTGATCGGCATAAACTCATTGTTCTCTATAGCACATAATCCCTTCTTGTTTAATGTGGCTAATCAGGAAAGAAAGGAATTGGCGACATTTTGATGGACTCAGAGACAAAGTTTGACTTCAGAGTTCTTTAATTAGTAGGAGTAGCTTTTATAGTTGAAACCTTAGTCAGATAATACTTCAGTACGACCCTTAGCTCCCACTCTCAATCCCCACTTTGTGCTCGCGCTCTCGCAAATTTTGGTTGTTTGGGATATTTTTACGAAAGACAGCTTTCATGCGCATTATATGGTAGGCTGAAACTCCAGGTCTTTCCTTCACCAATTTCATAACACATTCAACTATAAGGGAATGTATGATTGTATGCGGCTTTTTTCCCTTATTCGACCTCTTTCTGTATACGGGTGGCATTCCTTTTAATGCCTCGGTTGACGGAATAGCTTATTTCCAAATAAATTTTGAGTTCATTAATGGAACGATTAGCTTGAAAAGAAAATTTGAGTGCAAAGCATTTCGAAAGAAAGATACAGAACCTCTTCAACTGCCTTCTCTCTAAGGCGCTCTGAAAGCCTAAGTGCCTTGATCTCCGCATTCGCTTCCCCCAATTCTCGATCCTTATCTGCACAACAAAACAAAACAAACACACCACAAATCAAACAACAATCAAAATCAAAGCATTACCGCAAATAAAAAATAAAACAAAAGTCGCATCGCGAGACACTGGATCTCACCCCTGACTTCATTCTCCAAGCGATTGAGCTCCACCTTGACCGGATCCGACCCGTGTAGCAGATTCATGAACTCATCCGCGTCCATACTCGGCTGCCGCACCGGAGCTCTCCGCCTCGAACTCCTACCCTCCCTGAACGATCCCGAAACCGGCAATGGCAGCGCCAGAACACTGCCTCCGTTTTCCGCCGGTGCCGGAGACACTCCCCCTCCACCGTCACCGGAAACCTCCGCCATCTCGGATCTACCTTTGTTTCACTATTGCTGCACAACCTCTATGGAGAGAGAGAGTGTGTGTATTTAGAGAGAGAAATCCAGATGAGCAGACATTTGTTATTATGGGTTTTTACTATCAGTTGTTGGGATTGTGAGCTGCTTCTCTCTAGGAGATGTGTTTTTCTTCGGGGGGGTGTATGATTGTCAGTTCAATTACTATAACGAAACAAAATACTCTTCGAGTTAACAGAGACTATTGCGGTGTTAATTCAGTTTACGCGCATCTTGATTGATCTCGTCTTCATTACGGTTATAGGCCGGCCATTTACACCGAGACTAAGAGCATTTCTAATTTTCTATCAAGCTTTAAACCTCTATTTTAGAGACCGGATGTGACATATAAAAGGGAAATTTTGCAATTGAATCCCTCTTTCATTTTACTTTTTGTACTTTTTGGAGGAACCAATCTTTCTTTTTTGAGATTTGGAAACCAAAGGGTAGATATTTGGAGAGCCAAAAGCAAATTTATAGACCAAACCTCCGTAATGTACAAAAAATTGAAGAAAAATGGAGCGAAATACAAAATCTTCTTCTAATATGTCAGATCCGATCTCTAAAATAGAGTTTTAGAGCTTGATAAGAGATGCTCTAAGAGCATCACCAATGGTATAACCAAAACTAGATAGTCAAAAGTTGTCACATTAGATTTTGATTATCTATACAAGACATTTATAAAGTTAACAATGTGGAGTGTCACAGTGGTATTTTGTGTCCATAATAAATTAAAAAAAATACTACTCACTCTAATTTTATTCATCAAATGGACACAACTTTAAATTTGTACATATACTTTTTATAATATCAGTACCATTTAAAAGATATTTACAATACCTTTAAAATGAGACCAATCTTGAACATATTTTGATGAAGATTAAAAATTCATAATTTCAATTTTTTTAGAGAAAGTGCAAAAAAATTGAGTTTTGAAGTAAGTATTTGAAAAATGGAGAGAGAATGTTTTTAATTTGAAATTCATTCTACCAAAAAAGACTTGTAAATAGGGTATGGTCCCCAAAAGTTGGTTATTGAGTTTTAGTTATTGAGAAAATGTTAGTATTACTTTTGATTATCCAAATGCCAAAATTTGGTTATTGGCTAAAAAGTTGTTAACTTTGATTGTGTCAATGTGAGCCAGTTTTTGGACAAACATTACTAACTTTGATTATTTAAATGTTTTGATTATCCCATTGGAGATGCTCTAAGGGGTTCGTAAAAAATTATTGTTTTCATAAAGTTTGACCCCAATAATTAATCATAATTAATTGTGTGGCGAGCCAAATTCACCAACCAACCGAACTGACGTATCGGGCTATTATTTATCATTTATCAGGCTATTATTTTAAGAATACCCTACTGCTGCGTGGGAACTAGGAAGTGAATGTGAACGGACTATGTATTATTTTATTTCGTTTGAAAGAGATTTCTTGTCCATATCAGTGGAGAAAAGAGTTTTCCGATACCTTTTTTTAAGTAATAAGAATTAAACCTTCCGGTATTTGCGTTTACGGGTTTTTATAATATTATTTTAACAAACAGAAAATGTTTATTTAAAAAAAAAAATTTTGTTGAAAAATTAATGATGTCAAAATTCATGTCTATCGGATATCAATCCATAAACTTACTTCGAGTTAAATAGGTCTTAATTCAGCATGCAAATTGTTTTCATCGAGATCAATGTACTTCATAAATCGCCCAAGTAGATATGCACGGAACTTTTAACACATTTAAACTTTGTAAATCTAAAAGATGAATGATTTCCATCATCAAAGTCGACCAGAGCCCACAAACACTAAAATGATCGGTCATATTGTGTCTTATATAGATGGAGAGAAAGAGCTTGTGTATGTTATAGAAAGAAGTCCGTATGCATTCTTTCAGAGAAAATTTTGGGTGCAAATAGGGTAGCGTCGGACGAAGTGCTCTCGGAACATCCAAGCCGTCCAAAAGTATGTTAGACAGTCCAAATTTAGAGAGAGGAAGACGAGAGAGAGAGTGTTTTATTCCTGACTGTCCAACACACTTTTGAACGGCCTAGATGTGTCGAAGGGACACCACGTCGGATGCAACCGTATTTTCACTCAAAAAATTTCTCCTATAAATGTGTTTTTATTCAGGTTTAGACTTTAGAGGGAGGAACAGGGAGTATTTAATACTCAGGATTATTATTGTCAATTGACTCAATCTCAATTACTACTACTGCGTGTGAAGCAAGTGTGTGAACTGGACCCGGAGTGTTGGTGTGTGGCCTTAGTGTGCACATCCGAGCCGTTGATTTTGACAACTAACGGTTGGGATTTCATCTTGGCAATGGACAGTTTGGATCTGTCAAGTGCCGAGATGAAATAAGGACTGTTAAAAACATATCCGATGGCTTGGATATTGCACACCAGAAAACGCACACTAAGATTCCAGTTTCCGTGTGAACTGGGTAACGTAGTTTACTAAAACTGTAATCCCCGGGAGAATTAAGAAGAGAAGGATCTTTTCCCGAATAGAAAATGTACCGAGCTTCTTGACCCACTTTTGGGTCCCACACGAGAGATCCGAACGGTTCATTATTCTTAAAACATTTTTTCGAGTGGCCCCATAAAATTTCAGCTCAATCGGACGGTTAGAAGTGCTTAAACCAAATTCTCACCGTCCGATTGAGCTGAAATTTTATGGGGCCCCTTGGAAAAATGTTTTAAGAATAATGAACGGTTCGGATCTCTCGTGTGGGACCCAAAAATGGGTCCCCCAAGCAGCTCGGTACATTTTCTGTTCGAAACTTTCTGTACTCCAAGTCGGGTCTACCTTCTTCTGTTTTTTGTTTTTGTTTTTTTTTGTTTTTTTGTTTTTTTTTTTGTGTCAAACACTGCAAAATGAGCGATTAAAAACATAAGAGCCATAACTCAGAAAGGCCCCGAAGGCAAATTAGTCCGTTTACCCATGTTTTTGGGCTTTTGGGGGGGATAATTCTAAAAAAAATTGGGTATCTGTCATAATTTTATATTTTTTTCGATTCCTCTCAATCTGAAGTCAGCTTCTTCCGGGATAAACTTGAGTGGGAAATATAATTCCTACTTTGAAATATTCAATTGCCCTTTAGACTTGTTAGTGATGGGTTCCATTTTATATTGCATAAGGGCAATATTGTCAAAAATTATCATAAGTCAATGAACTATCATAAGTCAATGGAACAAGCTGACTTTGGCTTACTGACTTTTAAGTGCTAAAACCATTTTACCTTAAGTCAAGTGTTATGGAATACCAACCATTAAACTTGTCTACCATATTTGTCATAATCTTTTTTTTTTATCCAATATTATGGATAATTTTAGTTGGCACAAATTGTTCCATCGATAATATCAATTGCCTCCATTGGGCAATCAATTTTTTTGGGTGATTTTTAATGTTGTAATGATTATGGGCAAAATGAGAAAGACAAAAATGCATAAGTGTAACGATTATGTCTTGAAAAAAAAGTTAGAATCTCAAAGCAGCCTTAACTTTTTAGGACAGAAGAAGTAAAAAAGATCGAGGGTAAAAGAAGCCTTTTTCATAAGTTGAAGGAGAAACCTACAACTTGCCTTTTCGGGTAGTAGTTATGTCTCAAACTGGATATTCCACAGCGAGTCGGGAACTCCTATGGTCACACCCAAGAGAAGTTATTACGTTGGTCGCCTCTTCTCACCTTTTTGCAGTTCAGAAAAAAAAAAGAAAAAAGAAAAAGAAAACCCAAGGTAGCTCAATTAGCAACAGGGATGAATTGTACTAAGACATTTTGAGTTCGAAATTTGGTAATCTCTTGGGGCTTGGCCGTATGAATCCCTTATTCTTAGGCAGAGATTGCTTGCCTTTGAACGAACTAAAAAGGAAAATAGTCAAAGTGCGCGTAAGTTGACCAGACACCTTGGCTGTCGAATCAAAATAAAAATGAAATGGAAAGACTTACCAACTACCAGGTAAAAAATGATCAAATCCAGCACTCCTGCATTAAGAATTAATCCATATATGGAATGATATGAAATGTTAACAACCCTATAATTTAGCATTAAAATGCAGGATCCCAAGTCCATGTCTTGGAACAAAAAAAGCCGCTAAGCACGGAGGAATTATTAGACCGTGTAAGAAGAATCTTGGGACTTTTTTTTCTGTTTTTTATGATATCCTTTGGCCGAGGTATCATTTGAGACTTGAGTTCTAAGTTAGGAAAAAGTTGATTTTGATTGTAGATTTGCCATAAAAACTGTTTAGGGTTCACCCATAATATACTGTTTAGGGTTCACCCATAATATACTGTACTTGTAAGGTCATTTACAGTGGGCTCCTTTAAATTTTGTTCCTAAAATGACTTCTAGCCTTCTGGGGTAGACACAAAGCAAAAGTGGGGTTCAATTTTGCTTGTTAAGTGAGGTTTTTTTTTTCTTTCCGTTGGGGAGGTTTCTGTGATGCCCACAATAAAGTGTATGGAACCCACACAAGTGTGTGGTGCAAAGCCCATTTGGAGCAATGTTCAATGAGAGTAGTCACTTAGAGAGGGAGATTATAGGGACATCGGGAGTTATAAGTGTTACCGTATTAAATAGAAAAAAGATACAGTAAATAAATACCTACACTTTTTATTTTTGTTTATTTACTTTGTTTATCTTACATTTTTCACAATTGCAACTTAATATGAATTTATTTTATTCACACTTCACATTTTTAATTCATAACAGTAGATACATGTCTTCCATTTTTATTCACACTTCATAGCTTGCATCGAACACGGGGCCAGAAAAAAAATTAACTACTCCCTCTGTCCCTTTTTTTATTGTGGTGTTTTGAAAAGTTAATGGATAAAAATTTATACAATTACTATTATTTTGCCTTTTTCAAAAGTTGGTGAATATTGGATCAAGAGTTAAAGGGTAAAAGTGAGAATTTTTGTAAACAGAGAGAATTTGATGTAAAAGGTGTAAAGTGAACGTAAAAGTTGATAAAAAAATGTATAATAATAATGTTTCTTTAATAAGTTAGATCTACGAAACAACACACTTAAAAAGGGACGGAGGAAGTATCTTTTTTATCAAATAGTTTTGTGCATGTTCGATGCATGGGCCGACGAATAGGCACAACAATAGTATAGTAGGACGAATAGGCACAACTATCAATGCCCCAGACCACGCCATAACGTCCAACGTTGAAAATTTTGATCCAATGGATCATAAGTTCAGTATGGGATATCTGAGCAAAGACGACTGGTTCGAAATTGGATGCCGCATCATGTTGTTCGCTGCTGCTTTTATGAATAACGCTTTTGGTTTCCCAGGTCTGGAATCAACCAGGACTAATTCTATGTTTTCCCTCTAACAACTCTATGTACCTAATGCGTCGATTTTGGAAGCAATTTGGTATGGAGGTGGCATAGGACTGCTGGTGGCGGTGGTTTGGGTGGCAACCCTGCGGCTGGGGATTTAAGAAAGGGGATAGAGACACCGAGAGATAGCATGTGAAAGAATTTTCCTATCCCCTAAGTTTAGATGGTAAAAATGAGTCCAAATTAGCTGTGTCTGGTGTCTAGTAAGGTTTCTCATCACCAAAAACAAAACCTGGCCACACTCTTTCTGAAGAGTGAAGAAGAAAACTGCAAAAAAGACCTTGATTCAAATTTATGATCAACCAAAAAGAGAACATTGGCCCTTCATCAAATCCTAAGGTCGACTCGATCTTTTAGGGCTGTCTTTGAATCAAGCATTGTGAGTGTACCTGCCAAAAAATAAAAACAGAAAGATTTGTGAGTGTTTATCAAGCAAAGCAAAACATGAAGCTCAATTCATTCTTTGATGTTGCTATCATTTTTTGATTCACTTCGTAAATGTCTCCACAAATCCTTGATATAAATAGATGCAGAAAGAATTGTGTTATTAGAATGACCAACTATTGGAACAAAACCCCGTCACAGGATGCAAGCCAATACGAGCAGGCATGCAGTTTCTAAATCAGCATAAAGTGATTGGAGACTAAAGTCCCTCTCATTCAATCAAATTTTACAGTGAGACTGAAGTACACGAATGATATGGTGTCGCTTAAATTTTCCGGTGTGGTTCCACTGCTGCACGTCATGTTGGGGATGCAACTGGTTAGTTTCCTTCCTGTAACAAGAAAACTACTTCCACAGACTTCTGTTTATGTTATTTGGCAAACATATTTTACGGTTCACATTATATTGCAATTACCGTGCTCTCTATTTTATCCTGTAAATTTGTTTGCCAAAGACCAGCAGATAAAGGTATCCCAAATAAGCGGAATTCAAACTACTAACAGTTATTAAACAAAATGGAATAACACCAATGCTAGCAGACGCGTAAAAAAAAAAATTATGAGACAAAATAGGGTATGAGGGGAGGAGAAATGTAACTCCAGAAATAACTACAGAAATATGAACAGCTTCTTCACAAAGTATGGCACAGCTACCCTCCATTTGTGGCATTGCAGCTGTTTAACAAAATATGGCTTCTAATGCAAAAAATGAAGGATATTGACATTTGACACTCAAGCCTTCTTTATAAATACACTCCAAAGTTTGTCTTTACAGTCTTGAGAATAAATAACACAGGGCACGGCTCTCAATTGACACAAGGAAACGACATTGGGAGTGCATTTATAAAGAAGCAGAGCAGGAAAATCATTTCCCTTCAGAAATTCGAACAAGAAGAATCAGCGAACCTTACCATATTGAGGTTAAATCAGCAGAGTTGAAACTATTTACTGAGCATATGCCTATAAATCTGAACAATAGGTTCCACTGAAGAGCACATGTTGAAGCTTCTGCTCCTAATCGACTCTCAGTAGGCAGCGAAGAAAATCAGCATGTAATGCATGGCCACTCTGCACCACATACAGTTTACTTAGCAACTTCATGAGCGATCAACTGTGAGCAAGAATCATAGAGATCATTGAAGGATAGAAAATATGGCCAATTGAGATAATATTACCCAAACGAGATGGTTAATTTTGTGGTCTCGGATATTCAGGATTTCCAGTCCATAGACCAGAAATTATGAATAACATAAGAGCTACCAATATAGAAGCAAAGGAAGACATGCCTTGTAAGCCACCACGTGTGCTGCTGGAAGCCCTTGACTACCACACCGTGCAAAAAGGGAAAGGTCACCAATAAGATCTAAGACCTTATGTCGACAAGGTTCGTCCTGGAAGCGCAATGGTGGATTCAGCCAACCTCCACTGGTACTATGTAACAGGTTGTTAGGGATATAATGTTGTAAAACCAAATTTTAATTCGAGATTTTTTAAATAACAGAAGTCCTGAAAAATGGAAAAAGAAAACGATAAAAAAGGAGAGAACAAAAAGAAACAAAATGGCAACCCCAAAATGTATCCAAGTGATTCCAGTTATTATACCCGAATTTTTTTGTTTAGCGAACTAAAAGAGGGTACAGAAAAATGGGATGTCTCAACACCAGGTTTAACAATATCCAGGTGATTCCGAAGGCTGCACAAAACCTTGATAACATGACAATATACGAGATATTTTTACAGGATAACAGGATATAATAAAGAACTCAAAATCGGCAACACCTACATCATGCTGCCAAGATTTACTCTCATAACAAGAGCAAAACTGCAAAATCAGGAAATTTGATACAAGTTACACAACTTCCATCTTGCTGAGGCCAAATCTCAAAAGTGGTTCAATAAAACAAGGTTAAAGATGAATTGAAATTTTCGCAAAAGCAAAGGAGTAGAACTTATGTTACAGATGTAGCTTGAGAAGGATAAACATGCCAGAAATGGGCCAATTTTTACTTGATCTCAGCAAGGAGTGATTGAGCAACATGCCAGCCCACTCTAACAGTGCAACTATAAAAATAAGTATGCAATCTCGCACGGGGCTTACAAGTGGATGAACAAAGCCCAATCTAATATCACTTGATCCCCTAAGATAAGGATAACTACAAACACTTGGATAATTCAATACAAATGAGTAGTTCATAGAACAAAATGAAAAGTCATGGCATAGGTTTAAATTTCAATACCTAGATATAAAAATTTCCGTGTTCCACTGATAATAGATGATGTTGCTATTTCCTTTTTTCCAAATTGATTCTTGAGATGTGATGCAAACATCCAATTGCTGCCTAAAGATGGATATTGTGGATACATAATAGTATGGATACGTTTCCCATTTTCTGTACATCCAGCTAAATGCTCAATAATGTTATAGGATTTTGGTTTAGAGAACAGAATAAAGTTTAAAAAATGGGAAATATACCCTTTGTTTTAAATGGTACCTGAAGCAAAACTGCCTAATAAGTGGTCAAACTACACATTTCTATCAAAATAGTATCTCGAGCTATAGCACCAAACCACAGTGAAGGAATCCCAATATTCATGCAAAAAAAGAGTTAATTCCTCAAAAATTTTAAATGCATTTTTTTCCCAACTAACTTATTAACAAAACACAACAACAAAATTTAAGCTCCTCACCTGCAAACAATGGCATTTTCTTCTGAGCCACCTTTAATGAGTCCTGCATCACGCATACGCTCCACCTGCAGCAATATTCAAAATGAACTTTGGAACTACTTTATGGATGGCGCAAGATAATTAAAATAGTACTCCCTCCGTCCAGAATTTCTTGTCCACTTTTACTACTCACCACACCTCCAAAAATTATTTATATTCTCATATCTATAATGTTATATATATACAATATCGATTTCGTTTAATAGTTCTCGATGAGTTCTATTAAACAATGTTTTCAAAATTGTAAAAAATATTACAAATTGAAAGATAAAGGCAATTGAAAAATGGCTCGCATGCACGTAAATGGACAAGAAATTCGGGACAGAGAGAGTATGAAGTAGGGCTGAGCAAAAACCTGGGTGACCCGCCCAATCCGCCTGGCCCGATCCGACCAGGTGCAATGAAAGATCCAAGGTTCAAACACAAATCTTATCTTCCCTCTCCAATGAAACTCATCTTTGTCTTTGTCTTTGTTTCATACTAGAGAAGGCGATATTCAAGAAGTGCGATTCATTTTGCAGAGAGTTCTTCATTTCTAGAGATTCCAATTTTTTTTAACGAAATAGCTGTTATAAATCTCCCTTTCTTACTCTTTTCTCACATTTGTGAAGCTATTTAATTTTCTTTTGTGTTCTGTAATTTTCTAATGGGTAGTACAGCCATCACCTGATAAACCCAATCCGAACCCACCCGAAACCCGAGTAACCAGATAGGTTCGGTTTATAAAGCTATTTCGGTCGGATACGGGTCATGATTTCTCCCACCCAATGTGGTTGGTCCGACTCGGTCGGACTGCGGGTTAAGGCCAAACCCGACCCAGCCTGTGCACACCCCTAGTATGAAGACAGATCAATTTTCTCTGAGCTTCTAAAATCATTCTTATGTTCAACGGAAGTTTAAAATGATCTAAAAAGAACAATTTACATACACAACTAAAACAAATGGCAAAGAGGAAAACCTGAGGAACAGGGTTACCAGTGCTTCAAGAAAAAACAAATAACAGAAACCAACCAACTTGAGAGAGCACATTTAGGTGAACTGAAATATGTCACTCCCATCACTTACTTACAGAGGACAATCAGAAAAGACAACTTCGATCGTTGAACAGAACCCATTGGTGATTGGTCCTATTCATTAAATTTTCTTCCAATTCCCTTCACACAAATCAGGAGGCAGAAACAAGAACCAAAACATATACAGTAGGTACTTGTTTCCCAAGAAAATGCCAAAATTGGTTATAAAAAGTAATAAACACCAACTTAGCCATTTCCTTTAGCAGTCGTAGTCTGCATTTGCATTAGTTTTGTGATGATGGATTTTTACCTCTTCAGAAATGCAAAATGTTCTAGAAGGGGCAATTTGTTTAGCGTAGAAAGTGCCGCTCACTGAGGAAGAAAACCACTGGCAGCCGATAGCAGGTACCTGAAGCAGATTATTATTGAGTTTCATCATGTGTAGCACGCGAAACTTAACCAACTAATGACGTAGCCACTCTTCCTATTTCTACAAGAGAGTCCACGTAGACAATATACCATATGCATCAGAGAAAACAAGCTAAGAAGCATAGAAACGCCTACTGCATCATTTATGAGTGTTTGAGATGTATCAGGCACAGACACGACACGCTCTGAACACGTGTTTGATAAGCCCAAATATGTCTTCCGATCACTTCTATAATATGTTGTTTAAGTCAGAGATGCAGGGGAACACTGAGGACCCTATAGGCCGTAGGGACACATGCAGACTTCAGAATGCAATATTAAAAAGTCAGGCTTGGATAAAAATTAGCATGGATACTTTTTGAGTGATGGATGCTTTTTCATATGTAAAATGCAGATGGTATACATGCTCTGAACACCTGTTTGATAAGCCCAAATATGTCTTCTGATCACTTCTATTATATGTTGTTTAAGTCAGTGACGCAGGTGAACACTAAGGACATTGTAGGGAGTAGGGACACATGCAGACTTCAGCATGCAATATCAAAAAGTCGGGCTCAGATAAAAATTAGCATGGATTCTTTTTGAGTGATGGATGTTTTTTCATAATAGATAATACTTTTTCATATGTAAAATGCATATGGTATTTGTGTTTTTACTTTTTTCCCCTTCTAATTTGATGGAAGTAATTTACCTTTATTTTCTGATTTAGTGCATATATGTATCTATTCCCAATGTGTCAGTAAAATGCAGGTATCCATTTTTATTTTATTTTATTGCGTGGCTTAAAAAAATTAAGCAAAATTACTTGCAGAAATTACTAAAATTCATGAGTCATCGCGTAATATAAATAGTACTCTGTACTACATAATTAGCAAAATTACTACTACTACAAAGGAAGACAAGATAGCCACTTCCCGGGGGGGGGGAACACTTGTAGATACCTTAATGAGTATTAGGTGGATCATATTAGGAGGAACACTTGAAGACAAGTTGCACTATTTCTATTTCATGCTTAAAAGTAGGAAAAGTTCAATGAAGGCATAAAATTCTTTCAAAGCACGCACATGAAAAAATCAAGGAGAATCAGCATGAGTGTTAATACAAAGTATTGAGTAGTGCAGATAAATTTCTGAAAAACAATTCCTGAAATTTCACTCTTTCGCCGTGGGGAAAGCCAGAAAGCAAAGGATGTCATTTACAAGAAATCAAGAATGCAAGCAAACACCCAAGTTTTCACAAGGTACTACAATGAGCTGCTTTTGGTCTATTTAGCAAAGCCGCGGAATATATACCTGTGGGAAGTCAATTCCACAAGTGATGTGAACTTCTGGAGAAGGGATTGCGGCCACAAAAGAATCATTCTTCCTCACATGAAGAGATTTATTCAGAAAAGGAGCCATTTTTTCGCAACTATTCCCACCCTGATCAGTGGCCACCTTTAAACCAACTAGCTCAATTGCTTCCACCCATTCCCTCGCAGAACCATCAAGAATAGGAACCTGGGACAGTTTGCATCGTTACTATTAGTCTCCAAGCTACATTGAACATTTCTCATTTCAGCATGTTGGCCAAAAATCCAGCTACACACAACTAGTTAGCACGTAGTCATGGTTGTGTTTCCATGATTTCAAATTGAATTTCAATTGTTCATCCGAATTGAAGAAATTAGGAACATGTGATAAACCTCCTAAATTTTACGAAGTTTACCAAATATATGGAAAATACAATGTACCAAAACTGAGAACCAAAAACCAAAAGAAAAATCAAAGGTTGTAAACCCAATTTTTTGAAGATAATATCCATGAAGTCTTTGTGCCAATTACGTGGCAAGTAAAATCAGAATTAGTTGAACGAACTACAAGATAATTTCTCACCATTTTTCCCACTAACGTGCAATATTTCTATTTTGAAACTCATTCTCAGACACTTGAGATGTCACAATTTTTTATACAGTTTTTTTTTTTTTGGGGGGGTGTGTGTGTGTAAGTTAAACTTGTTGAAACAAAAAAAGGACATGATCACCAGGGCATACCCCTGTAAAACAACATACAGCTGACAACTCACACACCACCTAAACAACACAAAGGAAATCCAAGCCGGCCAAAACAAGACCAAAAGCACCCCTAATGAGACTGTTACTGACACAAGACCAACAGACATAAGCTGCCCAAAAGCAAGACTAGCTCCAAGATGGAAAACAAGACGCAACAAGTTTTACTACAGTTCACTCACATAGCACGAATTTGCTTTCATTCCAGCTCCACAAGCTTCTTTAAAGCCCAATGCTATTCCTAGTCCAAGGTTAATACGGATATATAGAATCACATCGCATGTGTAATCCCAACGGACCAAATCCCACAAGACATGAGTAGTGGTCTATATATCAAACGCAATAACGCATATACAGTTCACTGAACCATCCAAATTCACTCCCATCTCGAATTCTGCCAATTAAACAGCCCTAGAAGTAAAGATGGTGGATTTCAATGAGCCAAACAAGCAACTACGAGCCATGGCAATCAAGATTTACACACGACCATTCCTCATAAAACACACACATGAGAAATTTCACACTTGACTTTTAACTCAAAATTCAACCCTCACTCTATGTATTATATAGACTTTCTGCAACCTACCTAGGGCAACGGACCAAGCAACTCGAGTTTGAGCTTGTCTTTGTTAAATTCAAAGCTCGTTCAAGATAAGGTGGAACATTTTTATGAAGCTCGTCAAGCTTTCAAACCGAACTTGAACAAGCTACGACTCGGCAAGTTTAGCTTATAATGTGTAAATAATTCAAGCTACTTGAGATTAGCTCGATTAAAGTTCGTTTGAAATTGACTCGTCCCACTAAAAAGCTAAGCTTGAACAAGTTTGAAGCTCATTAAGTTTTCAAACCAAGTTTCAACAACTAATTGTTCAGCCGAACTGGCAAGTAATCACCCGTACAAGTATGTTAAGATTGTCTGGTTCGTGAACGGCGAATATAAAAAAAAATGCATTTTCCTATAAGAATATCGAATTTTAGTATAAATATAAAAAAAAAACGATATTTAGTAACTAGCGGGAAAAACTTTGAATCTTTTCCAACAAAGACATTCCAGGCCGGACATATAGTAAAATTTATGCAACCTACCTCAACAGACTGATCCTCAGAACCAGAGCACGTGACCTCGATACGGCAATTATCAACGCCGGCAGCCTCCAAAGCCGAGAGCACGTGCTCAACGGTCCGCACGCTGTGCCCATCCTTATGCAGCGTAGTACAGAGAGGGCTCTCTTTGGCGAAATCAATCGACGCAGGAATCAGCTGCGAACGACACACGAAGTACCTCCCTTTGCCGGCGGACTCCGGCGAAATCTTGACCGTCGAAGTCTTTCCTGAATGGAGGGCCTTTCCGGTACGCTCTATGCAGTTTGCCAGGGTCTGCTGCAGCTTACCAGTCTGGAATAAAAACACGACAGATGTTCATGGATTTTGATACAGGCGGAGATGGCTGTGCATTGAGAGAGAGAGAGAGAGAGAGAGAGAGAGAGTACTGATTTCCAGGAGATGAGAGAGGAGGACTTGAAGGCGCCGGCGATAGTCATGG